>CP139503.1:323441980-324041980 GCA_021014915.2 Artemisia tridentata subsp. tridentata
GTTAGTATAAGGAGTGGACCAGTGAAAGGCAACAGTTGAGACAGGTAAAAGTTTGTTTGAAGGTGCACCAAATGTGTGGTGACACTTGAGCTAAATTCGAGTGTATAATTGATTGGTAGCTTTAACGGGTGGGTAAGCTTATATTATTAGATAGGTATATTAGATTATTTGGGCCAAGCTCGATTGGACTGGTTCCTCTAAGGGTTTAGGATTTTATTATGTAATTGTGTTATAATATTACATGAATAATCTTTTATATAATAAAACAAAATCTCTAGTGGAGACTTTTACATTTCAAAAAAATCAAATCGTACCTAAGTAATAATCAAATTATTATTATTATTATTATTATTTTCTTAAATATTAAATAAGAAAAGCCTAAATACTTCTAAATTTATCCATATTCTACAAAAAAAAAAAGAATGTGATTTGTAATCATTCTATAAAAACTTACAAAAATATATGTGTCAAAATATAAAAAATTTAAACTTGAAAACGGTGGAGCAAGTTTTTCAAAGATTTGGGCTGAAACTTAAAATTCAGTATCATTCCCACTAAATATTTGAAGTCCACATTCCCAAATTCCTCCTCCATCAATCAAACTCGATCTCTTATCATTCATTCACGCACAATCATTGACGCAAGAACATCTCCTCCAAATCTAATTAATATTAAAACCCACTACATTCGTAAATAACCCTAATTCAATACCTCAATCAAAGTACAATGATTTTGAAGGTCCTGTTATAATAATTAAAACCCGAAATTAAAAATAATAATTTATTTAAATGATTAGAAAAAACCCCGCGCGTGCGCGGGTATTATATCTTGTAAAGTTATATATGGGGTTTTCTATCATTTAACATGATGTTAGAGTGTGTCTGATCTTGATAGCTAGTCGGCCACAATGAGCCGGCTCAATGCTATACTACATGTCAATTTCATTTTTTATTTTCTTAGTTTCATTGTTGTTAGCGTAGTCAAATCTTACGTTTCTTTTATAAACCCGCACACTCTTGTGTCTAAGACTAGTTTTTATGGTTACCGCTATCATCATTCAGCACATCACTAAACGCATCACTTTATACCTTTTATGGTCATCACCATTAAAATTACTTACTTTATACAAAAATACGTCACAAAATACTCATATACACTCACAAACTAAAAATAAATAAAGGTGATGGTGGTACCACAATGTGCAATTTTTAAAGGTAATGAGGACCTCTTTAATGAAGGATGACGCATGATGAAGATGATAGAGGTGATGACTCACTCTCTATGAGAATCACAACCGTCACATTCTTTTATTATTCTTTTCTTCATTAATTGCTATATATAAAGGGATTTGCTAAGGGGTGACCACTAGACACCATTTAATGTAAATAAATGCATTTAATGTCTAGTTAATACGTTAAAACTTTCTTTTTACACTAAAAATGCATTTAAACTTAATTTATCATATTTACATGTAATTTTCAATTTAATACGCTTAAACTTTCCATATATTTACATCTTATAAGATGTTCAGTGGGCATCTGTTAGCAAAATCTCATATATAAAAAAACAAAATCACCACGTCTTCGGTAAGAAAAAAACGAACTTTTATATGTTGTTCTTTTTCCTCATCATAAGTTTCTATCTCTTTTTCCAATAGCTTGCTTTCATGCAAAAACTACAAAAAGGTTGAAAATAACGGTTACAGTTTTAATTGCAAAAAGAAAAAAGAAAAAAAATGTTTGGAATTTCTTTCTTGTTTTTTTGTTTCTTTTTTTCACTAATCCGATTCTCTCAAATCTTTCAAAATCTCCATTCTTGCATTCCTTTCTGCTTCTTTCATTAGTGAAATCACTCTCCTACACAACTAGCATATCAAGTTATCAAAAGCATGGTTTAAAAGCATCACATAAGTATTACAACTCATTTTCGCTTCGCTGCTGCATCATGATGAAGATGTATATCCTCTTGCTCGAAGATATCGTCGTCATCAACAAACTAGTTTAAGATTTTATATTTAATGTCTTCTACTCCCGTCTCGACCTTTCGTTATTTCGTCGCTCGAAGTGCTTGAGAGTATTAGATAGGTATATTAGATTATTTGGCCTAAGCTTGATTGTGGGCTCAGTCCATCAAGGTTTAGGGTTTTATTATGTAATTGGGTCCTCACGGGGTTTCATTGATTAACATATATAAGATTTTTACAAAGGTAAAATATATTAAATAAAATGAAAGTTATGTACAAAAGATAGCACAAAAGGAGGAAAATGTTAACATATATGAAAGTTAACATATATAAGACGTGTAAAGCTTTATGTTGGTAATTTTAGTGTCTATCACTTATATTTTGTGTAATTGTGATTTACTTGAGATTAAAGGCTTAGTCAGGTTTAGCTTATAGTCGAGTCAGGATGTGCGAAGTGCACACTTTGTTCTAGCTAGCTTGATGCTGCAACAACTAAACGATTTTTGAGATTCGGGTATTACCCGTTTTTCCCTCCAACCGGTTTTTTTCCCACCAAAAGACACAACTTTTCTCAACAGTTGTGACTTTTCTCGCCAACCATTTTTAATCAAATTTAACTAAGTTTTGGTTATGTTTTATATGACAGAATTGATATCTTCCAAACATAACAACTCTATGTGTATTGTTTTGTCCTTTCGTGCCTTCGAAACAAAGTGCGATTATCTGAGTTTTCCAATTGAAAATTTTCGTGATACCCGAGGCATATAGGGTCAAAATACTTCAATCTGAAAAGATCTCTACACAATTCATGAAATATATCAGAATTATTTGATTGTTTCCACTCTCACACACCCAAATTCTAACACTTTACACTTAAGTTCTTTTTCTTTGAATAAGCTATTAAACACTTCTAATTAAGTGTTAGAACTAACTAATAGTATTTCAATAATACAATCAGTCTACTACTAAGAAGATTAAATTAGTTTAGTCAAACACCCTTAGTGTGGTGATAGAATTAGATATTTCGGAAGAAATCAAACAAATCGGTTTTTAAAGCAGGACCATGAATTAAGAGCTACTCCAACAAGACCTCGACAAAGGGTTATGATTCTTTACTCTTATTTTCTTCATCGCGATTCCTTGAAATACCAGTGACACGGTCAGAGTATTACCACTTTGAGTTCTGGAGATCTCCATACCAAATATAGTTTCCTTTACTTCATCCAACAAACCTTTGGTAACTCAGATCTCAGCCTTGCTTTTGCAAGTAAACCTAATATAATCTATATAGATTAATAGATATATAAACATACCTAGTGTAGACTTCCAGTAATATATTTTACTGTCGTCGCTGCTTCGCCTGAAACCGTTGCTGAGCATACACATACTAGACCGAGTATCCGTATCTTCTTTCATTATAGTTATCAACTTGGAAATTACCTTACAAGCAACTGCATCCCTAAAAGTCAATTACTGGAAAGGATATGTATATCTTCTTCTATCACTCTAGCAACTCCTAAAGCATCCATATTGTTGTCACCTCTATACCTGAGTGGTTCTCGTACTGACCACTGCTCCCTATCGTATTAAAACTGATAGGCAATTAAATCTTGAGTCTGAAAAACCTGTCAACCATCACCCAGTTCGCAAATCCCTAAAGGTTCCACCTTAAATCCATGATCTTCCTGTGGTTTGACCACAAACTCAAATCCATGCAACATTTGCGTTGAACCCGTACCTACACCAGACCTTTTTAGAGTACCCGTATACCAACCATTCTAAAAGTAAACCATGTCCCCAAATATGACAATGTCAAACTTAACCGTTAACACTTAACATCCTGCAAACCCTAGTAAAATGGATTGAAACTAGTGAAAAACCTCACCTGAAATTGATTAACAAGTACCGTGTGTGAAACCCTTCAAAGTATTGATTTTTCTTCACTCTTCAATCAAATCAACCCTTGTACTAACAAGAAATCGATTAACCCGAGAGTTGCCCCGAAAACCCTTTAAAGTAAATATTTTGTCAATTAAACCCTAGCAAACCTGAAACTTGAATCCCAAGTAAAAAGCTAGTCGACAAAACCCTTGATGATAGAAGAACCCTAACCGAAAAACCTTGAACAAAATCGATCAAAGAAAACCCTTTGATGACACCTTTTCTTAAATCAATCAAACTTTACCACTAAGTAACCTTCTTTAAACCGAAACCTTGAAGTTGAAACTTGCAAAACCTTGTCACGTTTGATGCTCAAAACCGAAACTCTGAGAACCTTATGACAAAATAAAACTATTTCCTATAACCCTAAGAGTATCGATCCACCTTTTTGCAAGATAACTTTAAGAACCTTATTGCCCAAGTAATGACTCGTAAATCTAGAAATCTTGAACCCTGTAATCTATACAACGATAGCCAAAGAATAACCAAAAACGACAAACAATACACCAACCAGATTAGTAACTTCAACAAAAGATATCTCCTTGATGGAATCTCCGATTAACGATTCCTTCGGTTATTTCCTAGATATATGTGTCTTCAACCTACGATTCGAATTTCGTAGAAATCCAATGGTTAATGAAACCGCGGCATCAATTTTTCCACAAGTGCGCAGTAACCAAAGAACCAAACCCGGTTCAGTCGTTTCTCTTGTTTCGACTCTCTCCACGATGTGCTATTCGTTCTTCTCGAACAATGCTTTTATACCAATTGTTGGAATAGATCCAACAAACGGTTTCTAGAGCGGAACCACGAATCAATAACAACTCCAACAAGACCTCGACAAAGGGTTATGATCTCTTAATGCCGAGTGACACCAACACACACACACACACGAGATATTTACACTTAGACGTTTATTAAACGAGAGCAAGAAAAAAATATACAAATAAATCTCACCCCCTCATCTCTATTTATAGAGAATGAGGGGGGAGAAACCTAACCCTTGATGAACAAGGAATCTATAATTGAAGAGGTTAAAGGATTTCTTAATTCATGACTAACCTCCTTAAGTTTGAGCTAAACTATAACTATAACTAATCTTATAAGCTTATATCCGAACTATTACACACTAGTATTCTAACAAGATGACCAATGTGTATTCGTGTATTAGAAATTTGACTACTAGTAAACTACATTTGAATGAAAAGAAACAACAAAGTGGCGGAATCACAAAAATAAAATTGATGTTGTGCACAATCTTTTTTTTAACTGTGTTACAAGATATATACAATATGAACTAGTAAATACGATTTTATTAAAACGATAAAGATATATTTCACTAAATGATACAAACTTCACTTATTAATGAACTAAGTAAACATGGACTATAAACACAAATTTTTTAAACCAGACACAAACCAAAAAATTTATTAGTGTCCACTGACACCTCCTAGTTTCGGCCTTGAAACAGCATATGAGCTGATCACTGTAATTGAGTGTTAGTGCAATCAGTCTCATTTGTTTTGATTGATGACAAACATGTAACTTGATACATAACGTAAAATGTACAAGTTACTTGTAATCTTATTTTGTCTCAACAATACATTCAACACCTCTCGAGTCCTCGTATGATACAACACAGGTTTGTACATGTTTGTTATGTGGCATTATGATCAAACCCTTAACAAATCATTTAGAATGTTTAAAATACGGTTAGGTCATTAAGTATTTTAAAAAGACTAACCATTCTACTTAGAACCTCATTTCACATTTTGCATATACAAGTACCTTTACTTGTACATCATGTTTCCTAAGATTAATAGGATAAGTACACTTTTGGTGTCAAACTAACATGATACATATTGGTAAACATATATTAGTTAAGCTAGTATATACATAGGACATACATATATACATTTACATTATTTACATTTTAATTCTTAAAATGGAAATATGTTCATGATATCATGGCATACATCACTTGTATAGCTTGTAAGATTTAGTAAAATATTTTGGAAAGATCTTCAAGCAATGAGTTGGATTGTGTAAGATCTTGGTAAGATATGGTAAGATCTAGCTGTCATGTCCCGGCGAAACCAAACAGCAAAAGGGACGGACCCCAGGATTTGGGTCCGCCAAATCCGCGGGCTGTTTGAACAGTTTTCCTATAAATAGTAGCCCATTGTTTACCTATTTTTTAACCCACTAGAACACGCATTCTCTCTACCCTTTGCATACATTTAGATCAGTAGTAAACCACGTAGAATCATACATTAATCACCCTTTTCATAATGATCATAATGTTACTAACTTTCATTATGTTGTAAGCGTACACTCGCAATGATCCTGTGAAGCAAGCTTAGAGATCGTGAGTCATCATCCATCACTAGCATAGCATACTTCCTGATCCACCAAGAAGATTAGGAGATCTTGAAGTCATCATCCACCAAAGCATTCCAATATATGAAGATTCAAGGGCACTTGACATCCTCAATGATTGAAGACTTCTTATACAAGAAGTTCATGTAGATTCCACATACATATATGAAGATCCATCACAACAAGTTTAGGGAGCTTGTGATCTGCATCCATTGAAGGCTTCCTTTCAATAGAAGTTCATTTAGATTAGTCATTCATATCCATGATACACTTATGTCATGGATCATCATTGTAAACATCATTGAATCACAATCTAAACACCAAACTAGATTAGATGGTTTATGTGTTTGTGCAATAAAACACAAGGTTTCTATGTTG
The DNA here is from genome assembly GCA_021014915.2 of Artemisia tridentata subsp. tridentata. NCBI lineage: Eukaryota > Viridiplantae > Streptophyta > Magnoliopsida > Asterales > Asteraceae > Artemisia > Artemisia tridentata. The sequence continues at coordinate 323,448,642 of CP139503.1, forward strand.
GGCCATAAAACATAGTGGGAGTGGTTGTACCCTTGTAAAAGAACTCGACATCTAGCTTAGTGTCGAAAAAAGTATAAGCGACGACGGGAGTGGTTGTACCCTTGTAAAAGAACTCGACATCTTGCTTAGTGTCGGAAAAAGTATAAGCGACGACGGGAGTGGTTGTACCCTTGTAAAAGAACTCGATATCTAGCTTAGTGTCGGAAATTGTATAGGCGACGTCAGGTTGGTTCTACCTCGAACTAGAGCCCGGTATTTAGCTTTGTACCGGAAAAAGTGTAAGCTACGATTGTAAGGTTTTCTCTACCGAGAAGGGAGCTTGTTGATCTAGTGAAGTAACTCTCGAGTTGGGTACTCGGGGAGTGGAGTAGGGCGGAGAGGAGCTCCGTGACCGAACCACTATAAATCATCGTGTTCAGTTTACGCTTTTTTTTACTTACTACTTTACTTTTATGTTTGCATTATATGATTGATTGTGTTGTGGTTAGTTGATAATACTTGTGTGACAACTTGTTTAGTATATGCTAGTCATAAATTATACTTAACATCTTTCATATTACAACAAGCTTAAATGGACATTTGATACAACAAGTTTTAAGTTTAGAAAACAGGAACGTATTCACCCCTCCTCTACGTTTTTCACAATTGGTATCAGAGCCTCGTGGCTCTTATTTTCAAAACAAATGGTTTTTAAAATGGAGTACGATCCATGTATCAAATTACCATTGAAGCGGAATATAATATGAAAAATGTTTCACTAAGTATACTTAGAAATTTTGTTGTTAAATGTTACTTTGTATACAAGCTTGAAGATGTCCTTGGAAAATCAAAAGAAAAGGTTTCTCAAAAGATTTAAGTGTCAAATTGTGTGCTTAAAGCGAATTTACGAAAAATACGATTTTGAAAGGAGTGTTTGGGATAACTATTAATTTAGTTGAAAAATCACTTTGTAAATGATTTGATAAGTCACATAAGTTGAAATGATGCTAAAATAGGAGATATTAATATATATATAAAGGAAAATAATCAAGCTTGATGTACATCGTCATGTATAAACACAAAGTGACGAAAAGTATCTTTCCTTTTATGCTATGCTATGTGACTATTTGTTCTAGCTATTTGCATACATGTTGTTTGCTTGATTAATATTGTGATTACAAGTGTCAATCTTGCCATGATATTCATTTTCTTGTTTGTCAATTTCCTGTTTATGCACAATAGGACTTTTGCTAGATTTTGTGCAATAAGTTGAAAAATTGTTTTAGATAGCTTTTCTTGCAAATGTTATGCATAATTGACTTGGGAATGAGAACTAGGTAAAACTAGTTAAGTGTCTTGTAAATTGTTGTTTTACACATGATCTCTCCTAATGGTTCAAGCGTTGAATTGAGTCACTGCCTTAATGTATTATCTAATAGTATTCTTGTAAAAGGTGTTTGGTATATCTGCTTCTACAATGACGTTTAATGTATGTGTCTTCTCATAGGATAAAAACTTATCTTTAAATGATCATGTGAACTAACCGTGTCATGCAGGACGATAACACTTTGATGTTATCAAGTTTCCGTGTTTAAGCCACTGTTTGGCTTAACTTCCATATATGGTAAGTTCAAAATCCTCGGTTTGATCTATATACTAACATGTGTTAGAACCTGGGTTTTTGTTTTTAATTAATCACAACTAAGTAGTTACATATGTTTTAGGACAATTTTCGTGAATTGAACGGGTTTCGGGTCTTTTGAAATACCCTCTGTAAAGAAATTCCATTTGGCAGATATGGCGGAACCAAATTTATGGTTCCGTCTGTTGAAATTTTTGGCTCCGCCTAAAATCAACCAACGGATTCCGCGGAACCAAAAACTGGGCTCCACCTTTGTTATCATTTGGTTCCACCAGAACAAACAGCTAGATTTTTAAATTTTCGTTAAAATCCCTCACTCAAGATCACTCACTTTTATCACTAGGATTCTTTTCACTGATATTTACTCATATTAGGATTAGGACATCTCACTTGCACCTATAGGATAATCATCTCTAATCATACTTTCAAATTTCACAAAAATGCTCCAAGGTACCTTTTTCCATAAAGGAAGGAATCTTGAAATTTGTTCCTTGCAATCCATGGACCACTGAGTATTTGTGATCATTACAAACATTCACTGCATCCTCCTGTCCTTTACTCATCGATTAGCTTGATTTGTAAATTGACAACTTCCTAACTAATCCAGACTCACTGTGTGCAAAAATATCATAGATCACAAGTCCAACTTATGACTACAGATTCACGTATGTTGCCTCTCTTGGTTAACATGTCATCCTTCAAGACGATAAAAGATTTACATCAAGTCATAACTCACGCTTAGGTTATAGATGTAATTATCAAGTCTTGCTATCCTTTTCTCAAAGTAGGATTGACAACTTAAGTATTTCATCCGAAGTATTCAAGTAAATCTGACTTACGATTGTAGTCATTAAAAGTTGTATCCGAAAGAATCAACACCCAAGTATTTTAACAACATATGTTAAAACACTTATCCTATCACCTAAGTACACTTGTACTTTCACCATCGTCCCGTCACATTCACCTCTATGATATATCTTAGGCCCTAAGCTTCAGATCACATCACACACTAGTTGTACCTACCTATGGATCACAAGAATTAGTCTCCATCCTTGTTGTTTTCAACATCCATAAAACCTAAGTACTTTCATAGCACAACAAACCCATACATCACCACAATCCTTATTATCATTTGAATCCATTGAGTGTATTGCTAAAAAAGCCCTTTGTCCAAACACTCGTTAAACAAACTCAACCATACTTTACCACCTATAGGATTAGAATCTTCACCATAAAATGAGCATGAAGCTCACATTCATTTACACTAGGTTTAAGTAGTACCACTTTCACAAAGTATCAAAGTATTGGTAATACTTTTAACTTTTGCATAAGTTTCATTAAACCTTAAATCAACATTGTAACAACTTATGTTATAATACATTCTCAAATTCAACCTCATGTACCCCAAGTAACAATGACTCTTGAGGAGTATACATAAGAAACTCAAGTGAATTCTTCGTGTCATCCCCAAGTATATTTAGGATAGGTCTATCTGACTCAAACACCTTGGACTCATATCTTCATTTAGGAAAACATGATGTTTCAGAAAACATTATGCTTAAATCGTGCGTTTAGTTTTTATCTTGTTAAAAGGATAATGTATATCCTATGCATCATTCTCTCCTTGCAACATGAACGGTTGTGTTACAAGAGATTTTATTACACCTCATTGGGTAAATGATCTTAAACAAACATCTGCAATTTCTATGAACTAGAGCTTCCCCCTCATCTTGTCATACTATATGTGTCTATTTCCTTTCAAGCATACATCATAACCAAACCTTGCTCATAATCTAGTTCAAACCTTGTGCATATCCTACACATCTCTAGAGCATACACAAGATCTATAAAAGTTGGTAACTTTATTTAGATACTTGTTCCAAAGAACTTTCTTGAGAACGTTCTTAACATATTTCATTATCACACACAAACACATCTCTTGGTCTTAGATGATCAAATTACTTACATAACACATACTTAAACTCAACATAAAAGATGTCACCCTTTAGATCATTCAACCTTAGATTCCAAACACAAAGATTAAAATCTGTTGACACATATTTCTCAAATTCCCGTGTATAACATGACATCTTCATCACCTTAGTTTTAAAAGAAATAGTTGAGTCTCATTAAGCCAAGTATTGGTGAACTATCATATTTTATATACTTCGATAGGCAAAAATAGGAAGTCCTATCTTTCAGACATGATAATGACTACTGGAGAACCTATTGCACTAGAAACTCAATTTAACCTAACGGTTAAATTGCTTCCAGCAGAGAAGTTGGGTATGTGGAATCACCCGTAAAAATTTTCGTGTTTAGCCTGAATTGAGCACCGCTAGTAATAGTCTCATATTCATTTTCCAACTTGAAAAATCTGTATTCCTATACTTGCCTAAAGTAAGTATTAAAAGATGATATTTTATCTTATCTTAGGAATATTAATCAAACAAGTAGTGGATGTGACTCTTCTTTAGTTTATTAAGAATCACTTACATTGATTACATGTTATTTGTTTGATATCTTGATGTTATCATGATAATTATTTGATTGATAATCAAATGTGTAAACCTTGGAAAGGTTTTGTCTGCATGCTTATATATGTTTCATGCTACTAGATGTTAACATGATTTGCATGATACTTCTTATATGATATTTCGCAAGATTAACATGTTTCTTGTTAACTCATGATATGTCATACATGGTGTTGAATAGCTCTTGTCTTTAGTTGACATTCATTGAGCCTTTTCATAGGATAGCCTAAATGACACAGAATCCAAAATGTTATAATGGTTTGCATGAATCTGTCGTTTTACTTCTTTTGTGACTTTGTTACACTATTTGTTTGCCATGTGTATACCTATAACATGTCTAAGTGTTTTTAGAAGGATAAACATTTAGAAGTCGTTTTTATTCTTAATCACATAACTCATTGTGTTAATTAATGGGTAAGTATGCTTAAATAACTAAGCCTAACTTCAAAACAATTTCACAATGTAGTATCTCAAACATTGTCATACTCACTTGCTATATGATTATTTGTCTTGATGCTATGTGGTAGCTTTTTGTCAAGTAGTTGAATATTTGCTTTTGATTATATAAGATGTTATGATTCCTATCATAATCACATCTTTTGTCATTATCATGTTTGTATTGTAGGTTGATAACAAATTACTTGTTTTCTCACTTCGTTATGCCTATTTTGCATAATTGTAATCCATTTCACTTGCATATAGTTTTTAAAACTAATAGGATTAAATTTCAGAGGCTTGGAATTTGTGCTTGCATATTTTCAATCGACCTCTTTTCAAATAGTATTATTGCATCCGCTTTCCTAACAACATCTCCATCACTTTTTAGTTATTACATTACACCTCAAATGAGAAAACCATATGCCTCGTCATGCGATCATCTCGCATTGATAGAGAAGAGCTACGTGACTTCAAGGATGAAGTTATTTGTAAGCTAACCAACATCCACAAAAACATTACTAAGTGATCCGTGCTGAATACACTTATAAATAAATGCAGACAGCGGATACGCGTGAATAAATACAAATTACCCCTTTGTGAAAAAGGATACTTGCAAAAACTCACGTTCGTGTGTAGTGTGAAGCCAGGTAAGTGATTACCCGGATCGTTTCCCAACGAGGTATGAATGGGCAAACTGTGAAAAGCTTTGGATTAGAGTGACAGATGATATGGATTTTGCTTTTTGATTAATTCTAATTGATATATAAGAAATAAATATGCACAAGAAAATTAAACGCGATTAAATTAAACTGAAAATGCGTAACGGAGAATCTAAAATGGGACAAAAACTGAAATATATGAAATTAAAACCTAAAAGTGTAAAATTACTTAAAACTTATTTTAAAACTAAAATTATATTTTTAACACTTTTTATCTATTTATTATTAATTATTTATTATTTAATAATTATTTAAAACTAATTTAAATTATAATAAATACTAAATAAACAAAGAAAATTCTAAAACTTTTTATAAAAATATTATAAGATGAAAAGAAGCTAAGAAAATTATAAAAATGAAAATTACTTAATTAAAAATTTAAAAAGATAAAATCTATTAAATAGAAGCTATCACTTATTTTCTATTTTGTTTTTCTTAAGGTCTAAAAATGTGATTATATTTTTCCTGGATTCTATTTAATAAAATAAAATTATGAAAATTAAAATTATATTTTTCTGATTATTATTCTATTTATTATGATTTTATTATTATTAGAAACTAATTAAAAAGATTAAAAATATCAAATGACTTAGGAAAAATCTGAAAAATTCAGGATAAGTCTAAAATAATATTTAAAAGCTAGGAAAATTAAAATCAAAAGTATAATAAGCCCTGATAAGCAGCTGGGCAGATAAGCAGTTGAGCTAATAAGCTAAAAATAAGCTAATAAGCACAAAACTTAACCAAAAGCTCAGGACAAGTACAAACAACTTATAAAAGCTTAAAAAAACTGAAAAACACAAATAAGCACAAGTAATTAAGCTAAAAAGCAGATTGGCAGTTGTGAGATTAAAACAGAAAACTCAGGAAAATGGCCAATTAGCAAGGCAGATTAAGCACACCAATAAGCTACTGAGATGCAAACTAATGGGGGCAAAAGCTAGCTAGTACTATTGGGTATCTTAAAAACCAAAAAGCCCTATCAGAAACAGGCCAATTGAAGTCCAATTAAGCACTAGTTCAGGTGAGAAAAGCTAAGCAAGGTACTGCTAGTGTGAAAAAGGTACTGCTGAGGAAATTAGCAGGCCTATTTTAAGCTATCTGATAAGCTATGAAATGGAATCCAAGCTAAGAATCTTAAAGCCTACTATGTGAGCTACTTGTAAACCAAAAATCAAATGCTCAGCTTATTTGGATAAGCCACAAACAAGCTGAGAATAAGGACCAAGTCTGCTCAGTGGTTACTGAGTTGGTTTTGTGCAGGCTTGCACAGATGTGCACAAGTCCAAACCAACTTTGGTATCTATTCTAAGTGAGTCCAAAAGACCTCAGTTGAACCAAGAAAAAGGCCATAAAGAGCTTATAGCTTAAAATGGCTTATTTGAGCTTTTGAGGTTCTAAAAATTGCACAGATGGATCAAAACTACACAACCTATCAAATTAACTTAAAATAACTTAGGAACAGCTTAATATGACTTATTTAAGTAAGATCAAAGTTTGGAAAGTGGTTAATGAACAGTACAAGCTCAGTTGACCTTGTTGACTGCATAAACCAAACACCCCTTTGATATGGTCTGTGGTGATTTTTCAAAATGAAACACACTTTTTTAAACTATAAACCTTGATTCTACTGATTGATTAACTTAATTAGATACTAATGAGCAACTTTTAACACAGAAATAAGCAATCTAATAAGCTATGCTACTATTAGCTATTTTTGGACTTTTAAGTGTTTTTTAGTAAAACTAAAACAAAAGCTATATGAGACTGATATTATTGATGATATATGATCACAAACTAGTAATAAGCAAGAAACAATAACAATAAGCTAGAAATAAGCACTTGTACAGTAGAATGCCAAAATTTTAGAAATGAGCTTACAACTGAGATGTGATTGTGCAACAAAGAACAAGGACTAGAACACCTAGCTTGTTAATAACAAGCTAGAAAACCACAAAAAGCCTTCCAAATTAGCTTATACCCTTTTGAACAGCTTATTGGCTTCAGGTTGACTTTTGTTGACATCCTTGATCATTTGAAATTTAGAACTGCTTAACACTAAATAAACTTACACAAAGCTATGTAAAGCTTTTATATGCTTATTGTAAGGTACTTTGGAGCTTGTGATGATGTCTTAACAGGATTAGAGCTTATACGAATTAGCATATAACTTGAAACTTAGTATTACTTGAAATTTAGAACAACAGTGATTAAAACAAGATTACTTTGATTGATTATAACATAAATTACAATTGAGAATTGAAAATTACAAGCTATGATTACAAAATGTGAAATACGATTTAACTAGGTTAACTACTTGCCGAATTGGCTTACAATACATTGCTATATATACTAGAAATATCTTGGGAACTTCTTTGTTATGTCTTCTGATCATATCCCCACCATTGGTTGCCCTTGAAATCCTCTCAGCCCTTGGATTGAGTTTTTGGCGCCAAAATGATTATAGTGGAAAAATTAGCACATGGGTCTGAGGTGAGTGGGGAAGAAGCATTTAATGCATTTGGGAGTGTTAGGTAGCGTGTAGCAGGAGGAGGGGGTGGTATTGCAGGAAACTATGGGTGATGGTGGTTTTGGCGGGGTTGTGAGGAAGAAGATGGTTTGACTGAGGTCAAACCTGGTATTAAATACCGGGTTGGGTTTTATTAATAAAAGGGAGTGGGCTTGGGTGTGTTGGGCTGGGTTGGGTTTTAATTTAAAATGGGTTGGGGTTTTTATTATAAAGGGTCCGGTTGGTTTGTAGAATAAGCACAAGGACCAATTTTGTAATATTCTGAAATTGAAGGGTTGAAATTGTAATTTTACCAAAGTTATCAAAAGGGTCTATTTTGCCAATTATAAATAGCACAAGGGTTTTATTTGATAAATTATAATTTTTTAAAACCCGAGGACTAGATTTGCCAATTTTGAAACTTGAGGGGTAAAAGTTGTCATTTTTAGAGAAACTTTCATCCAGGGACTAAAAGTGAATATGTTTGATATCCCAAGGACTAAAGTTGACTTTTCTTTCATTTTAAACCTTCAGGGACTAAATCTGCCAATTTGTGAAACTTCAGGGACTGAAAATGACAATTGTGTGAACTTTGTTCGTTTTTCACTTGTTTTCAATCTTTTTGTTCCTGAATCATATAAAAACACATTTTATGATATTTTCTGAATTTTGAAGCATATCTGCATGTTTTTAAATGTTTTTGCAGATAAAATGTGACAGAAATGATGAGTATTTAGGCACTCATCAATCCCCCACACTAAACCATTGCTAGTCCCTAGCAATCTTTTATGAAGTTCTAATGGATTTTTCTCTTTACCAAAAGCTATTACTTCTGGAGTAGCCAATGTTTTAGTATGTGATACTTTGGTACAATGATAACCAAATGATTTTGAGCAAACCATCAGCTGTCAACGGTTTTGATTTGTCTTTACCAGAAGCCGTTTGCTTCTGTACTAGCCAACTCTTAGATAAATTACAACTATTATCTTTGGTGAGCTGATTACCAATTATGGTTTTCCACTGCCTTTACCACAAGCCATAACCTTGCGGGCTAGCCAACTCTTCACTTATAAAGATATGGTGAGTCGAATACCATACAATTTTAGGCAAATTGTAAGCCATAAACGGATTTGATATATCTTTACCAAGAGCCGTTTGCTCTCGGATTAGCCAATCCTTATGTGGGTTAGACATGGCGGACTGATAACCATTTATTGCGTTCTAAGTGAGAAAAAATTTTAAAATTTTGGCTAAAAATGGGGGTACTAGATGGTACATTTGATCAAATTCGCTAGAATTCCCCCCCACACTTAGAACTGAATATTGCCCTCAATATTCAAAGCACCGGCTGTTAAACCAACACTTAGAACGTGAAAAGGAAATACTAATAGCCATTATTTTATATACACACATTTTTTATTTATTTATTTATTTATTTATTATTATTATTATTTTTTTTTTATTTTTTTTTTGAAATTTACATATATACAACATGTGGGGCATCTCCCCCACACTAGGTGGTAGAACAGAGAAAGAAAACAGAGACACGGGTGAGAACCCATGTTTTGCTAATATTTTTGTTCACCGAGTCACTAGCTTGACTCGACCCCGCATTCATTGGTTCATGGGGAAAGTTTGAAGATCCGGGACAACCATGGGTGGTATGTCCTCTCCAAAGTAGTGTTTTAAACGATGACCATTCACTTTAAAATTTGGACCCTCATTTTGAGATAACTCAACGGTACCATATGGATAAACCTTTGTGATAGTGAATGGACCAGACCAACGGGATTTGAGTTTGCCCGAGAAGATCTTCAATCTTGAATTAAAAAGAAGGACTCGATCACCAACGTTGAAAACGCGGTTCTTGATTTTTGAGTCATGAATCTTCTTTGTCTTTTCTTTGTAGATCAAAGAGTTCTCGTAGGCTTGATCACGCAGTTCATTTAATTCATTCATTTGAACTTTATGGTGATCACCCGCAGTTTGAAGATCAAAGTTAGCATGTTTTAAGGCCCAGTAGGCTTTGTGCTCTAATTCAATCGGGAGATGACATGCCTTTCCGTACACGAGCTTGTAAGGCGTACACCCGATGGGTGTTTTGTAAGCTGTACGGAAGGCCCATAGTGCATCATCTAATTTATCCGACCAGGATGCACGATTTTCTCCTACTGTCCTTTCCAGAATTCTTTTAATACCCTGATTTGAAACTTCTACTTGTCCACTTGTTTGTGGGTGATACGCAGTAGAAAGACGGTGAGTTACACCATACTTTTGCATGACTTTATCAAATTTGTCATTGCAAAAATGCGTACCACGATCACTCATTATAGCACGTGGAGTTCCAAAATGGGCAAAAAGAGCTTTCAGGAATTTTACAACCACTCGGGCATCATTAGTAGGTAAAGCTTTTGCTTCAACCCATTTTGAGAAATAGTCAACAGCCACGAGAATGTATTTATTTCCTCAAGATGATGGAAATGGCCCCATAAAGTCAATGCCCCAGACATCAAAGATTTCACAAACTTGAATAGCATTTTGTGGCATTTCATTTTGTTGTGAAATATTTCCGTGACGCTGACAAGCTTCACAAGTTTTGATGAGATCTTGGGCATCCTTATAGATTGTGGGCCAATAAAACCCGGAATCAAACACTTTTTTGGCGGTGTAGTTTGGACTATGATGGCCCCCAGTGGGTCCAGCATGGCAAGCTTTGAGAATGTCAATAGCTTCCTGTCCATAAACACACCGTCGGATGACTTGATCCGCACAGATTTTGAACAAGTAGGGGTCGTCCCAGAAGTAATGTTTAACATCCTTGAAGAATTTATTCTTCTGTTGGGTCGACATACCTTTCACTATGAAGTTACCCGCATGGTAATTTGCAAAGTCAGCAAACCACGGGGTAGTAGAATCTCCACGAAAAGCAACCGTATTGAGTGTCTCGAGAGGAAAGGTTTCATTTATTTCCTTTTTCTCGAAAACATCTTGGTGTGGGTTCTCTAATCGGGATAGATGATCAGCAGCTAGGTTCTCAGCTCCTTTTTTATCACGTATGGTGATATCAAATTCTTGCAGGAGGAGAACCCAACGGAGCAATCTCGGCTTTGCATCTTGTTTTGCAAAGAGATATTTGAGAGCCGAGTGATCTGTATACACTACACATTTCGTCAAGATCAAATATGGCCGAAACTTCTCAAAGGCATACACCACAGCCAATAATTCTTTTTCTGTAGTGGTGTAATGAGTTTGAGCTTCAGTCATGGTTTTACTTGCGTAGTGGATAGGCTGAAAGTGTTTGGATTTTCGTTGCCCCAGGACTGCACCGATAGCAAAATCACTTGCATCGCACATGAGCTCAAAGGGAAAATCCCAATCGGGGGCAACTAGAATGGGTGCTTCAGTAAGCTTTTTCTTTAATGTTTCAAAAGCTTCGATGCACTCGGGTGAGAAGATAAAAGGAGCATCCTTTTCAAGAAGATGAGTCACAGGCCGGGCGATTTTAGAAAAATCCTGTATGAATCTATGATAGAAACCAGCATGACCCAGAAAACTCCTAATACCTTTGACGGTAGTGGGATGAGGTAATTTAGCAATGACATCAACTTTAGCTCTGTCAACCTCAATCCCGTTCTTTGATATCTTATGGCCGAGGACAATGCCCTCTTTGACCATAAAGTGACTCTTCTCCCAATTTAGACAAAGATTGGTGTCTTCACACCGTTTCAACATGTTTTCTAAATGGGAGAGACATATTTCGAATGAATCCCCAATGACCGAGAAGTCATCCATAAAGACCTCTGTTGGGTCTAAAATGCTGCTGATTCGAGAAACATAACTCTGCTGGATAGTTATGTGACTCTGCTGATTAGCACAAGAACTCTGCTGTTTTGATAACTCTGCTATTTGGGATAATAGGCATAGTGTAACTCTGTTGCTAGCTTACGAAGACTCTGCTGCTAGAAGAATTACTCTGCTGCTTATTAGATATGTATAGTATGTTAAGGATAAGTATAGAAAAGATACGTATGAATATTTTTCTTGTATAGGAAGTCTTGTAAACCGACTAGGACTCCTTACGCTATAAAAGGAGGTTCTAGGGTTAGGGTTAGATATCGATTATCTTAGCATACGTATTATTGTTTACACTTCAAGGTTTCTTGTAACCCTATTGCTGTTGAGCAATCGTATTAATATTGAAGTGTTGTTTGAGAATTCGTTTGTGTTTATTCTTCTTAAGATCAAGTATTAGTTTCCGCATAATATTTGATATACAACTTAAGATCAGTTTCTATACCGATTACCTTAGATTTATCTAAAGTAATTAATAAGATCGTGAAGCTCAATTGGGATCAACAAGTGGTATCAGAGCTTGTGATCTAGAAACTGGTACCAAGAAGAATTTTTGAATACAAGATTTGCTAATCATCACAGTAAGCAATGGATTCCGACTCTACACACATGGTTACTGCATCAAGGGTTCCCATGCTCAAGACTGGAGAGTATGAGATCTGGAAGATGAGGATTCAACAATACATAAGAATGGTTGATTACTCACTTTGGGAAGTTGTTCTTAATGGCGACAGTGTGCAAACCAAGACTGCTACTGGATCAGTCTTGACTCTCAAGACAAGTGAGGAGAAAGCACAGAGAAGATTGGAGGTTAAGGCTCACAGTATTCTCATGATGGGAATACCTAATGATTATCAATTGAGCTTTAATCATATTGAGTCTGCTAAGGAGTTATGGGAAGCAATTGAACTTCGATTTGGTGGGAATGAGGCTACCAAGAAATCAAGAAAGAATCTACTGAAGCACCAGTTTGAGACTTTTTCTGCTTTGGGTTCTGAGAACATTGAGGAAACTTATGATCGACTTCAAAAGTTAACCAGTCAGATGGCTCTTTTGAAGATTGAGCCATCTCAAGAAGATGTCAATCTAAAGTTTCTGAGAAGTCTATCTTCTGAATGGAACACTCATACAGTGGTTTGGAGACATAAGGAAGATTTTGATACTATGACATTGGATGATCTGTATAACAACTTGAAGGTGTATGAATCTGAAGTTAAAGGATTGTCAAGCTCATCCTCTACCACAAATAATCTTGCTTTTGTTTCCTCAAACAACAAGAATACTGGTAGACATCAAGAACAGCACTCTGCTGCTGGTGCTTTTGCTCCTGCTGTTGGTTCACATGTCTCTGCTGCTGACTCTGCTAACACCAACACTATCAGTGATGCTGCAATTTGTGCTTATTTGGCTGAACTTACTACAAGTACTTCAGTCATGCCTCAAGATCTGGATGAACTTGATCCTGATGATGTTGAGGAGATTGATATGCAATGGCAATTTGCAATGCTTACTATGAGGGCAAGAAGGTTTCTTAAGCGCACTGGGAAAGAGATGAAGTTCAGAAGAAACAAGAGTGTGGGATTTGACAAGTCAAAGGCTGAATGTTTTAATTGCAGAAAGAAGGGACACTTTGCAAGAGAATGCAAAGCACCAAAAAGAAGCAATGAAAATTTCAAGAAGTCTGCTGATGAAGAGCCAAATTCTACTACTGCTATGGTATCATGTGATGGGTTAGGTGATTTTGATTGGAGTGATCTTGCTGAGGATGGTCCAAATTGTGCATTGATAGCTGAAGAGGATCCTGAAGTACAGCATTTTGCTCTCATGGCCTATTCTTCTTCTGGATCAGACTCTGAGGTATCCAATGAATCATCTTGTTCTTTTAAATCATGTTCTGATACAATTGAGATACTTAAGTCTAGCAATGGAAACCTTAAAATGGAAAATGAAACACTTAAGCTAGATAATCTTAGTTATGCATATGGTTTAAAGAACTTAGAAGAGAAACTAGAATTTTATAAAAAGGCTGAAATTGAATACCTTGATCAGATCACTATCCTGAAAAATGAAATTATCAAGAAAGATGATGAGATTAAGGTTCTTATGGAAAAAGTAGGAGAGGCTGAACAGGCTAGAGACTTAGCTAAGAGTGAGACTGCAAAACATATTGTTATGGTGGAAAAACAACAATTTGCCACTGACATTCTCAGTAAACCATTAGGAAGACACTTTAATGGTATAGGATATAATGTTGTTGCTCACCCTAACAAACTTAGTGCCAATGCCCCTCCTACTAGGACATTGACTTTCATATCTGAGTCTGAGGCCAAACCTGTAGGTGAAACTAGTAAACCTGTAGTTGAAACTAGTGAAAAAGAAATAGAGTCACCTAAGGTTGAGGTAAAGAAGTATGAACAAGCACCCCTGATTGAAGATTGGATGTCTGACAGTGATGATGATGAAGTAGAATCTGATTCAACCCCTAAGAACAAAAAGGAAGAAATTCCTACTGTTGTTGAATCAAAAGTACCTAAGGCTAAAAAGTTTGAGTTTGTTAAGCCTAGGTTTGGTAAAGGTATCTCTAGGAAGATGGCAGAGTATGATAACACACCTAGAGTATATCCTAAAAGAACAAATAACTTGCCTAGGGGAAACCAGAGAAATTGGAACAACCTAGTTTCACAAAAATTAGGTACTGATTTTCAATTACTTAAGAAGGCATGTTATTGCTGTGGTAGTTTTGAACATCTGCAAGATGAGTGCTATAAGAAACCAGCTTGGAACCAATACACTAGGGTGAACCATAGAAACTTTGCTAGAAAGACTCACCCTCACCCCAAAAGAAACATGGTTCCCAAGGAAGTTTTGATGAGAGATGGTGTGTCTAGAGTTATCTCTCCTATTGCACCAAAAGGGCCCATAAAGAAGGAAATAGTCGATTCTGCTGATAAGGCAAACTCTGCTGTTAAGGCAGACTCTGCTGTTTTGCCTAAAGTTGTTACTGATACTGTTGTGGGCAATCATTTTTATGCTGTTAAAGCCTCAGCTTGCTGGGTCTGGAAACCAAAAGTTAAAGTTTTAGATCATGTTCTCAGACACAGCAGTGCACCAATGCAGTTGAAGAAATTTGACTACTTTGATGCACAAGGTAGATCCAAGTCAGTAATGGCTTGGGTCCCAAAGAGAAACTAATTCTCTTACTTTTTGTGCAGGGCAATCTACAAAAAGAGCTAAAGGATAAATGCATTTTTGATAGTGGATGCTCTTCACACATGACTGGAGACCAGAGCAATTTGGAGAATTTTGAAGCTTTGGATGGTGGATATGTTGCTTTTGGGAATGACCCCAAAGGAGGAAAAATTGTTGGAAAAGGCATAATCAGAACTGGAAAATTGGATTTTGAGAAAGTGTATTTGGTGAATGGTTTAAAGTTCAATCTTTTTAGTGTCTCACAAATGTGTGACAGAAAGAATTTTGTTCTTTTTACAGACATTGAATGTCTAGTCTTATCTCCCGACTTTAAGATACCTGATGACAAATTAGTACTTCTTAAAGTCCCTAGAAATGACAACATATACAGTGTGGACATAAAGAACATTATTCCCAAAAGAGATTTAACTTGTCTGTTTGCTAAAGCCACTATTGATGAATCCAAACTATGGCACAGAAGGCTTGGACATCTGAACTACAAGGCTATCAACAAGTTGGTGAAAGGGAACTTGGTCAGAGGATTACCTTCAAAGGTGTTTGAGAATCCTGAAGTATGTGTTGCTTGTCAGATGGGAAAGCAACATAGAGCATCTTGCAGGTCCAAATTGGTGAATTCTATTTCTGAACCTTTGTTTATGTTACACATGGACTTATTTGGACCTACTTATGTGAATAGTTTGAACAAAAAGATGTATGGCTTAGTGGTCACTGATGATTTTAGTAGGTTTACTTGGGTATTCTTTTTAGCAACTAAGAATGAGACAACTGGCATTCTTAAGGCTTTTATTACAAGGATAGAAAACCTATTTAATCACAAGGTTAAAATCATCAGATGTGACAATGGAACTGAATTTAAGAATCAAGTGATGAATCAGTTCTGTGAGGAAAAGGGTATAACTAGACAATTTAGTGTGGCTAGAACTCCTCAGCAAAATGGTGTGGCTGAGAGGAGAAATAGAACATTAATTGAGGCTGCTAGGACAATGTTGTCAGAGTCTAAGTTACCCACTATCTTTTGGGCTGAAGCAGTCAACACTGCTTGCTATGTGCAAAATAGAACTAAGATAGTTAAACCTCACAATAAGACCCCTTATGAGTTATTGCATGGTAGGAAACCTCTGATTGATTTCTTTAGACCATTTGGGTGTCCTGTCACTATTTTAAACACCATTGACCACTTAGGCAAGTTTAGTGAGAAAGCAGACATAGGTTACTTTGTTGGATACTCTACTGAAAGTAAGGCTTTTAGGGTTTTCAATCAAAGAACTGGGCATGTGGTGGAAAATTTGCATGTTAGAATTAGAGAAACCACACCCAATGTTGATGGAAAAGGTCCTGAGTGGATGTTTGATATTGATTCTTTAACCAAGAGTATGAATTATCAACCAGTCATTGCAGGTACCACTAACATGTCTGCAGGTACACAAACTAACCCCAATGCAGGTACACAAGCAAATAAGGATGAAACTGCAGAGGAGTTTGTTTTGATTGAAAGAAGCAAGTTTGATCAGTACTTCACTCCAACAGATAAAGAAGGAAAAAGTTCAGATGGTGATGCTGTTCATAAGGAAGTTCCAAAGGTTAATGTAGAAGGTGATGATGAACCTTCTCATGATGTCAAGAATGATGATAAGGAATGGAATACAGAGTCAGATGTTGCTGGGCAACAAGGAAATAAACATAGCAGCAGTTCTCTCAACTCTGCTGCCAAGCCAAAGCACTCTGCTGATAAGCCAAAGCACTCTGCTGTTAGGCCGAAACACTCTGCTGTTAGGTTTGGTAACTCTGCTGCTATGGACAAGGACTCTGCTGCTGATAAAGATGTTGATTCTTATGATGATTCTTCTGATGAGATGCCTGAATTAGAAGAAGTGTATGTGGATACTGATGATGAAGTTGTTGATGTTTTTGATGCTGAAGCTGATTTATCAAATTTGGAGACTGATATACCTGTTAGTCCCACTCCAACAACCAGAGTTCACAGGAATCATCCAAAGGAGCAAATAATTGGTGATGTTCACTCTGCTGTTCAGACCAGAAGTAAATCAAAAGGGTTAAGTGATTTGCTTGATCAGGGATTATTTGCTCAAACACTCAAGAAGAGGAATAGCCACAAGGATTTACAAAACTGCATGTTTGCCTGTTTCCTATCTCAAGAAGAACCCAAGACCATTCATAAGGCTATGAAAGATGAAAGTTGGGTTGAAGCTATGCAAGAGGAGTTGCTGCAGTTCAAGCTTCAAGAAGTCTGGACATTGGTGGATTTGCCTAATGGACAAAGAGCAATTGGTACTAAATGGGTGTTCAGATGCAAAAGAGATGAGAGAGGAGTTGTTATCAGAAACAAGGCTAGATTAGTGGCTCAGGGATTTACTCAGGAAGAAGGTATAGATTATGATGAGGTATTTGCACCAGTTGCAAGGATTGAGGCTATCAAATTATTCCTAGCATATGCCTCATTTAAGAATTTTCCTGTGTATCAAATGGATGTGAAAAGTGCTTTCTTGTATGGAAAGATTCCTGATGAAGTTTATGTGATGCAACCACCTGGGTTTGAAGATCCTAAGTATCCTGATAGGGTCTACAAAGTGAAGAAAGCACTGTATGGATTACATCAAGCTCCTAGAGCTTGGTATGACACCTTATCCACATATTTGTTGAATAATGGTTTTTGCAGAGGAACCATTGATAAAACATTGTTCATTAAGAAAGACAAAAAGGATATCCTACTTGTTCAGGTTTATGTAGATGATATCATTTTTGGGTCTACAAATAAGGTGTTATGTGAAGGATTTGAGAAGCTCATGCACAGTCGGTTTGAGATGAGTTCTATGGGAGAACTGACTTTCTTTTTAGGGCTTCAAGTTAAACAGAAGTCAGATGGGATTTTTATTAGCCAAGATAAGTATGTGGCTGAGTTGTTGAAGAAATTTGGTTTCAAGGATGTGAAGGCAGCAAAGACTCCAATGGATAAAAACAAACCTTTGATCAAGGATGAAGATGGGGAAGAGGTTGATGTGCATTTGTATAGATCAATGATTGGTTCATTGATGTATCTGACTGCTTCAAGGCCAGATATCATGTTTTCTGTGTGTGCTTGTGCTAGATTTCAAGTGTCCCCAAAAGTTTCACACTTGGAAGTAGTCAAAAGAATTTTTAGGTACCTAAAGGGTCAACCAAAATTAGGCCTTTGGTATCCTAATAATTCACCCTTTGACTTGATAGCATACTCAGATAGTGACTATGCTGGAGCTACTATGGATAGAAAGTCAACCACTGGAGGTTGTCAATACCTTGGTCATAGGCTAATCTCCTGGCAATGCAAGAAACAGACAGTTGTGGCTAACTCAACAACAGAAGCAGAATATGTTGCTGCTTCTAGCTGCTGTGGACAAGTGCTCTGGATTCAGAACCAACTACTGGATTATGGGTACAATTTCATGAACACCAAAATTTATATTGACAACAACAGCACAATGTGTATTATCAAAAATCCTGTTTTTCATTCTAAAACAAAACACATAGAGATAAGACATCATTTTATTAGAGATTGTTATGAGAAAAAGTTAATTCAAGTGGTTAAAATACATACTGACAATAATGTTGCTGATCTACTTACCAAAAGTTTTGACATAAGTAGGTTTCAATTTTTAGTTGCTAGTATTGGTATGATCAATCTTTAAATCTTTAACATCTTATCTCTGTATGTTTTTGTAAAATTTTGTAAGGATTTGTGCTGTTGATTAGTCATTATCTGGTGTTTAGTCAAAGTCTGCTGTTTAGTTGTTTATTGCTATGCCTACTCTGCTGCTATTATGGAATATTCTTGCTTGTGTTTGTTGTTTGCTACTAACCTTTTGCAGATACATATACATACACAATCAAGTAAAGCATGAAAAGAGGAAGTTCATTGATCACAAGGCATAAGTACATCATATAGTTTCCTTACATTCATGCTATTCAGAAGAAAGATCAAAAGACAACAAGATACAAAGATCCACAACCTAAATCCTAGCAAAGTCAGGCATGACCTTGCTACGAGGTCCCCTAGTGCCCATGGCTTCAAACACCCTTGGACAGGGGAGAGCAAGTACTACTGATCGTGGAGGTGGACTCTGCTGTTGGCTTGTTGAGGGAGCTGATTTCTTCTGCTGCTTCTTCTTCTTTGGAACAGGGGGTTTCTGCTCAACCGTACTTGGCTTTGGATGAGGCAGGTGGACACTCTTCGCAAAGGCGGCGGCGGCATTCTCCATCTGTTTTTGTAGCTCAGCGGTCAAAGGATGCTGTGGAGGATCGATCTTTGTCCTTTTATCCTCATCAGAATCCTCAAAGGAGGATGGTGTTGATGGAAGTGGGTCGGAATATTCCTCTTCGACAACCGCTTTGCCTTTTGGTTTTGCTGACGATGAACTTGCAAGATAACCTTGAGGAAAGTAACTTGCCCACCCCTCTGAATCGTCTGATGATGAATCTGAGGAAATGTCGATAATTGGAGCTTTTGATGAACTCATGATTTGTTGATTTTGAGTTAGGGTTTGTGAATTGGGATTTGCTTAAAGAGTTTAAGAGATTATTGGACTTTAATGAGGGGTTGGTATGGTATTTAAGGAAGTGATTTTGATTATATTGGGAATGTTGACTTTTGGTCAACACTATCTCAACTCTGCTGATGAGTTTGAAAGTTGAAGGGTCAAATTGAAACTTTTGGCGCGTTCTTAAACCTAATTAGATCAAAACGGTCTCATAAACTAATTTGATCTCATTATCCTTTAATTGCTCCAAACATCATTTGATTTTCACCCAAGAACATTAATTCATATCATTTCACCCAAAACCCCCAATTCAAATGGCGCGAAGAACGTTTCCGGATGAACATAATCAAATTGCCTTTCTGAGTAAGGTCTCTGCTGCTGCGGGATTTCATGAGGTTATGGATTTTCTGAGTGCTTCTAGATTGAGGTATGCGTTAACAGCTGATCCTACCATTTATACATCTCATATGAAACAATTTTGGTCAACTGTTAAGTTGGATATACTAGATGGTGAGGAACGATTGATAGGTAGTGTAGATGGGGAGAATATTGTAGTTAGTGAAACAAAAATTAAGAGAAGTTTGTGCTTATCAGGCGTACCAACACCCCCTACCCTTACCCCAGAAACTGTTATGACTGAGCTTGAGAATATTGGATATGAGAGACCTGAGGTTGGTGGTACATTTTTGAAAGGTCGTCTCTGTCCACATTGGAAGTTTTTGCTACATACACTTCAACACTGCCTGTTTCCCAAAGTAGGTGGATGGAGTGAGTTTAGTGCTTCTCAAGCTATGGCTTTAGTGTGTTTAGCTACAGGGCAGCCCTTTGATTTTTCTGTTATGATATTTGAGGGGATGAAGAAGTTTGTCAAGAAGAAGTTTTACTTGTACCCAAGGTTTCTACAACTTATTATAAACAGACAGCTAAGGGAACCATTGAGGCATGTAAATGTTGAGCCCTGTAGTAGAATGGCAATCAAGATGTTTGCATTTTTAAAGAAGAATGGGAAAGGTTTTTCTGGCACTATAACTCCCCTAACTGAGCACATCTTGAATGTAGTGGCTGCAGTGAATGAGGATGAAGAGGCTGGTACACCCACAGCTTCCCATCACACATCCTCATCAACAAGTTTGAATGAATCAGTGTCACATGCAACCCAAAACACCCAATCACCTAGGACTTCACCACATGAGAACATTGTGCTACCTCAGGCCAATGTTAGTATGGTAGCAGATGAGGCTGATACAGGTGTTGGAGGTATCATGATGGAAGAGGCTGGCACTACTGTTTCCAACTTAGTAGTTGAGCAGGACAGTGTCAACATAATTAAGACCTCAACCATGGCAATATCTTTTGTAGAAGGTTCTCAGGAACTTAATACAACTGATGGTAACCCCAGCCAAATGGCTTCTATGGGGGGCTCAGATGTTCGACCTAGGGTTGAGACTGAGTTTGTGTCCCAAGATTCACCTCTCGGAGAAGGTAACACATCTCGAAGTGATGAGGACAGAGATGCAACTATTGAATTGATGGACACTGATGTACATATTGACATTGCAAATGATACACCTCTCGGACCAGGTCACACAGGTCGAAGTGTTGATGCTAGTATTGAACATGACACTGAGGATTTGACGGTTAGAACACCAGTACATAATGCCAATTCCAATGATCAACCTCTCGGGTCAGGTTACACAGACCGAAGTTGTGAGGATATCATGAAACAATTGAAAGAATTGACGGATAATTGTACAAAATTGTCAAAGGAGGTCCTTGGTCTTCGAAAGGAGTTAAAGACAGTTAAGGCTACTCAAGGTGCTGAAATAAGAAGGCTTAAGCTAAGGGTTACACACCTTGAGGGGAGGTTAAAGAAGAGTTCCAAACCAAGTTTGGAAGAGGATGCTTCCAAACAGGGGAGGAATGATCAGGAGGCTCAAGTGAATGATCAGGATCAGGAAGGTGTAATGGGTTCAGGGGAGGTTGTTAAAGATTTTGTTGAAAATGTTGGTGATGAGAGTGACAAGGTTGACTCTGCTGATGAAGAACACTCTGCTGATGGGTTAAAGGTTTCTGCTGATGATACTGAGCAGAGTGCAGGAGTAAAGGACTCTGCTGATTCAGATGATGAACAAATGACTTTAGCTCAAGTATTGCTGAACATGAACAAAGGAACTAAAACATCCACACCATCACAACAACAATCTGCTACTGAATCTGCTGAAGAGTTTGAAAGAATGCAAAAGTTGGCTGATGAACAAGCTCAGATTGCTCAGGATGAAGAATATGCAAGAAGTGTTGCAGCTGATGAAGAAAGAAATCAGTTTGATCTTATGGAAAGCTCTACCTTTAAAGAAGTTAATCAAGAAGAATTAAATGAACAATTGCTGTATTTCATTGATTCTGATATGATTGTAAGAGGTGAAGCTAGGATGATAACAAATGATGAGCAGTTAGATGGAAGTGAAAAGACAAAAGAGCTTGTTGATTTTATACTCAAAAAGAATGGATTAGCTAAGTGGGAAGAGCTGATTAAGAGGATTAAAGATGCACAGAAGCATGGTTACAAACAAAAGTCATCTTCAAGGAAAGCATTGGTTAATGATATGAAGTATTACTTGAAGAATGCAAGAGGTTATCAGATGAAGGATTTCAAAGGAAAGTCAGATCACTTAATTGAAAAGGAATTTTATGAAACTTATGCTAAGTTAAATCCAAGAAAAGTTTCTGAGAAGAAGAGAAATCCAGAAGTTATGGGATCTGATAATATGAAAGCATCTGGGAGTGAAAGTGTTTCAAAACCCATAGTATCTGATGTTGAAAAAGAGAAAGAAATTATTGTTGAAGCTGAAGTTATGACTGAATCCTCTGCTGGTACAAAGAGATATAGGAGGAAAGTAAAGCAGGTGGGTAGGAAGAAGAGAAGAACACAGTCAGTAGTGATGAGTGATTCGGATAAAGAGGAGAAAGAGAGTAGTGATTCAGAGAAAGAAGAAGTGACTGCAGATGATATGCAAGGGATTATGCATCTCACAGTTCATGAACCTCAAGAAGAGCCTGAGTTACTTAATGAAGTTCCTTTATCAATAAAATATCCAATCATTTCCTATTCACATGATGTTTTAGCTGATAGTCAAGTATGTTGGGTGATTAAGAGATCCAATGGTTCAAGTGTGGGATATATTAGTTTTTCTCAGATGTTGCACTACATGGATAGGGATGATATTACTCAACTCTGGAATCTTTATAAGATGAATTATGGTGATACTAGACCAGAGGTGGTGTATGAGAGACTAAATTATTACTACTTGAAGAACATGTTTGAACCAGATGAGAGAAGTATTGAATGGAAGAAGTTACTAAGCTCCACAGTTCAGAAATGGTATTTATATCAATCTTGTGGGGTTCATCTCTTATCATGCATAGGTGTGACTGTGTATATGCTTGTGGAGAAGGATTATGTCATCAACAATAGTACATCTATTCTGTATCAAATGTTGCAGCCTGGTAAGTTGACATTACAAAGACCATTTGATGCAGATAATCAAGCGTTTGAACTTATTGAGAAATATAAAAAGTTGCTTGAATCAAAGGTTTCAAAACAGTAAGGTGTTTGGAAGCATCCTCTTGGTGACTATCTGGATTTAAGGAAACTTGATGATTTTTGAAGAAAAATATCAAGTTTAGGGGAGGATTGTTGGGTCTAAAATGCTGCTGATTCGAGAAACATAACTCTGCTGGATAGTTATGTGACTCTGCTGATTAGCACAAGAACTCTGCTGTTTTGATAACTCTGCTGTTTGGGATAATAGGCATAGTGTAACTCTGTTGCTAGCTCACGAAGACTCTGTTGCTAGAAGAATTACTCTGCTGCTTATTAGATATGTATAGTATGTTAAGGATAAGTATAGAAAAGATACGTATGAATATTTTTCTTGTATAGGAAGTCTTGTAAACCGACTAGGACTCCTTACGCTATAAAAGGAGGTTCTAGGGTTAGGGTTAGATATCGATTATCTTAGCATACGTATTATTGTTTACACTTCAAGGTTTCTTGTAACCCTATTGCTGTTGAGCAATCGTATTAATATTGAAGTGTTGTTTGAGAATTCGTTTGTGTTTATTCTTCTTAAGATCAAGTATTAGTTTCCGCATAATATTTGATATACAACTTAAGATCAGTTTCTATACCGATTACCTTAGATTTATCTAAAGTAATTAATAAGATCGTGAAGCTCAACTGGGATCAACAACCTCCATTGTTTTCCCGATCATATCGGTAAATAAGCCGAAAGGCATACGTTTATAAGCAAAGGTTCCATAAGGGCACGTGAAAGTAGTCTTTTCTTGATCTTGTGGATCAATGGGGATTTGAAAGTAACCTGAGAAACCGTCAAGGAAACAATAATACTCGTTTCCCACTAATCTCTCAAGCATCTAATCCATGAAGGGCAGAGGAAAATGGTCTTTTCGGGTGGCATCATTTAACTTACGATAGTCAATGCAAACACGCCACCCCGTAACCAATCGAGTTGGAATCAACTCATTCTCCTCATTTGTGACAACAGTTATGCCACCCTTTTTTGGAACACAGTGAATGGGACTAACCCAAGGACTATCAGAGATGGGATAAATCAATCAAGCATCAAGAAGTTTGAGAACCTCTTGTTTGATAATATCGTGGATTTTGGGATTTACCCTTCGCTGGTGTTGGACTGCTGGTTTAAAGTCATCCTCCATTAATATCTTGTGAGTACAAAATTCAGGGTCGATACCCTTTATGTCAGAGAGTTTCCAAGCAATGGCTTGCTTGTGTGACTTCAAGACCTTTATTAGAGCAGTCTTTTCCTCATCACTTAAGTCTTTAGCAATAATGACAGGTAATTTATCATCACCCTCCAAAAATGCGTACTCAAGATGAGGTGGTAAGTCTTTGAGTTCGACCACAGGAAATCCATCAGTTTTCTCAACTGATTTAATTTCCTCATTATGAAGTTCAACGGGAGGGAGTGGAGGAGAATTGTCCTGATTCAACAATTTCTCAAGAAGAAGAATATCTCCCTCCAGATCAATCTCAGCGTCATCAATTCCTTCCAGAAATGAATCACTCTCGAGAAAAGCCTCGATCTCTTCCAAATTGAAATTACTTCCCTCAAACGGAGTGAGAGAAGGGGAAGAGTCGGAAATGATAGGCAGAGAAGATGTGGTGGGATTCCCACTCACAGAATTATGAGAATAACCAAGAAACTCTTGACAGTACTCCTCTGAAGCAACATCAATGACATCGATTCGGTTAACCGATTCAGAATCATAATGTGAGGAGTACCTCGAAGTTTGATCGAGGTTAAAGGTAACAGCTTCATTACCCACACGTAATGTGATTTCATGCTCAAATACATCAATGAGAGCATGGCCCGTTCTTAGGAATCCTCTTCCAAGAATGAGAGGAACCTTTTGATCTGCGTCGAATTCCACAACCACAAAGTCAGCTGGAAAATGGAACTTACCTACTTTCACAAACACATCCTCGACAATGCCGCATGGATGAGATATGGTACGATCTGCAAGCTCAAGAGTCATGCATGTAGGAGTAAGAGCCGGAAGAGAAAGTTTCTTCCATACTGAATGAGGCATCAGGTTGATGCTTGCACCAAGATCGGCCAAGGCATAGCATTCAACCATTCTCGGAAATACACAAGGTATTAGAAACTTTCCAGGATCTCCAAGCTTCTCGGGAAGCTTTTTCAAGATAACTGCTGAGCAGTTCTCATTTAATGGAGTTTTCGCCATTTCAAACAGTTTTTCCTTGTTGCTTAACAAATGTTTGATTGTGGATGCAAATTTGGGCATCAGAATGATAACATCCACAAAGCTTATGTCAAAGTGTAATTCTTTAAAGATTTGAAAGAATTTATCCATTTGTTGACTAGCCTTTTCACGGAGCTTTTGCTCATGTAAACGTGATGGGTAAGGAATAGAAGGTTTGGATTTAGGGTTTTCAACAGGGATTTCATGCGATTCAAAAACAACTCCTGGTTTGGGTTTTGGTTTTGGGACAACTTGAGGTTGGACGTTGTCGGCACCTCCGTTATTAGTAGGAAGTTCCTTGTCCTTGGTCATCTCAGGTTCACTTTCCACTACTTTGGGGAGAGGAGAAGAAAAGGTAGTAGGAATAGTGGGTCCATCATAAGCTTTACCACTGCGTGTGGTAACAGCTTTGAGTTCACCCTTTGGGTTTGGAATGGTATTACCAGGGAGACCTCTCGAGGTAGAAGGTGGATTGATATGGTTCATGAGACTGGCAAGCATATTCTTAACCTCACTGTGAGAGTGATCAATTTTGTTTGAAAGCTCATTCTTTAGCTCATTTCCTTGCTTGTATATTAAAGATTGAAATTCATTCTTCAAACCAGAGATCTGATTTTGTATTGCCTTTATTTTGGTCTCATTAAACTTGATGTAGTTATCAAGTTCATTTGGGAGAGGTCCCTGGTAATTAGGAGCTGAATACCCTTGATTACCCCTCTGGGGTGGGTATTGATTGTTTGGGGCATGAAATTGATTTTGCATGTTTTGCCCTCTTTGTTGATTAGGATTAATCCTATTTAGATTGTTGGGAGGAGGAAATCTGGGTGGTCCAAATTGATTGCTAGCACGGTGGTTTGGGTCCACTTGAGGACGGTATTGATTACCTCCTTGATTGGAAGTTCCGGCTATAGCATTAACATCAAATGCAGTGCCATCGGTGGCAGTACAATTATAGTAAGCGTGAGGACCACCACAAGTAACACAAACTTCTATCTTTTTGACTTCAGCAGTGTGAGAAGTTTGCGGAGCGGACTCTTTCTTTTGTGTGGAGAAAACCAAAGCTTGAATAGCCTTCGTGAGTTCAGCAAGCTGAGTATCAGTATTAGAAGAACTCACGGGAGATGAAGTGGAAGGACCAGCACTAGCCTGGGAATTATATGGCCTGTTTCGTGTAGTGCGGACCTTAGACTTATTTTCAATGAGTGCAATGGCTTCCTTAGTGGATTTGCTCAGAAAATTACCTCCAGCTGAGGCATTGAGAGAATCTTGGTCAGATGGGTTTAACCCACTGTAAAAAGTGTCCATCTGCATCAAATCGGTGAAACCGTGATGAGGACATTTGCGGAGCAATTCTTTGAAACGATCCCATGCCTCTCCAAATGGTTCATCAAACCTTTGAGAGAATTTCATGATTTCATTTTTAAGATGCGTGGTTTTAGAAGGAGGAAAGAATTCATTTACGAACTTTTGAACCAAATCTTCCCATGTTCTAATTGATCGAGGGGGTTGTTTGTCAAGCCAAATCCGGGCTGCCCCATCGATGGAAAACGGGAAAAGAAGAAGTTTGATCGATTCCTCAGGGACATTTTTACATTTGATGGTGGATGTGATTTTATTGAACCATCGAACGTGATCTTGAGGATCGTCCCTTTCAAAACCATAGAATTGACGCGATGTTAAAAGGTTTATCAACCCAGTTTTAAGCTCAAAATTCTCAGCCACGATGGCTGGAACAATAATGGCATCTCCATAACCCTCAGTGGGAGCTTGGAGAAGCTCATTCATAGGACGGTCTTCTGCCATGATGACAGTGGTTATGGGATCAGTACGTATCTCGGGTACGAATGATGGAGCAGAACATCTACGACGTCTTCGAGGTATGTTTCCAAGCTCACGAAAAGGGCTTGATGACCTAGAAGAACGAGTGCGCATGCACTTTTAGCAAAATTTTCCAATTAAAATCAAGATCGAGAAAAAAAACACAAGTGAACTTAAACCAATAATCAACAAGCGTACGGTAGCTCTCTAAAAGATAAACGCACAGAGTGGCGGAGAAGCAAAGGTGGGCAATTAATGCTCCTTAAAAACCCGCTTCTTTCAGTCCGACAATTTAATGTCAAACTATCCTTAAACCTCCGTTATAGTTTGTTTATCAATTAAAGGTGAGCCGATATTCGAAAGTGATACAAAGGCAAGTTTTAAATCTGATGTTTGGGAACTTATTATGGTCGTACCCCCAGTTAGGTAGTACTCTGTCTTGGTTCTCGATGGTAAATTTTATTGTTTGTTATTATTAAAGAAAACGGAAAATGTTTTTGGTGTTTTTATTTTTATATGATAATATATATAGAAAAGAAAAGAAGAATATTTTTGTATTTTATATTGTTTTATGGGAAATAGGAACTTTTGGAAGAAGGATCTCAAATCACTAATCGCTTAAACTCTAAACAATATTGTCGCAACACACCTCCCCGGCAGCGGCGCCAAAATTTGATCCGTGCTGAATACACTTATAAATAAATGCAGACAGCGGATACGCGTGAATAAATACAAATTACCCCTTTGTGAAAAAGGATACTTGCAAAAACTCACGTTCGTGTGTAGTGTGAAGCCAGGTAAGTGATTACCCGGATCGTTTTCCAACGAGGTATGAATGGGCAAACTGTGAAAAGCTTTGGATTAGAGTGACAGATGATATGGATTTTGCTTTTTGATTAATTCTAATTGATATATAAGAAACAAATATGCACAAGAAAATTAAACGCGATTAAATTAAACTGAAAATGCGTAACGGAGAATCTAAAATGGGACAAAAACTGAAATATATGAAATTAAAACCTAAAAGTGTAAAATTACTTAAAACTTATTTTAAAACTAAAATTATATTTTTAACACTTTTTATCTATTTATTATTAATTATTTATTATTTAATAATTATTTAAAACTAATTTAAATTATAATAAATACTAAATAAACAAAGAAAATTCTAAAACTTTTTCTAAAAATATTATAAGATGAAAAGAAGCTAATAAAATTATAAAAATGAAAATTACTTAATTAAAAATTTAAAAAGATAAAATCTATTAAATAGAAGCTATCACTTATTTTCTATTTTGTTTTTCTTAAGGTATAAAAATGTGATTATATTTTTCCTGGATTCTATTTAATAAAAGAAAATTATGAAAATTAAAATTATATTTTTCTGATTATTATTCTATTTATTATGATTTTATTATTATTAGAAACTAATTAAAAAGATTAAAAATATCAAATGACTTAGGAAAAATCTGAAAAATTCAGGATAAGTCTAAAATAATATTTAAAAGCTAGGAAAATTAAAATCAAAAGTCTAATAAGCCCTGATAAGCAGCTGGGCAGATAAGCAGCTGAGCTAATAAGCTAAAAATAAGCTAATAAGCACAAAACTTAACCAAAAGCTCAGGACAAGTACAAACAACTTATAAAAGCTTAAAACAACTGAAAAACACAAATAAGCACAAGTAATTAAGCTGAAAAGCAGATTGGCAGTTGTGAGATTAAAACAGAAAACTCAGGAAAATGGCCAATTAGCAAGGCAGATTAAGCACACCAATAAGCTACTGAGATGCAAACTAATGGGGGAAAAAGCTGGCTAGTACTATTGGGTATCTTAAAAACCAAAAAGCCCTATCAGAAACAGGCCAATTGAAGTCCAATTAAGCACTAGTTCAGGTGAGAAAAGCTAAGCAAGGTACTGCTAGTGTGAAAAAGGTACTGCTGAGGAAATTAGCAGGCCTATTTTAAGCTATCTGATAAGCTATGAAATGGAATCCAAGCTAAGAATCTTAAAGCCTACTATGTGAGCTACTTGTAAACCAAAAATCAAATCCTCAGCTTATTTGGATAAGCCACAAACAAGCTGAGAATAAGGACCAAGTCTACTCAGTGGTTACTGAGTTGGTTTTGTGCAGGCTTGCACAGATGTGCACAAGTCCAAACCAACTTTGGTATCTATTCTAAGTGAGTCCAAAAGACCTCAGTTGAACCAAGAAAAAGGCCATAAAGAGCTTATAGCTTAAAATGGCTTATTTGAGCTTTTGAGGTTCTACAAATTGCACAGATGGATCAAAACTACACAACCTATCAAATTAACTTAAAATAACTTAGGAACAGCTTAATATGACTTATTTAAGTAAGATCAAAGTTTGGAAAGTGGTTAATGAACAGTACAAGCTCAGTTGACCTAGTTGACTGCATAAACCAAACACCCCTTTGATATGGTCTGTGGTGATTTTTCAAAATGAAACACACTTTTTTAAACTAGAAACCTTGATTCTACTGATTGATTAACTTAATTAGATACTAATGAGCAACTTTTAACATAGAAATAAGCAATCTAATAAGCTATGCTACTATTAGCTATTTTTGGACTTTTAAGTGTTTTTTAGTAAAACTAAAACAAAAGCTATATGAGACTGATATTATTGATGATATATGATCACAAACTAGTAATAAGCAAGAAACAATAACAATAAGCTAGAAATAAGCACTTGTACAGTAGAATGCCAAAATTTTAGAAATGAGCTTACAACTGAGATGTGATTGTGCAACAAAGAACAAGGACCAGAACACCTAGCTTGTTAATAACAAGCTAGAAAACCACAAAAAGCCTTCCAAATTAGCTTATACCCTTTTGAACAGCTTATTGGCTTTAGGTTGACTTTTGTTGACTTCCTTGATCATTTGAAATTTAGAACTGATTAACACTAAATAAACTTACACAAAGCTATGTAAAGCTTTTATAAGCTTATTGTAAGGTACTTTGGAGCTTGTGATGATGTCTTAACAGGATTAGAGCTTATACGAATTAGCATATAACTTGAAACTTAGTATTACTTGAAATTTAGAACAACAGTGATTAAAACAAGATTGCTTTGATTGATTATAACATAAATTACAACTGAGAATTGAAAATTACAAGCTATGATTACAAAATGTGAAATACGATTTAACTAGGTTAACTACTTGCCGAATTGGCTTACAATACATTGCTATATATACTAGAAATATCTTGGGAACTTCTTTGTTATGTCTTCTGATCATATCCCCACCATTGGTTGCCCTTGAAATCCTCTCAGCCCTTGGATTGAGTTTTTGGCGCCAAAATGATTATAGTGGAAAAATTAGCACATGGGTCTGAGGTGAGTGGGGAAGAAGCATTTAATGCATTTGGGAGTGTTAGGTAGCGTGTAGCAGGAGGAGGGGGTGGTATTGCAGGAAACTATGGGTGATGGTGGTTTTGGCGGGGTTGTGAGGAAGAAGATGGTTTGACTGAGGTCAAACCTGGTATTAAATACCGGGTTGGGTTTTATTAATAAAAGGGAGTGGGCTTGGGTGTGTTGGGCTGGGTTGGGTTTTAATTTAAAATGGGCTGGGGTTTTTATTATAAAGGGTCCGGTTGGTTTGTAGAATAAGCACAAGGACCAATTTTGTAATATTCTGAAATTGAAGGGTTGAAATTGTAATTTTACCAAAGTTATCAAAAGGGTCTATTTTTCCAATTATAAATAGCACAAGGGTTTTATTTGATAAATTATAATTTTTTAAAACCCGAGGACTAGATTTGCCAATTTTGAAACTTGAGGGGTAAAAGTTGTCATTTTTAGAAAACTTTCATCCAGGGACTAAAAGTGAATATGTTTGATATCCCAAGGACTAAAGTTGACTTTTCTTTCATTTTAAACCTTCAGGGACTAAATCTGCCAATTTGTGAAACTTCAGGGACTGAAAATGACAATTGTGTGAACTTTGTTCGTTTTTCACTTGTTTTCAATCTTTTTGTTCCTGAATCATATAAAAACACATTTTATGATATTTTTTGAATTTTGAAGCATATCTGCATGTTTTTAAATGTTTTTGCAGTTAAAATGTGACAGAAATGATGAGTATTTGGGCACTCATCACTAAGCTCATCGCTTTCATTAACCTGCAACATCCTAAACACTTTACCTTCATCCTTCATTTGATGCATTACAGATTATGTTGAATGTCCACCAATTAAGAGGGAGAGAAATTCATTCACATAATTGTCTTTTCGCATTAAAGAACATGTACTCATGTTTCTTACATCCTCAAATACCAACATGTAGGTTCACACCATTCAGTTAAAATCAGTTCACAAAACCACAAGTTTTTCAAACCTTCTTAGCTCAATATCATAGTTTTTACCTCATCAAATGAAAAACACACCATGTGTTTGACAAACCTCTTAAACATGAACCATTAAGTCTCCTTAGACTTTGACTAGGTTTAGTGAAATCAAATCCGTAGTTATAAGTAAATATATCTTAGTTTGAACCTTCGTTTGATCAAAAACGACAAAACATGACCAAATCAATTCTGGTCCTACGGTACCCTTCGATAAGATGAACGGAACCAAAAATTTGGTTCCGCTTAATCCGCGGGTACCTGGTTCAGTTCTTAAACCATTTAAACCAAACAACCCTCTCGTAACCAACGAGTCTAGGATTTTCACCTTAATCTCACAACTTCATTATCTAAGAACACCATCCTAGGATCTCATCCATTTTCATTCTTGATACATATCAAGCACGTTATTGTCAGTGCAAACAATATATCAAAACCATCATTCTCAACACGTTGGTCCAACAAACACTCTCCCATCATATGATGTCATTTTCATCCTCATATAGGTATCTAGTATTTCAAATTTTTGCATATGGAATTTCTATTCCTAAGTGATCATTGTCTTCACTTCCTTTTAAATTCCATTCAAGCATATATCATGGCATGAGACATCATCTCTGATAGATGATAATGTCAGTTAAAACCATGTTCACCTAGAATAGGTCATTTTGCATCAATCAGTTAACAAATTGTGTTCTTGTTAACATCAAATGAGTTCGGTCAAATCATAACCACCACATTCCATCATCTCTTTCACTAATCATCACTCCCATAAGATTAGCGAAAAACCTACTAGTAAACCAACACCAACATAAGCATCACTCACTTTAACTTCAATTCATATCTCCCCCCTAGGCATTATTTTGTAGAAGTTTATCATATTATATTCTTCTTCTTGTAATTGTAATTCTTATTAGAAGATTACACATTATGACATGGTTTGCTAAATGATCATGGTTCTCTATCTAGAGTTGCTTATGATTACATCATAGATAGATTGCATCATATATATACATCTTATTTTTCTTTGAGATGAAATATATTGCACTAATCCTTTCATTGTAGGTTCATCATTATATACGCTCGATCGTATATAGCTTACTCATCTAAGGATGAAGTTAGCATAGATTATTTCCCCTCTTTTATTGTAGGTACTTCTTGACGTCCTCGAATCAGGAGGAATATCTGTCAAACACTCATATTGCATCGTCTATACACATTGGTCGTATATGACATATGTGTCTTAAGACATAGCTTCTAGTGTACTAATTTTTTGTTTTGTAGGTTCATCTTGACTCCCTAGAGCAAGGGGGAGCTTCCGTCAAGCATTTTTAGAATACATCATATACACACATTGTTGTATATCACATACTCGTCCAAAGACAAATATTGTTTTTACGCTAACCTTTATTTTGTAGGATTCTTCATCCTTGCATCATATACGTTGGTACCCTAGCAACGGGGAGTATTGATCAAGGGGGAGCTAATCATGCACTAACCTTTGTTTTTCTACCTTTCTTATTTCTTGCATCATATACGTTGGTACCCTAGCAACGGAGAGTATTGATCAAGGAGGAGTAACCGTCAAGGGGGAGCATGCACGCATTCATAATCATTCTTATTCTTCGATACACCTTTGTGTTTCGATAAAAAGGAGGAGTTAGTCCAACATAGCCTACCCACGTGTAGCGTTTGCTATGTGCATTTCATTCATCATGCATTTCTTATATATATATATATATATATATATATATATATATATATATATATATATATATATTTGTTGCAAAACACTAACCTTGATGTAGGTTAAGAGTCTTAATTTGATCCATGGATCCGCTAACAACCTAGGAGACGCAACAACCATAGGAGATTGGAGTAGTCAATTTAACTTCACTAGGGATGATGCAAGCTCGCCATGGGAGAAATGAAGTTAACTCCAAGGACACACCCTTTTTGTTTCGATAAAAGGGGGAGAAAGGTGTAAACGGAGAAAGTAATGAGGGAGAAGAGTGTAAACAAAGAAGGTAATGTAAAAGGTAGTACGGACACAAGTAACTTTTTTACATTTTACTTTCTATCACGTTTACATATTTGGTCATCATCAAAAGGGGGAAATTGTTAGTGCAAGCAGTCTCGTTTGTTTTGATTGATGACAAACATGTAACTTGATACATAACGTAAAATGTACAAGTTACTTGTAATCTTATTTATCTCAACAATACATTCAACACCTCTCGAGTCCTCATATGATACAACACATGTTCGTACATGTTTGTTATGTGGCATTATGACCAAACCCTTAACAAATCATTTAGAATTTTTAAAATACGGCTAGGTCATTAAGTATTTTATAAAGACTAACTATTCTACTTAGAACCTCATTTCACATTTTGCATATACAAGTACTTTTACTTGTACATCATGTTTCCTAAGATTAATAGGATAAGTACACTTTAGGTGTCAAACTAACATGATACATATTGGTAAACATATATTAGTTAAGCTAGTATATACATAGGACATACATATATACATTTACATTATTTACATTTTAATTCTTAAAATGAAAATATGTTCATGACATCATGGCATACATCACTTGGATAGCTTGTAAGATTTAGTAAAATATTTTGGAAAGATCTTCAAGCAATGAGTTGGATTGTGTAAGATCTTGGTAAGATATGGTAAGATCTAGCTGTCATGTCCCGGTGGAACCAAACAGCAAAGGGGACGGACCCCAGGATTTGGGTCCGCCAAATCCGCGGGCTGTTTGAACAGTTTTTCTATAAATAGTAGCCCATTGTTTACCCATTTTTTAACCCACTAGAACACACATTCTCTCTACCCTTTGCATACATTTAGATCAGTAGTAAACCATGTAGAATCATACATTAATCACCCTTTCCATAATGATCATAATGTTACTAACTTTTATTATGTTGTAAGCGTACACTCGTAATGATCCTGTGAAGCAAGCTCAAAGATCGTGAGTCATCATCCATCACTAGCATAGCATACTTCCTGATCCACCAAGAAGGTTAGGAGATCTTGAAGTCATCATCCACCAAAGCATTGAAACTTATGAAGATTCAAGGGCACTTGACATCCTCAATGATTGAAGACTTCTTATTCAAGAAGTTCATGTAGATTCCACATACATATATGAAGATCCATCACAACAAGTTTAGGGAGCTTGTGATCTTAATCCATTGAAGGCTTCCTTTCAACGGAAGTTCATTTAGATTAGTCATTCATATCCATGATACACTTATGTCATGGATCATCATTATAAACATCATTGCATCACAATCTAAACACCAAACTAGATTAGATGGTTTATGTGTTTGTGGCATAAAACACAAGGATTCTATGTTCGGCCATAAAACATAGTGGGAGTGGTTGTATCCTTGTAAAAGAACTCGACATCTAGCTTAGTGTCGGAAATTGTATAGGCGACGTCAGATTGGTTCTACCTCAAACTAGAACCCGGTATTTAGCTTTGCACCGGAAAAAGTGTAAGCGACGATTGTAAGGTTTTCTCCGCCAAGAAGGGAGCTTGTTGATCTAGTGAAGTAACTCTCGAGTTGGGTACTCGGGGAGTGATGAACTCAAATAAGTACATTTTATTACTATCATTTATCCTATTAATTTGACTTGTTTTACTATATTATGTATGAGGATTGATACTTAATCGTTTACTTTTGTAATTCTCAGGTAAAAACAAGCATTTGGTGAAACTTGGCGATTTTGGACTAATAATGGAGCAAAACGTGCATAAAGTGAAAAGTCTACTGACATGGACAAGATCAAGTCAATTCTGCTCCAGATGCGCCGCATCTCACTATCAACATGCGCCGCATCTCTATCAAGATATCACCAGATACGATCCAAGATACAAGCGGACATGCGCCGCATTTAATAAAGAGTTACGCCGCATCTTCTGGCGGTGTACGAATATTCCTGAATATTATAATCTTGGACCCCACGCGAAGTTAAGTACATGCGCCGCATCTACTTAAGTAGATGCGCCGCATCTTCCCTCAGACACAAACTATAAATACCCCGTAGACCAGACGCATTAAAGAGATTCGGAAGTTCGAAAACCTAAAGACCGAACAGAAGAGAAGGACGAATTCAGTCAAGAGGCAGCACAAGACACGCCCAAATCTAAGATACAAGAGCTGTAAGAAGGTGCTGCATGTATTTAATTCATTAAGTAGTTTTGTTTTATTGTTTTAGCAAACTTTAATTCATCAGGATTGGTGGCTTGTGTAATGTGACAACGGAAAGATTGCACTCCCTTTAATACTTGCTTTCCCATCAATTAAAGTTTATATGTTGATGTCTTTGGTTACTACTTATTAGTGCATTGACCACCTCTGTGTTTATTAGTGGCTTGCGGGCACCCGACTGCGGGACAAGGTGTGGCTCCCACGGTTGTTTCTAAATTGATCACTTAGGAATAACTTTTAGACATAAGTCGTCATTAAGGGTTTACTCGCCGATAAGAATAGGACCAACGAGAAAGGGTTAATTACATACACTTCATAT
Source organism: Artemisia tridentata subsp. tridentata (assembly GCA_021014915.2). Classification (NCBI taxonomy): domain Eukaryota; kingdom Viridiplantae; phylum Streptophyta; class Magnoliopsida; order Asterales; family Asteraceae; genus Artemisia; species Artemisia tridentata. The sequence continues at coordinate 323,484,602 of CP139503.1, forward strand.
AAAGCTATCAATAAAACAAGTGACAATCTACTTAATCATAAGGACAGCCCTCTTATTGTCTCAAGTATCTATCTGTGTACGTGTGTGCTACTTGCTGATTCGTGCCTATTTGTTTATTTTATTATTTAATTGCAAACAAAACTGTGCCAGTCTCTCAGGCTGAAACCCCCTTGCGTTAGGATATTAAAATACTGATTAGAATAACGAGATAATACGTTCCACTCTTAGTGATCGACACTCTACTTACCATTATCTTCATACTGACCGGGTACACTGCTCGTTAAGTGTGTGTGTTATTGATAAGTCGGCTAAATATAAATTTAAAACTTGAGTAGGCATTAAAACTGCTAAACCGCAACGACACATCACGCGCAGGGTACTCGGGGAGTGGAGTAGGGCGGAGAGGAGCTCTGTGACCGAACCACTATAAATCATCGTGTTCGGTTTGCGCTTTCTTTTACTTACTACTTTACTTTTATGTTTGCATTATGTGATTGCTTGTGTTGTAGTTAGTTGATAATATTTGTGTGACAACTTGTTTAGTATATGCTATTCATAAACTATACTTAACATCTTTCATATTACAACAAGCTTAAACAGACATTTGATACAACAAGTTTTAAGTTTATAAAACGGGAACGTATTCACTCCCCCCCCCCTCTACGTTTTTCACATTGAGTTTGCAAAATAAAGCATGAAACAATGCGCTATCTATGTTTAAAACGAGAATGTTAGCCCGCGCGTTGCGGCGGGATTTTTGAGCCTTTTTTTTTACCAATAACAATTAACTTGGTAAGAGATGTGGCTAGATGGGTACAGTGGAAAATATACAACCATAGACAACCATTAAATTGCGGCACCATTAGACCATTACGTATATTGTCCATTGTACCCGTCAAAAATGTTCATCAAATGCACACGTAGTTTCGGGTAGAAATAGTAAACATGATATAGTGAATGCAATTTAAGGTAAAAAGTGAGCAAGAAAGTGCTGCATTAAACTCTGGAAAAATGTCCAAAAAGTTTATTAACCTTCCGATTTGATGTTTACACGACCCAACCAAAATGCTCATACAAAAGCTGATGTTTCATTTGAGCTGTCCCAAATAAGAATGAACCACTCTTTCTATTCAGGTCTATGAAGTTAACACGTCGAGATTCTGCACCAATTGCATCGAATCAGCCCTCACATTCAAACACCTAATGGGATAAATAGATCTACGGGAAGGAGTACACACCTTTAAGTTTTTTCTAAGCTTGTACTATATCCGCATTGCCAGCATGCAGCTGCAAGAAAAATAAAGCCTTACACTGTCATTCTCACTCGCGGCACAAACTGTAAGATAAAACGAACACATAAGTGACGTTATGTATCCTTAATGATCATAGTATAAAAGATTGATCAAATCCAAGAATTTATTAATCAACTTATGCGTAATGGGTAAGGTCAGACTTTGATAAATTAGTCGGTCTATATTGTCGGTTTAATATACAGAAGAAGAGAATATGAAAGGAACTCACGCGCTGATTATGGTTTTCTCATCTGGCTTTAAACCCAAACTCATCAACGCTTCCTGGCCTTCCAGCCATTCTGTCCCAGTAAGTCTCTCTTCAGCACCTGTGAAAAAACCGTACTCAATTAGAGGTCGGATTTTTCGGTGACCCAATATACTGGGATAGAATGGCTGGAAAACTTTGGATAGAATTTAGGTTACGTTCGTTAGGTGTATCGGTGACCCGAAACTGGTCTCAGCGAACCAAATTTCGTTTGTGTTGAAAACTTTGGATAGAATTTAGGTTCATTGCTAGAATTTTTTGGGTGCAGAATTTATATACATGTAAAAAACCAAACGAAGTTTCAAATACTTCTGTGTCAAAACAGGCCGCTGCGAGTTACTATGCAACTTGATTTGTTTGCAGCCATGGCAAAAGTCGGATGTTTCGGTGACCCGATACACCTAACGTAACCTTTACCCAAACACCCCTTAAACTTAACATATCAAAAGCGTGTTATCTGTTTCGTGACTGACACCCGCTATGGCTTCAACCACAGCCTAAGCGTGGATGCCCCGCCAAGATCTTGGGGCAATTTATTTAGAATAAGACAATGTTAATTACAGAATTAGATAATGAACATGAAACTTCACCGTGGTTGCAAATACCAGCTGAGGATATCATATAAAATTAAGCCACTTAACTAAACCAAACCAAAAACCCACAAATAAATTTATAAAATTTCATCAATAAATTACCAAAATTTTAAAAATTGATACCTGAGATCCCTAATACGTTGACAAAGAAGCATATTAGTAGTATGAAGCTCTTCAAATCTACGCATCCAAAACATGTCCTCAGTTTCCATAATTCCCACATATGTCGTCAAGTTTACTGGACCGCAGAATTGCGAAGATCACCAAGTCTGCAGCCAAGAAGTAGTGTTATAATGATTAAGTTAACCTAAAAAATTAAGACAAAAAGTCAATTTCATTAGATAGCTTATCACCTGTAGTCTGCATAGTCGATAAAGTACCTAAATCCCAACCCACATCTTATTACTAACCAATATTCCAGAAACTACTTTACCACTCATAATTCCCAGTAAATGGGTCTAACCGCAGGCGTTTGTTGGAGGGGTTATTTAGCCTTTTCTTGTTCAGCATAAAAGGTAAAAGAATATAAAGTTTTGGTAACAATGGTGTATCTGATTTTCCTGTGTTCATATATATGTAGACACTTTTAAGTTATATAGTGTGGCATATTTGAAGTATTATGATACGAACCAGATTCGATTAAGAGATAAAAAGAACAATAATGATAAATAAAGATAGGTGATCAACTTTCGAGAGGCCGATCTCTCTCCCAATAATGATATCAAATCACTAAACCATTCATAATATTCAAAAAACACCATCTCAATTACAACCCTAATACCCTATTTATAATAAAAGATGCCATAAACTTGACTTGGTCCTTAAGATAATACTATAAAGGAAACTAGTTAATAATAAGGAAATACTAAATAATAATAGTAAGAAAATATCCTAATGATTAGGGTCGTATCATTACCCCCGCCCCCAAAACACCTTGTCCTCAAGGTGTCGCTTTGAACGATCTTGATTCCGGGATCCCATGTTCTTCTTTGTAGTTTCTGCTTGTGTATACCATAGTAAAACAACACAAAAAGGCCCATAAAAAACTTAATTTTATGTTGATAATAAGTTGCAGGTTGCAACTTCTCATCATCCGCATAAAAACTATTTTCCATATCAAAATTAGAGCCATATAACTAGCCTAGTTCCAGTCCTAACTTTGCTCGAGCTTCCCTTTTAACAAACCAGCCAACACAATCTATATTACCCTTTTCTGCAATTTCTCCGTTGATTGTTCCCAATAAGCTATAATATGGTACAACCAAAATGTAGTCATCTCCTGTGCAACAATCGCCATGATTAATGTCTTTCCACTGGTCAACAGTGCCACGCTTGCCTAAGTGAATATCGCCTTTTCCATGAGCTTCTTTCCACAACAATGGCTCCCTAGTCACCTGAGGTTTTTGGTTATTGCTACCTTCACCATTATGTTCTTCTGTCGTGGTTTTGGTTGGAACCAGGGTGATGATCTGACTTTTCTTATCACTCTTGTCCTTCATCTCCCTTAACCTTAGTTTTAATAGGGAAATTTGTTGTTGGATCTCCCCAATATCCATGTGAATGTCTGGTTTAGTCACCACCATTCTTTGCCCATATGCAACTCGTCCAATTCGTTGCAACTATGTTCGGATTCGTCTGACCTTAACATCCCATTCTTCTTGAAACGCGCTCCTGTGTTCCATTGATTCAAAAACTCAGGTATGTATACTTTTTCCTGACAAACAGTAATTCCCCCGCTCCGTGAACAGTACTTCTGATGAATAGTGTTCTTGTGTACAGTAACTCAACGATGATGTTTTTTTTTGAAACCCTATCGAAACAGCTCTGATACCAATTGATACGAACCGGATTCGATTAAGAGATAAAAATAACAATAACGATAAATAATGATAGGCGATCAACTTTCGAGAGGCCGATCTCTCTCCCAATAATGATATCAAATCACTAAACCATTCATAATATTCAAACATCATCTCAATTACAACCCTAGTACCCTATTTATAATAAAAGATGCCCTAAAATTGACTTGGTCCTTAAGATAATACTATAAAGGAAACTAGTTAATAATAAGGAAATACTAAATAATAATAGTAAGAAAATATCCTAATTATCAGGGTCGTATCATATTACTATTTTATTAATGAGTCCTATTAACATAAAAATTTAAAATGGAGGAGCTTTGAATACCAAACTCTATTTAAGCATAAAAAACTTAAGAAAAACATAAATGTTGTTTTAAACTTAAATTTGACAACTGTTCCAGAAGTTCTTTTTGCTGCAAACAAAGTTAAAGTTGCATGTTCATCATCAATACTTACATTTTTTACAACAGCACTAAAAACTTCTGTGTTATATTAGATCCTTAGCTTTAATCCTTTGACTCTAGCAAGAAATGTATACCGCTTTCTTGACGCCTCTATTGTGATCACACCTTTTGCATTTGAATCAGCTTTACGTTTTTCTGTCATGAATAAGGAAAACTTCTTAAGTTCTACTGTGGAATTTAAACGCCTATGGTGGCTACTCTTGATTGAATTTCTAAATATCAGAATTACATGGGCATGGTTTTGGAAATACCGGCCCATATACGTTGATAATATGGTGTGCATTACAACAAAGGGGTGTTTGGCATTGCCTTTAAAACTGTATATGCGCAGCAGACCAGGACCAAACCAGTTATTTGTTCCTTTATTATGATTGATCTCATGTGACTTCTTTTTAAACACTTGGCTAAACCCTTAACACCATTAATAAGCGCATACAACTGCCCGGGCCCCATGATACATATGTTTAGAGAATAGGTGTAATTAATATAGTAATACATCTAGTATGTATTTAAAAAATTGGGAGGAGTTAGACAAAAAGTGGTTGCGGGTCAGCCAAATCTTGCCCGTTATGATTTACGCAACTCGGGCCCCCTAATTCTGTTCATATTGCCAACTTATAATATTCGTGAACAAAGATGAAAATACAACTTACAATTTGTTAAAATTTGACTGAAACACGGTCAGCTAGTACAATGGTTGCAAATATAGTTACAACCACCTCCTCCGGCTTCTGACAGTATTGATGCCTGCACATATATAGTTACGGAAGCAGTCAAGCAGGTTGAAATAGTATATATTACTTTTAGCAATATTCATTACGAATGTAAAATCTTTTACAGAACTCAAAATCTGGTTCACTACCCCACTCATTTTAGAACAATTTTGATATTTTTTCATAACGAAGGTGCAACTAAAATAGTTCAAATATAAATGGCATTTTTTACCACCATTATGATCATGAACAAATCGTATTCAATATACTTTCAAATAAGGGCATAAGAGTAATAGGCAACTAACCAAATACGCAATTCTAAGACTACTCATTCCAATAAGTTACTGCTAATCTCTCTTTTCGCCATCTGATACAATTTTGATTTTTACTTCACAACATATGATAGAAATCCACAACTAACACAAATTAACACCATCCATAGGGCCAGAAAATAAGCAAAAACAAACACTACCTTACACATGCAGCAAAAAACCCAAAAAACATTCTCACGTATGCAAACAACGAATCACACCTTCAAATTTACACAAATAATTTGGCAAAAAAAAGGACCCAGCTAATAAGCCAATCAAGTTAGCAAAAATAATAATAATAATAATAAAAATAAGAGTTACTTACACTTGATGGGATTATCTGGCTCCGTTGAGCACCTCACCGATCACCTCATATTATAAACTATAAAACACAAAAAAACAACGATCAAATTAATAATCTCAATTTGATATTGAGATTATTAATTTTATCTGTAATAATAAAAAGTTTATTATTACCTGATCCGACATCACCAGGTCCATTGAAAGTGGTATTCAACAAAATACAGAACCTCAAAATCTGGAAGTTAGGGTTTACAAAGTTACTTGCATTAGCAAACCAAATTATACCCGGATCTTGATCAATAGACCACCAAATCGATTTGTAACACAAAGGAAAAAAAAGTGGTAAAGAGATCTATGAATAATCAGTGAGTGTAACGATGATCTTGTTTAGTATGCGGAACATATTCGACTGTTTCGGGAGTTAGAGGCCCCTGCAAGCACGAAGATATGTTCATATGTTTAGTGTCACCTAAAGGACAAAATACGCATGAAAATTATATGTTTTGAGCTTATTATGTGTTGGAAGCCAATAAAGCTGAACCACCTTTAGTTCAAACTCTAACCATTTACGGAAAAAAGTTCTTTAGTATTCAAATACAAATTTAAAAATATGGATGGAGAAAGGTTAGGAAGGCTTACATGATGTTGAAAATGAGATGTCAGCCTGGTGGTTGCATCAATGATTTGGGACCACAATGTGCGTGCACGTGCCTGAGCTCGTATCAATGCTTGCAAATGCCGCCTCATCTCAGCAGTTTGTTTCTATAGAATATGAGCTCTCACCAAAACATGCAACTTCACCAATGCTTTCAATGCCCTCAGTGCTCTCCTTGCCTTCGAATGTTCAAAGTTTCCACCCTTAGTACTCTTTACTAAATGTTGCTGCGAAATAAATAGTTGAAAATTTGACAAATATATCTATTATAAAAAGCGGATAATGGAGGGATGTATCTCTCTCCTATTTATGGTCTGAATTTTCAGACTTACAATACTTTAAGCATAATGTACACCATCAATAAGCCTGCTGACTAATCTCTACTACCTTGTAAACAGCCCATTTAATACATACACAAAGCTAAAATGTGACAGCCAATGCCATATTACTAAGAAATTAAAATGCTAACAATCAGGAATTATGTAAACTTGTAACAACGTAGGAAATTAAATATTTTCAATTCTATAAACTTGTAACACCTTTAAAAATTAAATGTCTTCAATTTTATAAAATTGTAACAACCCTCTTATATTCATATAAATGTCGAACATAACCAACAAGACCAAAAATATGCTCAAACCGTGAGCATCGAGCTCACGGCTCGACGTCGACACGCGAACCAAAACAAGACCACGGATACCCATTAAATTTTATCATCAAAACATTATTCCCCTTTCGTGTTTAAGCCCGAAAAATCAAAATAAGCCGAGTTGACTCGGAGGTGAGTCAACCCACGCGTCAAAACGCGTTTCTTACCGTTTCTTCGATCAAAACGTCGCAAAATGGTGGTGTGGAGGTGTATACGTGGCGGTGAACACAAGAAAATAGGTGGGGTTTGTTTCGGCGGCGCGTGTGGTGGAGCAAATGAAAGAGAAGAGTGCTAGGGTCGTATTGGTGGTGGCGGTGTAGCTCTTGGTGCGGCGGTGTGATGGTGGTGGCGAGTTGCAGGTGTCGGCGGCAAGGAGAGGAGAGGCGGGAGAGATGAAGATGAAATATGTGAAGTGGGAGGGTTAGGGTTTGGGTATATAACCCGAAAATTGCAAAATAGTCCCTATGTTTTATATATTTTCAAAAAGGAGGGTTGGTGCAAGGATTCGCGGGGCAATTTTTAATAAACTCTCTCGAGACTACTTACTTTTATTCACGAAAAATACTAAATGTCGCCGATAGAATTTTTAATCGCCACCAATCGCTTTAGATACGTTTTTCCATTAAATTTGATAATAAATATGTTTATATAAAGTATTTGGGACATGCTATTAATAGAAGGCTTAAAAATTCAGACAAGCTGACTTTCTTTTTTATGGAAATATATTTGACTTTTGCTAAAAATTCAAAACCTTGCACACATAAATAAAAGTTATTACATCTTTGTAACAGCTCCAATATTCATTCTGCCCATTTAAGATGTAACAGCCAATTTCAAAACGTCATCATAAATACTTTTTTAATTCTGCTTTTAATTTATACTCTAACCTACCTACAGGATATAACTACCCACAAATACACAAAGAAATCTCATTTTCTTTCTTGCTTTGAAAACACACACTACCGAAAATCATCCCCTCTCTCTTTCATTATCTGCAAATGAACACGCACCATCACCTCAACTGCCACAACCGCCTCACCCGCCACCTTCTCCACCGCCAAAATCTTTGTCGATTGTTGTTGCCACCACTTACCGCCGCAACCATCACGGGCTTTTTGTGATTTGCCTTCCCGTCGCCTTCTCCATCGCCACAATGATAGATCTATTGCAAAGATCTTAGCCGAGACCTTATCTTCTGTAAAAGAAACCAACAAAAGGTTCTGAGTTGTGTTAATGGTTCGGTTTAGATAAGAAAAGTAAGAAACAAGTGTGGTTTATTTGTTTTTTCGAATGTTGTTGTGATAGTTGTAATTTGGTGTTTGATTTATAGCAGAAAGAAAACTATTAAAGGGTCTTATTGTGATTGTGATTTGGTGTTTTTTCGAAGATGGTATTATATAACCTTTTTATTAGAGTTAGAAATATGGGCCTAATTTTGTATTCAATTTCTTGATGGACCGAATTTTGTAAGTTGTTGTGAGTGAACAAGGAAAAAACCATTGATAACCTCAAAATAAATTATCATACATTGTAGAATGAAAAACATTATTTTTGGTTAAAGAGTTAAAGTTGTTCAGACATGAATTTCCGTACATTTATTGTAAAAAAAATGTAATAATTTCAAATACATAGCTCTCCGGAAATTAAAATACGTACTGTTATGTTTAGAAAAAACATATAAATGAAAAACATTTGTTCGCCACAAAATTTAGTTACAGGGTACCCGCCGCCGCATTGCGCGGGTACCCTGCTAGTCTATTATAAAAAGCGGAGGAAGCATCATAAAAAAAAGTGCAGCCACCTGAAGGTCAAGAAACGAACACCAATGACCAGCCTAAAAGCCTATGACTACTGCATGAGTCTGCACAATTCAAAATACAAGACCCCGTCAAATTCGAAAACCAGGGCATGTGATTGTAGCATCTCAACAAATACCAAATACCCATCCAGTTAGCTGCAAGCTTAGTAAGTTTGCCACGGCAGTATGAAAATAATCTGACTGTTGGCCGAGTTTCAAAGTCGGCCTTTTTTTTCAATTATGTTTATGTCAATAAATTACTCATTTTTTTTTACATGCTCCCCCACCCAAAATCTACCCATATTGCCACCATTAAACTTTAGCCTAAAAAACACATGCCTCACAAAAACTATGGAGATGGAAACATACTTCGGTTTCTCTAAGTTTTCCGCTAACAATTGTAGAACTCCCATCAGCCCTGATGATCTCGTTTACTGTAACCTTAGCCGCATCTTCCGACATCCCTGTCAGCAAATAGATACAAATGATTCTTAAACCATGATCAAAACCTGTAACAGTAGGCAGTTTCAAATTCAGGACTCATTTCACCTAGCATATTAAAAACGAAACTAACACAACGCTTATTATCTATAAATTTATATGATTACTTATGAATTTAGAGTTTTTGTTTTCAATCCATAAGGGTTATGAGGTAACTTAGTTAAGCTTATGGCTTATTCATAAGACATAAGTCTTACCTGACCTGGACTCCATCTTTCCGCTTCAAATCGGTTTTTTATTTCTTTCACTACCTCATCATTTTCCACTAATTCATTAGTTTTCACCACCTCATACTGAAAAAAAAAAGAAAAAAAATCAAAATCATAACAACAATTTTCCACAACAGAAACCCTAAATTTCAAAACCCCCAAAATTAAACACAATTAAACCGAAACCCATGAAATTCCAACACATTACATGCATATTCCAAAATCTTAATGACCACCCAACAACATAAAAAAAAAGGTATACCTCAGTGCAAATCCATTGAAGCAAAACAGATAAAATAAATCAGAATAATTACATAAATTTATTCCGGTGTTCAAGATATCCTTAATCATCAACAACCTCACAAAACCATTTACGAAACCAAAAACCAATCTCTTATTTCGGTTGGTGTGCGTGCTTATGAAGAATCCAGAAGCAGCTTCATCTATCTAAACCACTCAAAAAAGGGTGTGGTTAAAAAAAACTAAGCAAATGTAGATGGTAACAAATGGCAATCACTAAACCATGCTTTTCATTCCTCTCACAAATCACTATAGACACATTAAAATAAGAATTTCCTGTAGATTTTACTGTACACCCTCTCACAAATCTCTATAGATAGATTGGTGTTGGATCGGGTAAAACTCAGCCGATCGGATTTTTGGGTTTGTTGGATTACAACCGGATAGTCACTTTCATGAGAAATAAAGTTTGGGTGTCGGGCGGGTACCAAAAAAAATAAATCGGGTATGGGCTTACCAAATGAAAAGCGGGCCACAAAGTTTTGGAACAAAAGGCCACGCCTTATGTTCTTTCTTTATAATATAATGAATAATTTCTCCTATGTTGTAAGGTGTCACTATCTTAATTTGAAAATTACGTAGGCATTCATGTCGACAACCTCAATAATCCATATTTACAATATACCATATTCATTCTTTAAAGGGAGCCACCCATTAACTTTCCTCATTTGCTTAAATAACTCCAAAAGAATTTATTTCAAAGATTCAAACACACATTTGTTCAAGCTCTCAATAATGACACCAATCACCAAGTTGTTGTGCATCTTCATCGTCTCAGTTTATGCTATCTATCTATTTGCTCGACGAGACACTTTGCATGTTGTTTACACTCTGTTGGAAATTTAGTTCAATTGAGGGATATGATCATACTTGGAAATAGGTTTGGAGGTATGGAGTGTACACCCATTAAGTCTCTGATTACCCTGACTCTAATAGTGGTTGGGAGTAACTCATCAGAAGGTTCAATCCTTCAGAGAGTTGCTACTGCTAGTACTATGTTAGTACTGCTGGAGCAGAGTTACTACTGCTAGTACTATGTTAGTACTGCTGGAGCAAGTTACTACTGCTAGTACTAAGTTAGTACTGCTGGAATGAGTATGTAACTACTTTAACCTATTCAAGTGACAGTTAAAACTGCCTTTATGACCACGTTTAATTGGTCATGTAACCACTATTGGCTATAACGGGGATTATTATGAGGCGATTAATGGGCCAATTAATCCTCTTAATTCCATTTGTAAATAATGTCCTAAAAATGTTATTTATATCTTTCGATAACTCTACGTTTTGATGATAACAAAATGTGAAAACACTTTATGTCAAAATTAACGTAAACAAGTTTTTAGTCGAAATATCCCGTTTCTACGTAAATCACTCTAGGTAAGAACAAGCAAATTTACAACTTGTCAAATGATCAAAGAAGTGAATTTGTGTTTTAAACTTCACATTCTTAATGTGACAAAACATGTTTTTAAAAATACATTTTACAAATTATTTTTGAATTATAAAGAAATGTTTTAATTGGAAAAATAAGTTTAAAAATCATAACAGCTATTCCCCCCCCCCCCCCCCCAAATCAGCTCCAAACGTCCCCAAATAAATTTTCACCACTAAAAATAAAAAATTGGGTGTCTTTGTCTGGCACGGTACCACTAAATTTAGTGGTATCGTGTGGTATTTAGTGGTACCGTCCCACTATAACGGGCAAATTTTTTCTGCCTATAAATACCAGCCCACTTCATAGTTTTTGGGCATCCTTTTTCACACACAACTTTCTGAGTTTAAAACTCTTATCACATTTACTCCCCTTTGATCATTTAGTTAGTTTTTTTTGTTTAAAGAGTGATCCTATCGTCCAACCAAGTGATCACCTTCATTCCTCTACTTGTGCAAGAGAAGAACACAAAGTATCAAGAAGATACAAGGTGTGTAGTCATAGTTTAGTGCACTTGTAACATTTGTTACATACTTATTGTATCCTAGCATACACCAAGTTGATTTTTCTTTTGTGTAGTTTATGAGTGTGGATCATTGTGATCTTGGAGATCTCTTGTAAGTTATGTCCTTGTGTGTTGATCAAGTGGATCAAGGGTAGACCGGGTAGATCGTGTGAAGTGTGTTGATTGTGTGATTTAGTAAGGATCGTGTGGATCGTGGTAGATTGGTACTAGATAAGATTAGTACTCGACATTTAGCTTAGCGTCGGAAATTGTGATAAGCGACGTTGTACAGTTTTCTCCGCCTGAAGGGAGCTTTGTTGATATAGTGCTTAGAACTTTAGAGTTGGGTACTCGGGGAGTGGAGTAGGGTGAAGAAGAGCTTCGTGGTCGAACCACTATAAATATCGTTGTCTCGGTTTGATCTTTCCATCTTATTTCTTTATACTTATTGTTCAAGTTAGATAGTATAGCTTAGTGTTCATATTGGTGTTGATTGATTTCACAAAAGAATCGAATCAAAGTTTTACACAAGTAAACTTTTATAACTAACGGAAAACCAGTAAAACTATTCAACCCCCCCTTCTAGTTTTCCACAATTGGTACCAGAGCCACGTCAGGAAAGATTTTAAAATAAATTGTATTTTAAAACTTGAATCGATCAATGGATTTCGAGAAATATCGAGAAGGGCAATCTATGCAAAGACTACCACTTTTTGAAACCGATTGTTTTATATATTGGAAAACATGATTCGAAACGTATGTGAAATCAAAAGACATTGATCTTTGGCATGTTATTACCGAGGGTGACTTTCAACCGATTGAAAAGAATCCGGAAACAAAAAGGGATGAAATAGTTCCCTATAATAAACAAAGTGATAACCTTAAAAGAAAAAAAGTAAAGTAAAGTAAAGTAACTCCCAATACCGTCTTTCGCGGGTTATGGGTCTCAATACCATCTTCCACGGTGTATGGGGGAAGTTGAGACGTAGACAGCCCTACCCCTACCTAAGGTAGAGAGGCTGCTTCCGGTTCTACCAAAGGAAGAAAAGGACCTCCGGCCTTGCAAGGGGTGAGGATCGAACCCTTAACCTCTATCTCCAGAGGCAAGGGTGTTAACCACTTGATCCAACCTTGTTCTTTATAACCTTAAAAGAAAACTAGCCAAAAATTATGGGGCTAAAATGATGATTTACAACGCTTTGCTAAAATGATGATTTACAATGCTTTGGCGAAAAAGGAATTTGAAAGAATTTTTATGTGTAACACAGCAAAAGAAATTTGGAAAACTTTGTTAATCACTCATCAAGGTAATAATCAAGTCAAAGAGAACAAGACAGATCTTCTTGTGCAACAATATGACCAATTTTCCATTCCGGAAGATGAACCTATTGATAATGCCTTTGCTAGATTTAATACTATTATTACTAGTCTTAAAGCTCTTGATGAAGGTTATTTTAGCAAGAACTATGTTAGGAAGTTTCTTAGGGCTCTACATCCCAAATGGAGAGCAAAGGTCACCACCATTGAAGAGTCAAAGAACTTGGTGACATTATCACTTGATGAACTTATAGGAAACTTGAAGGTTCATGAAATGATAATCAAGAAAGATTCCGACATAGTCAAAGGCAAAAGTGAGAAAGTTAGATCTCTAGCATTGAAAGCCAAGAAGGAGTCTAGTAATGAGGAAAGTTCGGATTACGATAGTGAAGATGAAGAGTATTCATTAGCGGTTAGAGATTTTAAGAAGTTCTTTAAAAGAAGAGGTAGATTTGTAAGATAACCTCGTGATGAAAAGAAGTCGTTCCAAAAGAACCGGAATGACAAGAAAGAAAAGAGTGATAGAAAATGCTTTAGATGCGGAGATCCAAACCATCTCATTGGAGAATGTCCTAAACCACCGAGAACCAAGAACCAACGAGCACTCGTAGGAGGTTCTAGGAGTGATGGCGGTGAGGAAGAAGAGGAGAAGGCAAATAACGAAACATGTCTTATGGCTCAAGCTTCAAATGAGGTACATTCTAACTCTTCTTACTATAGTGATGATAATTCGTCAATAGATGATAATATATTATATGATGAATATAATAAATTATGTGAAGTAAGTTCTAAAATCATAACTAGAAACAAAACACTAAAAGCAACTTTGCATAAACTCGAAGCGGAAATTTTAGAATTAAAAGACCAAGTCAAAAGACTTGATAAAAGGAAAAAATGTGATGTTGGTTGCGAATTGTTGACATAAATAATGCCTAAAAACATTATCAATATTTATTCATATCTCTATGTTTTGATGATCACAAAATGTAAGCTCATTAAAACATAAACTTATCAAATAAACAAGTATTTAGTTGTAAATATTCATTTCTACAACTTAATCACTTAAGGTATGAATAAACAAGTGCTTAATGCATTATATGATCAAAGGAACATTTTCTTAATAACTAGATTTTTTATAAAACATCAAAAACATTTTATATACTTTTGAAAAACATTTTTGGTATTAAATAAAAATGTTTAATCTTTTATAAAAATATGAATTCAAATTTTTAACCAAAATCAGTTAAAATGTTCCAGAAAAACCTTCCCCACAAAAGGACAAAATTGGCCAACGTTCAGTAGGGGCGGCCCCCTTAATTTTACTAGGCGGCCCCCTTAATAATTAAGGGGACCGCCCCCGCTCCAGTAGGCTCCAGCTGTCCAGATTTTTCCCTATAAATACAAGCCTTCTCCTGGATTTTTTCTCAACCCTTTTGCACTAAAACTTTCTGTAGTAGATCTCATTTCATATCTTAGAAAAACCTTTGATCATGTAATCTTAAGCATTGGTTTCCAAGTGATCCAAGCTTCCACCATCCAAGTGCAAAAGAAGAATACTTCTATCAATCAAGATTAGAAGTATTACAACTTAGTATCATTTTGTTACTTAAGTTGTGTGTTTAACAAAGTTTGTAAATCATTCATTCATTTGTATGTAAGGTGTGTGTTGTAGATTAGTGTTGTGTGTAAGTAGTGAAGATGTTGTATAAGTAGTTGTGGTATAGAAGTTGTGAGGTCAAAGTGTAGAAGTCGTGAAGCCGTGGTGTAGAAGTTGTGAAGCCGTAGCTTAGAAGACATGAAGTCCTTGTGTTGAAGTCATGAAGCCGTAGCATAGAAGCTGTGAAGCGGTCGTGTTAAAGTTGTGAAGTCCTAGTCGTGAAGTCCTAGTGTAGAAGTTGTGAAGCCGTAGCTTAGAAGACATGAAGTCCTTGTGTTGAAGTCATGAAGCCGTAGCATAGAAGCTGTGAAGCGGTCGTGTTAAAGTTGTGAAGTCCTAGTCGTGAAGTCCTAGTGTTGAAGTCGTGAAGCCGTAGCATAGAAGTTGTGTAGCGGTCGTGTTGAAGCCGTGGAGTCCTAGTCGTGAAGTCCTAGTGTTGAAGTCGTGAAGCCGTAGCATAGAGGTTGTGTAGCGGACATGTTGAAGTCGTGAAGTCTTAGTCATGAAGACATAGTGTTGAAGTCGTGAAGCCGCATCATAGAGGTTGTGTAGCGGTCGTGTTGAAGTCGTGAAGAAGTCGTGAAGCCGTTGTGAAGTAGTCGTGAATAAGTTGTGAAGAAGTTGTGTTGTGAAGTTGTGAGATTGGTTCTAGCTACGATTAGAACTCGACATTTAGCTTTGTGTCGTTAAACCCGTGTAAGCCAAAGTTGTGTACGGTTTTCTCCGCCATAAGGGAGCTTATTGAAGTTGTGAAGAAAACTCTCGAGAAAGGTGTGCTCGGGGAGTGGAGTAGGGCAAGGAAGGTGTCCTTGTAGCCGAACCACTATAAATCTCTCATGTCTCGGTTAGATCTTTCCATACCTTATTTATTTCTTTACTTGCATCGTCATTACTTTCATACACATAGGTTTATATAATTGCTAGTATTAATTAGAGGTCGACTTCACATAAAGATCAATTTGAAAATCCATTCAAGAAACCAAAACTTTTACAATCAATTTAAAAGAATACATATATAACTAATAATAAGGTTCAAGTTTTATTTTTCATACAAACTTGAATCTAAGTGTTTTAAAAATAAACAAAGGTTTTCATAATAAAATTAAAAAGACATAAAACTATTCAACCCCCCCTTCTAGTTTTCCACAATTGGTATCAAGAGCAACGTCAATCAAGATCTTTAAAATATACTGTATTTTAAAACTTGAATCGATCTATGGAATTCGAAAAATATCTAGAAGGGGAATTTTTGCTAAAACCACCACTATTTGAAAACTATACTTTTCTTGAATGGAAAAATAAATTTGAAACTTATGTGAGATCAATTGATCTAGATCTTTGGCATGTTATTTCGATTGGTGATTTTGAAAGTCAAACAAAAACATATTTTGAAAGTTAAACAAAAACATATTTTGAAAGTCAAACAAAAACTGATTTTGAAAATCAAACAAAAACGGATTTTGAAAGTCAAATTGATTATTTGAAAACAAAGAATGAAATAAATAATAAAGCTAAAATAATTATTTATAAAACCTTGCCGAAAGTTGAATATGAAAGAATATTCTTCTGTAAAACGGCAAATGATATTTGAAAATTTTCTTAAACTTTCATCAAGAAAAATGTCAAGCCAAAGATGAGGATTTTGATCTTGTACATGAATTAGTTATCTTAGAAAATTTAATAGATAAACATTTAGATAAAATAGATACATGTGCTACTAGTTCAAATGTTGTTAATGTAGGTATTAACGACGAAGACTACATGTATCAACTCCAAAGTGAACTCAATCCAAAATCATGGAGTGACACAGACGAAGGAGAAGATCATCATCCGTACAAGACATGTTCGGGTCAAGCCACTTCGGTTTAAATAAGGTGTTAGAAGCTTGCCATGATATACTTTCACACCTTGGTTATCTTGAAGACTCACCTATCATTCACACGTCGATCATCATCTGAGACATTACGAAGAAAAGCTAGGACGTGAGGTAAGTTCTCAATTTAAAATTTCATAAGTAATTACTTCATGCATATAATCTTATTAATGCCTTAGGATACGCTTAGTCTGATAGGTTGCTTTGCCTTTACACTTTAGTTATATTCGTTCTGTGGCTTAATGAACTAGAAACCCTTTAGTTAGCCCCCCTAAGTATTAGTAAACCAAGCAATCTTCATATTTGGTACTCTCCGATAGGTAAATTTAGGAACTTAATTTCTTCTAAAAGGAGAATGACTACTGGAGAATCTATTGACTAGAAACTCAATTTGACCTAACGGTTGAATTGCTTCTATGTGAGAAGTTGGGTGTGTGTAACCCGTAAAAACGGTCGTGTTTAGCCTGAATTGAGCACCACTAGTAATAGTCTCATATTCATTCTCCAACTTGAATACATTATTTTTCCTAAATATACCTAACGATAGTTTACTGCTATGAACTTTGCTTTTCACTAGAGCTTTTCATTCCTAGATGTATGTTATCTTGCATATATAAAATTTCTAGATGTTTACTTGCTCCTATGTGATTTGACTGCATGCCTTCGTAATTATTTGTTTAGTTGTTAAATGCATTGTCATTATAATAGCTTTTGTTTTTCTCTAACTACTCTGACATGATGTATTTTTGTATTTAGTCATAATACATGCTTAAATGCCATAGGATATGTAGAAAGAGGTAGCATGTGACAATAGACTTAACCAATGCCCTTGAGCATGAGATCTTTCATAAACCACTATTTTTAAACATATAATTAATGGGACTTATTTTTAAATTTGCAAAAACTTCACCTTTTGGAAAAATGATTTTTCAAAAGATTATAACACATTTCTATTAAACATGTTTCACCATCCTACCTTTCTTCCAAACTTGTGTCTATAATTACGTGTTTATCAAAAACCAAAGATTGGAAAAATAGGTTTTCTTTCCTCATAAAAACATTTTGAGATAAAGCCAAAACTATTTCAGTAATATATTTTTCACATCCACATAAAACCTACTTTCAAGCAATGTTGAATAATGCCAAAAACATTTCTTTAAATCATGCTTGGTGATCTCATATATGTCATATATACTTGTGTATATGACACTTATAAGTGAACTAAATCAAAAATGAAAAATCATGGTTTACTTATTAAAGATCTCACTTGGTACAAGTCTAGAAGTCCATGCTATCACAACTCCCCATTCCCTTGTACATAGATACTCATTAGGATTAAGTAACTAGCCTTTTAATCTTCCTAAGTATAATACTATGAATTACATGGTGCTATGTATTATCTTCTTGTCTAATATATGTATATACATGTTATATGCTTAATGAGTAGTTTGCATGTTAGATAAAGTTGCTTAAATAAATATGCTTAGCATATATGAGTTATTAAATCCTAAATTGCCTTGAAAGAAGTTGGACTTGCTTGAAACTAAACCCAAAAACACAACCTTTTCTACAAATTTATGCCAAAAACCCATTTCCAGTAATCTGGAAGTCAGCAGATGGGCGGCCCCCTTAAATACCCAGGCGGCCCCCTTAAAATTAAGGGGACCGGCCCCTATTTAAGGGGACCGGCCATCTGGAGTGACGGATTACTATTTTCCTTTTCAATTTCCAACCCATTTTATCCTATAATTCCCAAAATTCACAAACACATTTTGTCACAAACCACCCTCCAAAATTTACCTTCCACAATCACATCATCACTACACCATAAATACCCATTTGGAGGAGGAAGCTTGACATTTGCCATAACCCAACAAATGATGTTGTTCAAACTCAACCAACACCTAAACCTCATTCTAATGAACCCTTTCACACACATAACCAATCATCCATATGTCCACCTTCATTCACTCATAATTACCCAAGTTCACAAATGTCTCCACCACCAAAAGTGTCACCACCACTTCCACCAAATAACAACCACTCTCCATCATCATCACCTTCCACTCAACACTTGAAGTTCATTGAAGAACTCAAGGAAGCCTATGAGCTTAATGCTCTCCTTGCTTTGCACCTTGCTCAAAGCAACTTAAACCCATCACCATCCATATCACCATCATTACCATCATCACCACATCACTTGAGTCAAATTGAGAAACATGTCAACAATTGTCCTTGTTGCATCTTTCTCCAAAATTAAACCATCGCCTTAAATGAGCGTCTCACTTGGATTGAGTATCTTCTCACTAGATCTAATCCAACACCACCACTTGAACAACATCAAAACCCTCATTCAACATGGTCAAGTCCAAGCTCTCCACCTCCAATTCCTCCATCAACACTCTCTCCAACATCCATACACCCAAACTTACAACCCCATTAATCCAATTTTTTTTACCCCCTCTTTACCATCATCCATCCAAAATAATCCAAGTTTTCATGTCTCAAGCAAGTCCAATGGATCTCTTAGGCAATTTAAAATTTTCTACTTATTGCATGCTATAAGCAAAATATGTGTTGTATCAATAATTATGTTTTTAACATAATTATTTTCAACTAATGAATGCTTTATTTCTTGTCTTTAATATATGATTGTTATGCTTATTGCTTGTATACTTGATATCATAATATATATACATGCTTGATGATTAATAACATGCTTATTCCATAATATGTTTTAAATGTATGCATGCATAATTAACATGTTTATGTCACTATTTAATCATTCTTGATGTACATGATTCAAATGGAGCTTGCTGCAAAAACACCCTAAAAATGACCCTTTTCTGGAAATTTTTCAAATTTGGTTGCCTGGGAAAACACCAGATGGGCGGCCCCCTTAATTCCCTAGGCGGTCCCCTTAATTTTAAGGGAGCCGGCCTACAATTAAAGGGACCGGCCATCTGGGCAGTAAAATTTACTATTTTCTTTTGCATCTTGCGACCCCTTTTATCTAGCCCAAACCTTACCTAAATCAACCATCACCTCCATCAAACACCCATTTTCATTCACCATGCTATCACCAAAATCATCTCTAAGACACCAAAACTCCATCACCACCACCTCAATGTTAATCCCCAAGTGCACCAAATGCACCATCAAAAACACCCTTTCATCCATCAATAACTACATCAACTCACACCTTTCATCACCACCATCAAGAGCATCAACTCCACCTCCTACTCAAGAACCTCCATTCACCCAACTTGTCATTTCCATATCACCAATAACACCTCTTGATGCTCATTTCTCATCATCACCAATACCACAACATCCACAACCAAACCACCATCTTTGGTCTTAGAGATGAGATACACTACATGTTTTCATCCCTTGAACACATGCTTAACAACCAACCTCCACCACAACCTCCATCATTTTCACCCACTACACTACCACCACCTTCATTCTCACCAAATTAAGCATATGCAATGCTTAATAAAAAATAATTTTTCAAACCATTTTGTGTGCAAGCCCCATGGAAGATCATGTACTCCTAGAATGATTATGTAGATTGCATTACTTACTAGCTAATATAGGATTGAATATAATCTTGGATGGTTGTGTATTGATACACAACATTTTTAATGAATGTCCTTATATGCATGCTTATTTTTGCTATATATATGCTTGTGCTTCTAATATTTTTCTTGCAAGTATTCCATATATCGATTCCTTGGTGCCCTCAAACGAGGGGGAGCACACATCAAGGGGGAGTTCGCGTTTCGACAAATTTTGTCTCTAAAACTTGTCGGCTCAACCTTTTTGATGCTACAAAAAGGGGGAGAAGTGAATATAAACTCACTAAATACTTGTCCAAAAATAACTTTTTGGATTTAATGAGTTTAGGTTTTGTAATCATCAAAAAGGGGGAGATTGTTGACATAAATAATGCCTAAAAACATTATCAATATTTATTCATATCTCTATGTTTTGATGATCACAAAATGTAAACTCATTAAAACATAAACTTATCAAATAAACAAGTATTTAGTTGTAAATATTCATTTCTATAACTTAATCACTTAAGGTATGAATAAACAAGTGCTTAATGCATTATATGATCAAAGGAACATTTTCTTAATAACTATATTTTTTATAAAACATCAAAAACATTTTATATATTTTTGAAAAACATTTTTGGTATTAAATAAAAATGTTTAATCTTTTATAAAAATATGAATTCAAATTTTTAACCAAAATCAGTTAAAATGTTCCAGAAAAACCTTCCCCACAAAAGGACAAAACTGGCCAACGTTCAGTAGGGGCGGCCCCCTTAATTTTACTAGGCGGCCCCCTTAATAATTAAGGGGACCGCCCCCGCTCCAGTAGGCTCCAGCTATCCAGATTTTACCCTATAAATACAAGCCTTCTCCTGGATTTTTTCTCAACCCTTTTGCACTAAAACTTTCTGTAGTAGATCTCATTTCATATCTTAGAAAAACCTTTGATCATGTAATCTTAAGCATTGATTTCCAAGTGATCCAAGCTTCCACCATCCAAGTGCAAAAGAAGAATACTTCTATCAATTAAGATTAGAAGTATTATGATGAACTCAAATAAGTACATTTTATTACTATCATTTATCCTATTAATTTGACTTGTTTTATTATATTATGTATGAGGATTGATACTTAATCGTTTACTTTTGTAATTCTCAGGTAAAAACAAGCATTTGGTGAAACTTGGCGATTTTGGACTAATTATGGAGCAAAACATGCAAGAAGTTAAGAGTCTACTGAAATGGACAAGATCAAGATGAATCTGCTCCAGATGCGCCGCATCTCACTCATTACATACGGCGCATCACTATCAATATTTCACCAGATACGATCCAAGATACAAGAGGACATGCGCCGCATCTATTTATGGAGTTACGCCGCATCTTCTGGCGGTGTACGAATATTCCTGAATATTATAATCTTGGACCCCACGCGAAGTTAAGTCAATGCGCCGCATCTACTTACTAGATGCGCCGCATCTTACCCTCAGACAGAAACTATAAATACCCCAAGACCAGATGAATTCCGAAGCTTTTAGTCAACACACAGAAGGCCGAAGTACAGAAACCTAGGACGAATTCAGTCGATTAAGGCAGCACAAGACACACCCAAACGAAGATACAAGAGCTGTAAGAAGGTGCTGCATGTGTTTAATTCATTAAGTAGTTTTGTTTTATTGTGTTAGTAAACTTTAATTCATCAAGATTGGTGGCTTGTGTAATGTGACAACGGAAAGATTGCACTCCCTTAAAACTGCTTTCTCATTAATTAAAGTTTATATGTTGATGTCATTGGTGACTTTTATTAGTGCATTGATAACCTCTGTGTCTAGCTGAGCGTTGATCGGGTCGCCATGCCTCTGCCCTCGCCTATTTATTAGATCGCCTATGCATTCTATGGTCTTTAGAAAAGTAGGAAGAAAGATAAATAGGATAGTCATAAGTAATCATTAAGGGTTTACTCGCCGATAAGATTAGAACCAACGAGAAAGGACTTAATCTCGGTGCGTTGCATCGAACTATACACTTCATATAAAACTAGCAATAAAACAAGTGACAAACTACTTATCTATCAGGACAGCCCTCTTATTGTCTCGAGTATTTATCTGTGTACGTGTGTGCTATTCGCTGATTCGTGCCTATTGGTTTTGTTTATTATTTAATTGCAACCAAATCGTGCCAGTCTCTCAGGCTGAACCCCCTTGCGTTAGAATAGGTTGTATAGCTAACTTAATATATTAAAATACTGATTAGAATAACTAGATAATACGTTCCACTCTTAGTGATCGACACTCTACTTACCATTATATTCATACTGACCGGGTACACTGCTCGTTAAGTGTGTGTGTTATTGATAAGTCGGCTAAATATAAATTTAAAACTTGAGTAGGCATTAATACTGCTAAACCGCAACGACACATCGCACGCATCAAGTTTTTGGCGCCGTTGCCGGGGAGTGAATTGTTATTATCTGTTAATTTGATTAGTATTTTAATTAGGTTTTTAATTTTTTTTATCTAACCGCTAATTCTGTTGTGTATTAGATTAATTTGCATTCATTGAAATATTTTGCATATTTTCTGTTTTTGTGTGTTATTTGTTTGCTTTTATTTGTGTTTATTTTCGTGTGTTTTATTTGTTTTTTTTTTAATTTTTCGTATTTTCTGCATACTGCTATCGTTGTACTGAGCTAAATCGAACGATACGGCGCATCTATTTTCATAGATACGGCGTATTGCGTTCAATTTTTATAAAATACAACGCGTTTAATTAATTCGATACGACGCATCTTTTCCCCAAGATACGGCGTATCTGTTTTTGATAATTTTTTTTTTCTAAACGTTAACGCCATACGACGCATCTGCTTTAGCAGATACGGCGTATCTATTATTTTAATTAAAAACAGATTTCGAATTATTAAACAGATACGGCGTATCGATTTTTATCGATACGGCGCATCTTCTGAATCAAAAATCTTATATTTTGAAACGTAACGAAAATACGGCGCATTAACCTTTGTTAATACGACGAATATAATTTGATAAATATAGTTGATTTTTGATATTTACTTTGATCGGTCCGCTACTCTCGTTTGCAAGTTGTTTATTTTCAGGATAAATGATGACTCGAGCATCACCATAAAAGATTACATTCTGAACCAAACCGAGAGAAGCTAGCTGGAGTGATCGAACATAAGACTGCGAGAGTGAAGGAAAACTCAATACTGGTAACATTTAACGTCTTAAATTCTTGAAATATAATTTCAGGTAACCTCTTCGATTATTCAACCAGCCCAAAGGGAAGTTCTCTACATTATAATCTCAATTTTATTATCCATATAATACATCTGATTAAAATTGTAATCTTAATTTTGTATGCTTAAAAACGATATTTGTTCCTAACCTCGGAATAAATCCTTATCCTCTAAACTATAAGATTACAATTGTTAATAAAACGTTTATACCTATTGCTCTTATTTTGAATTCATTTATATCGTATGGTGTGACCGTTTTACCCCAATTTGGTGTATAAAGAATCGTGTTGCGGAGGCCAAGGTACGTTCCTCATCTAAATTTCGTTCACTAATATAGCGATACGGCGGATCTAAATATCCCAAGCGCCGTATCTCTGACCAACTAGGACTCATTGACTAGTCAACGAGATTAAATAGATACGGCGCATCCCAATTTTTCAATACGGCGCATCGTTTTGCCCTATAAATACGACGGGAATGCGCCGGATCTAAAATTTTTACCACAAAAACTCACACAGTTAAGAACAATAAACGCAGTAAAGCTATACTCTAATTCCGATCATTTTTCTAAAATCCGCCTCTAATCCGATCTATAATCCCTCACCTAATCATAAAATTAAGGTAATTCTTCCATTTCGATTTAATCTTGGTTGATACGAAGATTAGGGTTTATGTGATTAATTTGATTTGTGCTTAAATGATATAGAGATATGATTAGGACTTGTAATAGATGATCTTCCCCGTGTTTAACTTACGTAAATCATCGAATTTCTAACCTAGTTTGATTTGACCGAAAATTTTGGGTTTTGAATTCGATTTTGAATATTTAGCGGAAGATGGATTAGTAGAATGTAATGAGCCTTTTGAACTGTTATAATGAGTATAGGGGACTGTGATATTAAGTGGGAGTTTACGTCACGGATACGGATTCTTAAAAAGCATGCCTGATCCCCTTTATTTATACTGATATGCTTTTAGATGCGGCGCATCTAGGTTAATTGATGCGGCGTATCGACCTATTTCCAAATTAATAAAATTCTAGATACGCCGTATTACTTAATATAGATACGACGCATCCCAATACGCCGTATCTCATCTCTTGCTCCGCATCCCTTATACTTTGTACAGATACGCCGCACCGATTAAATCAGATGCGCCTTATCTACCTCACTTACAGACTGCTTACTAACTTTGAAAATTTATTTCAGATGGCATTACCAGAGGTTGAACAAAGACATCAGTGGTTACGTTTCGAGAATATGGGACTAACCCCTGGCACCTTGGAGGATTACTTACGGAGACTTGAGTCGATTTACTTTAAGAGAATATTCAGGGTACAGGTTTTGGATTTCGCTGATGTGGGATTGATTGGGGCAGGACATGCTGCTGAGAGTTTACAGCATAGGATGGAGATGGTAGTTACTGGTGATGATGAGGAGGTGGTATTCAGATCTTCTGCTTGGGAGAGATTGTTCAGGATTGACGAGCCCTTGGTGAGGGAGCTCATGATGGAGTTTTTCAGTACGGTCTACTACAGAGAGACGGATACTGGGTTGGATATTGCTGACACCCTTGTGTTTAGACTGGGTGGGGTGCCGAGGCAGATGTCTATGAGACAGTTCATTTTGGCCATGGGTTTGCATACGGTTGAGGAGCTTGAGTCAGATGGGTTTGCCAGATATTGGGATGATAGTTTGAGAGCGGTCCCTGACAGGGCATTATTCAGTGATTACTGGGACAGGATTTCTTCGGGGGGTGATATCACTACTTCCACCGTCTGATAGCACTTACCATTGCTGGGAGAGGACAGTCACCTGAGAAGGTGACCACTCTGGACCTCTTCCTCTTGAGGAGCATGGATGAGGGGTTGTCGGTGAACATCCCCCACTTTTTGGCACACTACCTCCACCGATCAGCTGCAGGGAGAGATCGGAGGAGCCATATGACTGGCGGGCATTTTGTTTCTAGGCTGGCCCGCCATTTTGGAGTGATTGGAGCGGAGATTCCAGCAGGGCTGGAGGTTGTGGTGACCCATCTCCCGGTTATTGACAGGGATTATTTGGTTAGACTTGGGATCTGTCAGTTGGCTATGGGAGATTATGTTTGGGTAGCATTGGGGCCTGCTAGAGCTGCAGGACCAGCGGCGGGGCAGGGAGGTCCTCAGGGAGCTCCGGCTGCTGCTCCAGCCCATCAGGAGGAGCCACAGGCACCAGTACCCCCACCAGTCCATGTACGCACTGTGAGTCAGAGAGTTGAGGCAGTCGAGGGGGAGCTGAGAGCCTTGAGAGGCGTTGTTGATGGTACGAGGAGGGACTCAGAGTGGCTGGTTATGAGTGTGAGCAGACTTTTGGAGCAGCAGGGTATTACCCACACCCGTTCAGATGGTACTCATGTTGCGGGAGTGACACGTGCATATGCTCGCAGAGTCCGGCCTAGGACCGATGATGCCAGCACCTCAGGGACCCACCCACACGACCACACTGACCCTTGATCTCTTGATTCCACGTGTTTATTGACATTGTTCCATGCACATTATTATTATTCTTTTTGGAATGTACTAATCGATATTATCATTTATGCATTTGATGTTTCAGTCTATATTTCTTAATGTGCTTGACAAAGACTGGCATTAAGTTCAGCATGAGAGTACGAGAGGACGTGAGAGAAAACCATGGAACATGCCATTTTACAACAGACTGTTAACAGTCTGTCTGGTGAACACATGCGCCGCATCTGGTACACCAGATGCACCGCATCCTATCCTTTATTTTGTTTTTATTCCGTATTTATTCCAGGCTCGATACGGCGTATCTTCTTCCATAAGATACGGCGCATCGACTGACCTGATGATTTTCATTTTTTATTTTTATGTTTTATTTTTATCTAACTACTAATGTATTATGCAAGTTTGAACCTTTCTTAACTTAGGTGTGTTTTAAAGCCTTGGTGGTATTATAGATTCCTGCATTTCCTGTGGATACATCTATTATGAAGCTTAAACGTTCTAATCCACAAGAAATATGATTTTTGCTCTTATACAAATGGAGGATCATACCGAGCAAATCTCAGGGGAGTTTTTCTGTTCTAATTCTTTTATTTTCCAGTTTTTAACCTTTGATACAAACAACGAGGACGTTGTTTAACTTAAGTGGGGGGATTGGAGAATTAGAACACTTAACACTTACTTGTCCTAAACTTTTCAAAATATGCTTAAAATGTGCTTAATATATCAAAACTAAAATTTTTTTTAGCATGTTTTTGTTTAAAGTCTAAGTTGCATAGCTGCACACATGACGTTATTTTCAAAAATTGTGATTTTTTTTTTTCAAAATTCACAAATCTATGAGTGTGCCGGTGACTTGTAAACTTTAGAACTTGGCTTGTATACTATTCGAGACCACCATAATAAGTATTATTTATATAATTGGAATGACTTGTCTAAATTGGTAAAATTCTAGGATTACACCCCAAAAGCCCTTATATGTTATGTGTTATTAACTAACTACACTGGTTAGTTAAACCCCGTATAAACCCCTTTGTTACTCTCACTTTTAGAGTAAGATACCCCTAGAAAAACACTCAGAGCCATTCCTTTCGTTTCTTACACCTTTGTTAAAATGTTTCGTTACACCCCTACACCTTAGCCTACCCTGTAGATTAAAATCCGTGGTTGGTTAATTGCTTTAGGAAAAGTGTGTTTCCTTACATTACCTGTGTTCGCGTGCGTAATTCATTATCTATGGTTAGGTCGGGAAATTGCACAATGCAATTGGAGTGAAAGTAAATATTGTATATCTTTGAGTTTATTTTTCGTGTGTTTACTACTTTCACTATTACCGTTATTTCTGAAGTCATGAAAAGTATGGAAAAATTATCCAGAATTATCATTATAGTGATGTGGTGAAATTTTACACATCTTTGTTTGTGTTTCAAGTTAAAAAAAAAAAAAAAAAAAAAAAAAAAAAAAAAAAAAATCGAAAAAATAAGAAAAGAAAAAGAAAAAGGAAGAGTTGGATGTTTGTTTTAACCAACGATGTAAAGTTATGTAAGTGGTCGATATCACCACTATTTGTTGTATATTATATCTATGGATTGAATGGGAGTTGGCAGTTATGGGAACGCCGACTAAGGTTTATTCTTTGATTAAGATCTTGTTGAGTATAATTCGTGTCTACCTAAAGCGTGTGTTTCAAGTGTTAAAGCGTGAGTTATTCTATGATATGAGCCTTATTCATGGGATGGTTGGGATAGTGATTAACCACACTTAGGATTTTAATTTATTTGTTTTGTTTATTTTTTATTTTACACCAATTTGTATCCCAAATATTATCCATAACCTATATTATTCTTGATCTAAACCTTTGATTTATTGAGATTAGGGATTTGAGCAATCTTAAGTATCGTAGTCGTGGATTCGGCTATTTGTTTATGATTTTTTCGCCCTTTTTGATATAATATTATTGGTAAAGATTACTTGGTCCTATCTTTAGCCTATTCGAGTTAAGGATTTGAGCAATTGCAAGTATCGTGTTCGTGGATTCGATCATGTATTTGTGAATTTGTCGCCTTTTCTGGAATTTGAGATCGATAGAGATTAAGGAGAATAATTAACCCTTTAAGCCTAAAAACCCTTTTTACCGCTTTAGACTTGTTATTCCTTTGCTTTAGTGGGGGAGATGTGTATACTTGCCAAGCTTATGATAGAATATTCGTCGCGACTGGACAGTTAAACGATTAGATTTGCTTTTATCGAAATATTTTATTTTACTTCTAATTCGTTAAGTGTTTGGTTGTGTGATTATGGCAAAAACGAATACATGCTTAAATATAAAAATAAATCCAAATATCTTTTAGGATACATTTTCATAAGATTAATTCTAAGGTTTACTTGGGGACAAGTAAAGTTCAAGTGGGGGGATATTTGATGAACTCAAATAACTACATTTTATTACTATCATTTATCCTATTAATTTGACTTGTTTTATTATATTATGTATGAGGATTGATACTTAATCGTTTACTTTTGTAATTCTCAGGTAAAAACAAGCATTTGGTGAAACTTGGCGATTTTGGACTAATTATGGAGCAAAACATGCAAGAAGTTAAGAGTCTACTGAAATGGACAAGATCAAGATGAATCTGCTCCAGATGCGCCGCATCTCACTCATTACATACGGCGCATCACTATCAATATTTCACCAGATACGATCCAAGATACAAGAGGACATGCGCCGCATCTATTTATGGAGTTACGCCGCATCTTCTGGCGGTGTACGAATATTCCTGAATATTATAATCTTGGACCCCACGCGAAGTTAAGTCAATGCGCCGCATCTACTTACTAGATGCGCCGCATCTTACCCTCAGACAGAAACTATAAATACCCCAAGACCAGACGAATTCCGAAGCTTTTAGTCAACACACAGAAGGCCGAAGTACAGAAACCTAGGACGAATTCAGTCGATTAAGGCATCACAAGACACACCCAAACGAAGATACAAGAGCTGTAAGAAGGTGCTGCATGTGTTTAATTCATTAAGTAGTTTTGTTTTATTGTGTTAGTAAACTTTAATTCATCAAGATTGGTGGCTTGTGTAATGTGACAACGGAAAGATTGCACTCCCTTAAAACTGCTTTCTCATTAATTAAAGTTTATATGTTGATGTCATTGGTGACTTTTATTAGTGCATTGATAACCTCTGTGTCTAGCTGAGCGTTGATCGGGTCGCCATGCCTCTGCCCTCTCCTATTTATTAGATCGCCTATGCATTCTATGGTCTGTAGAAAAGTAGGAAGAAAGATAAATAGGATAGTCATAAGTAATCATTAAGGGTTTACTCGCCGATAAGATTAGAACCAACGAGAAAGGACTTAATCTCGGTGCGTTGCATCGAACTATACACTTCATATAAAACTAGCAATAAAACAAGTGACAAACTACTTATCTATCAGGACAACCCTCTTATTGTCTCGAGTATTTATCTGTGTACGTGTGTGCTATTCGCTGATTCGTGCCTATTGGTTTTGTTTATTATTTAATTGCAACCAAATCGTGCCAGTCTCTCAGGCTGAACCCCCTTGCGTTAGAATAGGTTGTATAGCTAACTTAATATATTAAAATACTGATTAGAATAACTAGATAATACGTTCCACTCTTAGTGATCGACACTCTACTTACCATTATATTCATACTGACCGGGTACACTGCTCGTTAAGTATGTGTGTTATTGATAAGTCGGCTAAATATAAATTTAAAACTAGAGTAGGCATTAATACTGCTAAACCGCAACGACACATCGCACGCATCATATTACAACTTAATATCATTTTGTTACTTAAGTTGTGTGTTTAACAAAGTTTGTAAATCATTCATTCATTTGTATGTAAGGTGTGTGTTGTAGATTAGTGTTGTGTGTAAGTAGTGAAGATGTTGTATAAGTAGTTGTGGTATAGAAGTTATGAGGTCAAAGTGTAGAAGTCGTGAAGCCGTGGTGTAGAAGTTGTGAAGCCGTAGCTTAGAAGACATGAAGTCCTTGTGTTGAAGTCATGAAGTCGTAGCATAGAAGCTGTGAAGCGGTCGTGTTAAAGTTGTGAAGTCCTAGTGTAGAAGTTGTGAAGCCGTAACTTAGAAGACATGAAGTCCTTGTGTTGAAGTCATGAAGCCGTAGCATAGAAGCTGTAAAGCGGTCGTGTTAAAGTTGTGAAGTCCTAGTCGTGAAGTCCTAGTGTTGAAGTCGTGAAGCCGTAGCATAGAAGTTGTGTAGCGGTCGTGTTGAAGCCGTGGAGTCCTAGTCGTGAAGTCCTAGTGTTGAAGTCGTGAAGCCGTAGCATAGAGGTTGTGTAGCGGACATGTTGAAGTCGTGAAGTCTTAGTCATGAAGACATAGTGTTAAAGTCGTGAAGCCGCATCATAGAGGTTGTGTAGCGGTCGTGTTGAAGTCGTGAAGAAGTCGTGAAGCCGTTGTGAAATAGTCGTGAATAAGTTGTGAAGAAATTGTGTTGTGAAGTTGTGAGATTGGTTCTAGCTACGATTAGAACTCGACATTTAGCTTTGTGTCGTTAAACCCGTGTAAGCCAAAGTTGTGTACGGTTTTCTCCGCCATAAGGGAGCTTATTGAAGTTGTGAAGAAAACTCTCGAGCAAGGTGTGCTCGGGGAGTGGAGTAGGGCAAGGAAGGTGTCCTTGTAGCCGAACTACTATAAATCTCTCGTGTCTCGGTTAGATCTTTCCATACCTTATTTATTTCTTTACTTGCATCGTCATTACTTTCATACACATAGGTTTATATAATTGCTAGTATTAATTAGAGGTCGACTTCACATAAAGATCAATTTGAAAATCCATTCAAGAAACCAAAACTTTTACAATCAATTTAAAAGAATACATATATAACTAATAATAAGGTTCAAGTTTTATTTTTCATACAAACTTGAATCTAAGTGTTTTAAAAATAAACAAAGGTTTTCATAATAAAATTAAAAAGACATAAAACTATTCAACCCCCCCTTCTAGTTTTCCACACGAATCATGTCATAATCTTAGGTTAGAAAATGTTGAACTTAGGAAAAATGCGTTAAGGATCATTAAGTTTGAAAAAGGAACAAAAGTACCAGATGACATGTTCGATAATATTAGATATAGTGAGCATGTCGGTGCGGGTCTAGGTTTTAATCCAAATAAAGCATCGACAAGTAAAACAAAAAAATTAAAATTTGTCAAACCCACAAGTTCTGTCGATACAAATGACGGTACCATTAAAGGTACAGACGGCACCACTAAAATTAGTGGTACCGTGGTACCGTCTGGTGCTGAAGACATAACTGAGTTGAGTCTGAAAAATAACTTAAGTCCTAAACCAAGTCACATAGTAGTTAACAATGTTAAAATACATGTTGCTAGTAAAAAGGAGATCAAAATTTTTTACAAACCTTTGTCAACCCCCGGGCTTGGCTTTGTAAAACCCGATACTAGATCAAAGACTCCTCCACCTAGAAATACAAATGTTCCTAAACCTCGGTCAAGAACTCCTCAACCGAGAAGTAACTTTAGAAGACCAAGTTATCCAAGTAACTATCCCATAACTTGGAATAACCTTCAACAACGAAATTACTTGCCATGGGAAATTTGTCCTCCGTTCCAACATCCTAATCAAATGCAATAAATGCATGGGATGTTTAATAATAACAACTTTGGACCCATGAGATATTGATGACCAAATGTTTGAATCTTTGTCTTATTCAATAGATATGCTTGGGAATCAACTTGGAGCCCGATGAATGGGTTAAGGATAGTGGATGCACTAATCATATGACAGGTAACTGAAGTCTATTCTCATCATACAATGCTTACAACGGAGGTAATGTCACTTTCGGTAGCAAACTCAAGGGCAACATCATAGGCAAAGGTACGATTACTCAAGACTCCCTCACTATTAGAAATGTTGAGCATGTAGATAACTTAGGATTTAACCTGCTTAGTATTAGTGAAATGGTTGACAATAAGTGTAGTGTTATATTTTCCAAAGAGGGTAGTGAGATCACTAAGAATGGTAAGACCATAGGCAAAGGAGTTGGAAAGAATGGCTTATTTGTTATGAAAATAGAAAATAAGCCTCAGGATAAGATTTGCCTAGCAACCATAGATGATAATTCCACTATATGGCATAGGAGACTAGGTCACGCCAATATGTGTTTAATACAATCATTGGCGTCTAAGGAACTAGTTAGAAACCTACCTAAGATTAAGTTTGATAAACACTTTTGTGACGCTTGTAAAGTTTGAAAACTAGCTCATTCTAGTCACAAAGCTAAGAATATGGTCTCGACCTCTAGATGCCTAGAACTCCCTCACATGCACTTATTCGGTCCATCCGCTGTACGGAGCTACGGAGGAAATTACTACACCTTAGTAATTGTAGATGACTACTCTAGGTATACTTGGACTAGATTTCTTAAGGATAAGACACAAGCTTTCGAGGAATTCGAAATCTTTAGTAAGAAGCTCCAAAATCAACTAGGTTGTACAATAGTCTCAATTAGGACGGATCATGGTCGAGAATTAGATACTGAAGTGCAATTTGGAGTATATTGTGATTCTAATGGTATTACGCACAATTTCTCGGCTCCACGCACTCCACAATCAAATAGGGTAGTTGAGCGGAAAAATCGTATTCTACAAGAGATGAGTAGAACGATGTTGAATGAACAATCCATTCCGCAAATGTTTTGGTGTAATGCGGTAGACACCTCAACTTACATACTTAATAGGATCTTGATTAGACCAATCTTAGTAAAAACACCATACGAAATCTTGAAAGGTAGAAAACCAATCTTTGAAAGATGTGTTGAGCAGGATTTTGACAGAGCTGAAGAACACCTTTTGGGCGAAACTAGGTTAGGGAGCTGTTTATTGAAGGACCTGAGTAAATTCAATGACTAATGGATTAGTTATCATGTTGGAAGAGAAATTCTGAAACTTTAGACCGGGAATTTGTGTGTTCCGTGCAACAATGTTGGGCGTTTTGGCGTATGAGGAAGATTTAGTTCACGACACGCTAGACCTTAGATTTATTCTGATCCGTGCGATTATTCTACCTATTCCATTAGACTTCTGATACGTTTTGACATTCCGATATATGCTTAGTTGATCGTCGATATGAATATGTTACCCACCTCTTTATGAAGCTCTTGTTACGTTGATGATTCGTTGTATGCTTCTCTGAGTATTAGCAAGTTCCTTAGTTCGTCCAGAATCTGGATAGAGTTGATGAAGTTTTATCGTTTATTACTACCTCCGTATTTGCCTCATGTGTACATGTGTTTCCTGTATCTCTGATGAACTCAAATAAGTACATTTTATTACTATCATTTATCCTATTAATTTGACTTGTTTTATTCTATTATGTATGAGGATTGATACTTAATCGTTTACTTTTGTAATTCTCAGGTAAAAACAAGCATTTGGTGAAACTTAGCGATTTTGGACTGATTATGGAACAAAACATGCATAAAGTTAAGAGTCTACTGAAATGAAGAAAATCAAGACTAATCTGTTCCAGATGCGCCGCATCTCACTCAAGACATGCGCCGCATCTCTATCAAGATATCACCAGATACGATCCAAGATACAAGAGGACATGCGCCGCATCTAATCATGGAGTTACGCCGCATCTTCTGGCGGTGTACGAATATTCCTGAATATTATAATCTTGGACCCCAGGCGAAGTTAAGTCAATGCGCCGCATCTACTTACTAGATGCGCCGCATCTTCCCTCAGACAGAAACTATAAATACCCCAAGACCAGACGAATTTCGGAGATACCATATAATACCAAAGACCGAACAGGAGAAACCAAGGACGAATTCAGTCAAGGAGGCAGCACAAGACACACCCAAATCAAAGATACAAGAGCTGTAAGAAGGTGCTGCATGTGTTTAATTCATTAAGTAGTTTTGTTTTATTGTGTTAGCAAACTTTAATTCATCAGGATTGGTGGCTTGTGTAATGTGACAACGAAAGATTGCACTCCCTTTAATACTTGCTTTCCCATCAATTAA
Organism: Artemisia tridentata subsp. tridentata; assembly: GCA_021014915.2. NCBI lineage: Eukaryota > Viridiplantae > Streptophyta > Magnoliopsida > Asterales > Asteraceae > Artemisia > Artemisia tridentata. Next base: position 323,518,674 of record CP139503.1, read on the forward strand.
AGTTTATATGTTGATGTCTTTGGTTACTACTTATTAGTGCATTGATAACCTCTGTGTTTATTAGTGGCTTGCAGGCATTTGATTGCGGAAAATAATGTGGCTCCCACGGTTATTACTAAATTGATCACTTAGGAATAACTTTTAGACATAAGTAATCATTAAGGGTTTACTCGCTGATAAGAATAGGACCAACGAGAAAGGGTTAACTACATACACTTCATATAAAGCTATCAATAAAACAAGTGACAATCTACTTAATCATAAGGACAGCCCTCTTATTGTCTCGAGTATTTATCTGTGTACGTGTGTGCTACTTGCTGATTCGTGCCTATTGGTTTATTTTATCATTTAATTGCAAACAAATCGTGCCAGTCTCTCAGGCTGAAACCCCCTTGCGTTAGGATATTAAAATACTGATTAGAATAACGAGATAATACGTTCCACTCTTAGTGATCGACACTCTACTTACCATTATATTCATACTGACCGGGTACACTGCTCGTTAAGTGTGTGTGTTATTGATAAGTCGGCTAAATATAAATTTAAAACTTGAGTAGGCATCTAAACGTGCTAAAACTATACTACGACAACACACACGCGCATCAATCTCTTAGTGAGATTACAAATATCATCTGTCTTATATATGTTCCGCATTTGTTCGATCGAGAATTGTTATGATTTGTCTGTTATTGAAGAGCCTGAGGCTATTCTGGAGCGTCAGATTTGGGTCATGAGAAATTGAAGAATTATACGTATATGTCATCCACACATCTTCTGTGATTCGATACATTTCCATCCGATCTCTCTACTCCAATTTCGAGGACGAAAATTTTCTTTTAGAGGGGAAGAGTTGTAAAACCCTAAATTTCCATCCTTTTGAAATTCCCATTTTGCCCCTGAAAATTTTTCGGATTTATACGAGCATACAAATAAATTATACAAGAACGAGTATACATTTTAACCTAAGTATAAAATTTAAACATATGTCATTCACACATTATAAATTACTATATGTTATACACTAACCTAAGTCATACGAGAAATAATATAGTTACAAATCAAGAAAAAAAAAAGAGTAAATATGGACGCCCCCCTAGCCCATTAATGCATGAATTGCAAAATTAAATAAAATCCTAAATCAAGCCAAAAAAAATTAACTATGATTGATCCATTTCCAAAAACAAATGCACACACCTTTCTTATCTCCAAGGAACCGCCTTTTTCTTCTCCTTCCCTCCTCTCCTCTACTGTGTACGACACACAACAAAAAAAAACACCAATTTGCTGCTATTTCTTGTTCTCTCACAATCAAGGGTCGAAGGTTCGCTATGGGTAATTCATTGGTATTAATCGTTGGAATTCTAGGGTTTTGTTTCTCCTTATTGTTGTCTCATTAAAGTCAAGGTATCATCTTTTACTTTCTTTTTCTCCAAATCGACACATATATAAGATCATGAATATGAATTTTTGTTATCATGAAAACCTAATTGTAACATGTTTAATACACATATCAATCCATTTATTATGTTTCTCGTTAACCATAAAATCGTCACATGAAATCATGGATGTTAACATGTAAGAATTCGGGTTTTTGTGATTTTTGGTGTTGTTATTTTATGTGTTCGTGTGTAGGTTATTGTTATTAATCTTGAATGATTTATATGGAGTGTTTATAAATATGTTTGTGATGAGTAATTTCTGGAAATAAAAGTTATTTTGATCACGTGGTTGTTTGGGTTAAAAAGGATTAGACGAATTAGGGCTTGTTTGTTAATAAATTAAATCGGTTCTTGAATATTTAGATTACATGAACTGAAATTGGTGTTTGATTCTTTGGTTTTGATTGCATAATTATGTTAATATGATGCCTAGATGAGTTTTGATTGAAGGGTATAAGCTTATATGCAAATTGGATCATTAAAATGGTGCTAGATATGACCTAATATGGATTTATGTGATTGACTGTTCTGAATGTCGATTTTGTGTGCTTGGTAACTTGAGCTTCTGAAGTTTTTAATACTAAAATTTTGCATGTAAACCTATCTTAGGGCCCTAGGAAAGTATTACAATTAGTTTGAATGAATTTGAGTTTCATTTGGATGTTTTTCTGAATTTAATGTGATCATATGTTAAAATGTGTTAGTTGATTTGTATTTTAGTCGGATTCTATGATTTTTTTTCTTCCAAACCATGGCATATTAGAGTCCACAAATTTACAGGAATCATATTTCATATGTGGAAAACCTTCTGGAATTTTTTTAGAATTTTCTGAATTCATATGGTTAGGTTTTTAAGTGCATACTTTTGAAGTGTATCTGCAGATCCGAGTCTGAACATGTTAGTTAGAAGATTTTAAAAAGGGGAGTACACTTGATAATAAAATCCTTAAAAATTCCTGTAGACTCCTAAGACATGTGGGCTTCTGTGAGAATTTTGTGGATTTTTATTTTGGGATTCTGATACGTTTTTAAATTAGTTAATTGGGCTTAATTTTGTGATAAAATCAGTTAACATGTATGCATGTTTCACCTATGTGTTAAAGGTGTTCTTTTGATGTTTGGTGCCCTAATACTTGTTTCTATATCGGGTATGACTTATTAACGTCGTGTTAACTAGTGTGTAAGTATGTTAAACCTATTTGATAATCCCAAACCCTTAACCTAATTTAACTAAATTGGGAAGTCGTGTTAAAAGTTACTAAATATGGAAAGTTACTAAATATGGAAACTTACTAAATATGGAAAGTTACTAAATATGGAAACTTACTAAATATGGAAACTTGCTAAATATGGAAAGTTCCTAAAAATGGAAGGTTACTAAAAATGGAAAGTTACTAATTATGGAAAGTTACTTAATTTGGAAGATTACTAAAAAAATAGAAAGTTTCTAAAAATATAATGAAACCTAAATTATGAAATCTGATTAAAACGAGCTTATAAGTAACACGTGATCATTAAATTGTATAGGTTCGGTGAAGAAGGAGTAATTCCCTGTTTCGGTATCCTTTCTTATCTTGGTTGCTTGCATAAGTTACATATATTCTGACCTTTCTTATAAGGTTTCTCATGATCCTTTCACATCTTCTGATTTATTAACCCTTTGATATGAACCTTGCTATTTACCCTTTGATATGAACCTTTGCTATGTACCCTTTGATGTGAACCTTTGCTATGTACCCTTTGATATGAACTTTTGCTATGCACCCTTGATGTGAACCTATGATTATGATATTTCTGATGACCCTAGATTCTGTGTCATTACTATGGCATTCTGTTTGACCTTCAGTTTGATACCCGAGCTATCTCTAATCATTGGGGTTCCATGACCATGTCATTGATGCACCAATGGCATGACTCTAGGGTGGGGGAGTGATGACCCATCACGTCCCTTTTGTTATGTATTATGTTTGGCCACAATGATTATAATTTCTGCAGGGGCGTATGGATGCATCCTAGATCTGATCTGCTATGTTATATGATATATTTCTGGTGACTGGTGCTGTGTGCAATACACGCCTTTCACATTTTTGGGAGCTAGCTACTCCATGATGTTACTTATGTATTGATGAAGACCATGATTATGATGTTTATGATATGATATGTTTCTGGGCTCGTGGTAGATTTCTGACAACCTTTACACCTTTGATACATTTTGATATACCTTCTGTTATTACCCAATGCACCATATTATGTTTTCTCCATTTCAGTTGACTTATGATATTTGTTCAGACGATCTTGACCTCTCAAATTTTTGACAGATGATATTCGTTTCAGCAGGAGGCTGTGTTTCCTCTTCCTTTACATATACATGTTTGATTATTCATTTATTATATATATCTGTTCACTGGGCTTTTTAAGATCAACCGCATTTCTTTTCCTGCGGCAGGTTTTAGAGGGAAGCCGGGATATGAGTAAAGAGTGCATAAGAGCCCTTAGAGGACTACACCTTTGATAGCTACTTTGGATTAGAATTGACTTGGATATTTTCATTACCAGACATATTGTACCTTTGTTGAAATCCTTGTATTCCATTTACTTTAGATTTCATTTGTAACATTTGAATTTAATTATATTATTAAAGTCTTCCGCTTGTGTATGATCTGTTTGACACCATGAATGTGATATCTTAACCCTTGTCGAGTTGGGGTGTTACACTTGGTCTACAAATAAAACAAATGGAAGATGGTATTCTCTTTAATCAATCTAAGTATATTAAACAAATGCTTAAGAAATTTAGTTTAGAAGAGTCTAAGCCCATGAAAACTCCCATGTCAACGAAAACGAAACTCACGAAAGATGAAGAAAGGTGAGTATGTGGATAGCACTAAGTATAGGGGTATGATAGGTAGTTTATTATACCTAACGGCAAGTAGGACCGATATCATGTTTAGTGTCTGCCTTTGTGCCCGTTTCTAAGAGGATCCCAAAACCTCTCATCTTGAAGCGGTTAAGCGTATCTTCCGATACATTAAAGGCACTATACACTTGTGATTGTTCTATCCCATGGGGACCGGTGTAGAAACTATTGTCTATGCTGAATCTGATCATGCGGGAGATTATTTGGATCGAAGAAGTACGAGTGGCGTTTGTGTTGGGAATTAAATGTTCTGAAGATTAGTATTGGGAATTAAATGTTCACAAGGTTAGTACTGCTCAAGGAAATACACTAAGTGTTGATACTACTGCTAGTGTATTTGATTGTACTGCTATTGTTAGAGTTTCTACTGCCGCAAGATTCTACTGCTAGTGCATCAGATACTGCTGTCGGAGTAACGCATATTACTGTTGAATGGATAAGTGTCGCGTATACTACTGCTGGATGGATAAGTATGTATAAGATATTTGTATATAAAAGTCAAATATATACGGTAGATAATATCTTAGATATGTGTTCAGTCAACATGTTGAATACACAGAACAAGTTGTATCTTAAGGACTGACACACATAACATGCAAGTAGTTCGACAAGACTTATCATAATTGTAAAGATCTCTTTTGTTGTATAAGAGAGAGATCTTAGCTAAGATATTGTGTGTGCTTAATTAATCACATAACATTTAGTCTAAAGTCATAGAAACATAGAGATTCAAGGTTTTGTAACCCTAGTGATAGTGAAGATCACTCATATTATTCTCAATAATATTGAATCGTTTGGTGTTATACATTATGTGTTCATTGTTCAATAACAAGCATTACTGTTCCATTTTCATAACCAATATCCTTCTAAGTGTGGTTAAGTAGATTCCGCATACTTAATCATATTCACTCAAAGTATCATATATACAAGTTATAAAGGACTAACATCCTCAGAGTGTATCACAAATCCTCTCAATTGGTATCAGAGCTTAGGCTGATATCTTTGATTTAGAAGAAGAAGAAATGGACATGGATTCTATTCAAACGAATGTTGCTGCGAAGTTGCCAATGCTCAAGAAAAATTAGTTTGATATGTGGAGGTTAAGGATAGAGCAGTATTTCCAAGTGCAAGACTATACACTTTGGGAAATTATTGAAGAAGGAAACTCTTTCAAGCCTACAACCACTACATCAACAGTTGATGACAAGGTAGTAACAACTGTGAATACCAACCCAACAACTGGAAAAGATAGAGTAAAGAATAAGAATGACCTCAAGGCCAGAAGTATGCTGATGATGACCATTCCAAATGATCAACTTTTAAACTTCAGCAAGTTTAAAGATGCCAAGTCATTATTTGAGGCCATTGTTGCAAGGTATGGTAGAAATGAAGCCACCAAGAAGACCCAGAAGACTTTTCTCAAACAGAACTTTGAAAACTTCTCTTCAACAACCAATGAATCACTGGATCACATGTTTAACAGGCTTCAGAAGATTGTGAGCCAACTTGCTGTTCTTGGTGTAGAGATACCTCAAGAAGATTTAAACTCCAAGTTCTTAAGAAGTCTACCAGCAGAGTGGGCTATGCATGTGGTTGTCTGGAAAAACAAGCCAGATGTTGATTCAATGAGTCTGAATGACTTGTACGACAACTTCAAAATTGTTCAACAAGATGTGAAGAAAGCTGAAAGTGCTAGTTCAAGCACTGGGAACATGGAATTTGTGTCATCTCCTAGTACCTCAAATCCAGTTGAAGATGTGAAGATTGATATGGGAGTTGGTACTGCTAGTTCATCAAGCAGTACTATTGGTATTATGGATGAGAAAACATGTTGTGCTTTTCTCACAAGCCAGAATGATGGGTCTATTCTTACTCATGAAGACCTCCAGGAAATCAATGATGATGATTTGGAGGAGATGGACCTAAAATGGCAAATTTCTCTTCTTAGCATGAGGGCTAAGAAATTCTATCAAAGAAGATGGAAGAAAATCACTATCAGCAGCAATGATACTGTTGGTTTTGACAAGAAAAAGTTAGAATGCTACAGCTGCCACATGATGGGGCACTTCTCAAGGGAATGTAGAAGACCAAGGCATCAAGATGGGAAAAGCAAAGGTTTTGGAAGTAAGTCCAAAATAGGGGAGGTTACTGAGTCAAACTCAAAAGCTATGGTAGCTATTGATGGCTTAGGTTTTGATTGGAGTTTCATGGCAGATGAAGAATAACCTTCTACTCAGATGGCTCTCATGGCCTTCTCTGCTATTGAGGTACAAAATGATAAAGTTTGTTCTAATACTTGCACTGCTCTTAAAGAACTAGACTCTTTAAGAAAACATTATGATGCACAAAGGATAGAACTAATCAAAACTCATCAAAACTTAACAGATTATAAGGTAGGTTTAGCTACCCTAGAGAAGCAGATCATACACTATAAAGACAATGAATTTGCTTTTTCTGATGACAAAGCTCTTCTTAAACAAGACATATTTTTTAAAGATGCTGAAATTAGCTTTTTAAGAACTGAGTATGATAGGCTTAAAAAGAAGAGTGAAAACATTCAATTAAGTGTAGAAACATTAGACTATGCCTCTAAGGGGGTAAGCAAAATAATTGAATGTCAAGTGATCAACAAAGCCAAGTCTGGGTTAGGATATAAGAATGTCCCACCTCTTTACAGAGGAATCCCTGCACCCCCAGGGATAGACCTAGAGCACATAGGCTTGTCTGACCTTCAACAACCTACATTAGAATATGGTGTTAAGCCAAAAGAAGATATAGTTGTTGACAAACCTATAAAAGTAAGTGAGAGTTCATGTAATACTTCACTTCCTGAGGACAAGGTGTCCTCTGTTAGGAAATCAGATGGTCCAATCATTGAGGACTGGACATCTGAATATGATAAGGAAGAACATGTTATGTCTAAACCTGATGTTGTTAAGGCAAAAGGAACAAGTGTTCCTAAAGTGGTCAAGAATGATACTGTTAGGCCTAAAACAAACGTTAAACATGTTAGGCAACCAGTAAGATATTGTGAGCAATATAGAAACACAAACAAGCCCAGAGGTAACCAAAGAAATTGGAATGACCTCAAGTCTCACCAACTAGGTGATGACTTTGACTTTTATAACAAAGCTTGTTTTATTTGTGGAGAATTTGACCATCTTGCAGCCTTCTGCAACCTAAGGGTATCTGGGTATTCAAACAATAGGAAGAATTTAAAAAGGCATACAACTAAAAGTCACTCTAATTTTACTAGAACAACACCCAGAGCAGTTTCATTAAAGTCTGGCCCAAAACAAGTTTCTACTGCTAGACCAGCAGTTTCTACTGCTAGACCATTTTACTATGTTTACCCAAAACCAGCAGTACAAAGTGCATAAACAACTTACAAACATGCACAAACAACTGCAAAAAGGCCTTTTCATACTAAAGCAGTGTTACAAAAATAAATTTGGAAACCTAAGGGTTCAACTGCTAGGGAAAAGAGGGCCAATGCTGTTAAGGCCTCAGCATATTGGATTTGGAAACCTCTTAAATCCAATGGTGCATCAACTGTTCTCAAAAGATTTTATTACATTGATGCACGAGGCAAATCCAAGTCAGTAATTGTAACAACCCGTAAAATTTCATAAGGCAAACTGACTATTTTGCCCCTTTGACTTTTACTTCTTAACTATTTGACTTTTACTGTAACGTGAACGCAAATACTGTAACCGGTAATTTTCCAAGTTAAGTAATTCACTCTTCTTTGAATTATTATTCTCTGAACGTTTTCGTTTACCTCTGTCTATTTAACGAGAAGATATCTCGCAAAATGTGAAAAATCTCACAACACGTACCGACACAAGACTAGGATAAGTCTATGTGTTCAAAATACCCATATTTCACCAATGGTCATATTTAATATGAACTATTGTCATATTATCATTTTTACGTGAGCATTTTATTTCTTACGTAATACGCGTGCTCAAACCTATGTTATTAGGTTTTATCAACATATATGCTCTCCATTAGACTTATCACACTTTTAGTATACTTAGTTGATGTATATTGATAAGTTTTGACATTTTCATAAGTATTCTATTTTTATGTTGCCCGGTTTTAAGTTTTAGGGTTTAACGGTTTAACATTAGTAATTACCGGGAGCAAGATACACTACACAATACACTCTTTAACACTCAATACTCATTTAACTAATAAAAATCTGCACACTTACCTTTCCCTCCTTTTTTATGCCGCCCCTAAACACTTCCAGGAGATAGATAACTCCTAATCTCACCCAAACTTCTCATTTTACATGCAAGTATCAAAAAAAATCTGCTCTCCCCTTGTTTGATCGACCCTATTTAGCCCACAACACCCTCATCTCATCAAGTTCTTAATCCCAAAATCATCTCCAAATAATCCTCTTGAAGACCCTTGCAAAGAGGATGCTTTAATTCGAAGTTTAGAAGGCTTTCTTTGTGTTTTTCTTCAAGACTTGATTAGGGCTTGGGTTAATCAAGTGGTTAATCATGTTTTGAAGATTAGAAGTGAAGAATTTTGTTGATTTGGGTATCAATTGGGTCGATTTCAATCAAACCCTAGAAGGGTTATTGGTGATTTTCACTCCTAGTAAGTTAATCTCACCATTTTCTTTGATTCTTGTTACATGCAAATGGGTTTTTATCTTTCAATGAAATATTGATTTCACTTCTGTAAATGGTCTTTCTAAATCATATACGTATTATACTTGATTCATTAGAAGCATTGGTTAAGGGTGATTGTGGTTTGGAAGTGTTTATGATGAAATAGAGGTAGGATTAGTGGACTGTTTTGAGACCAGTAGGTAAACGGGGCTAGTTCTACAAATTTTTAGCTTGGAGCCTATGAACAAATTACATGGGTGGTTAGATAAAGTCTTAGGCTTGATGTGGCGAATTGGATGGGTTATCAACTCCTCCGGATGAGGAAGTTATGGCCATTTTACGATTGCTAGTCAAATCTAGAACATTGTTTGGAAAACGAGATAAACTCCAAGTTAATACTATAGAATGTAGGATAAGAAAGTTAATCTCAGTAGTATGCATCTTAATCTAACTTCTCAAAGTGGGTTCACTTTAATAGCTATCACGGTTTGGGAAATACATCAAAATTAGTGTTTGGTAGGAAAACTTGGGACTGCTGCAGACCATTGGTATAAATGGAATTAACTGTACTAATCAGTAGACTTTGGACCAAAAATAAAAATATTTAGTTGTAGATCTATGTCTTGTGGTCATTTCTCCGGGTGGCGAATTCCGTGACGACACCCGATGATTAAACTATGAATTTTATGGTAAAAAGGGTCAGATTCTGTATGTTGTTGGCATTCGGGGCAAAAATCAAGTTTTATTCTATAACTTTTTGAAAACTAAATATGTAACCTGTACTAGACAAATAGAGCTATCACCTCCAATTGGCCTCACCTTCATAGGACCTGTAGATATCAAATTATGGCCGATTCGGTAAGACATAAAACTCAGTCATAGTTGTCTTTAGGACAGATATGTAAAGAAAATTTATAAAAAGTGGTTAGACCTGTAAACTTTTGAGTAAACTTATTTTTACAGTATACTAGGGACTTAAAGGAAACTAGGGATATAAAGAACATAATTTTTCGACTTACGGTTTGCAAGTAGTGATTTTTGGAAGTCGGGGAAAGTTTTCAGCCGCTAGTAAAAACTAAGAAATGTGAGGGGTAAACAACTTGGGAACTACTATTTTTGGAAACCATGACCATATGACTTGTGAAAACCCTTAGTGTGATGCCTTGGCCATGTGAATCAAGTATAATTATGTGCATTCGTTCTCTTATTCAATTTGCATTCGCTTAGACACGTTTCTTGTTATAGGTCCTTTCTAGTTTCGCTTCGGTTTTTCGGTTGTCTTTATTCGTGCTCTTTCACTCAACTACTTAAGGTGAGTTCATAGCCCCAAGTTTTACTTCAAATTGTTTTATAAACTCCGTGGGGGAGATACATGCTATAAATATTTATGATCACAATGTTTTGGAAATTGTATGCTATCATGTTATTATTATTGCCTAAGTTTCCCATAGCCGAAAGTCCCTTTATCGTGAACCGTTAATCACTTGCGAGTGAGCGCGAATACAGTAAATAGATCTATTGGTAACAGCACTCCCCATGCAGGTACGTGCCTATAAGGCAGTCGTGTGTATTGTATTCGTAACAAATGATAGGTGTGGCTATTACCTATGTATGAAGGGCTGATTCAAAAACAGAAACGCTAGTGTCGGGGTCACGAGCTTAGGGCAATAATAACCTTACTAAACTTTGCATTTGTTGCTTAGTTTCTTTTATAAATAATATTGTGATCAATTGCTTACGATTAAACTCTATGGATTCACTCAACCTTTGTGTTGACGTTTTAGCATGTTTTATCTCAGGTTTGAAGGCATGAAGGTCTTGGATGGAGTCGCACGGATATATTTTGAAGACTCGGCATATTTTCACATTTGAAAAGACTATATTTTAAAGATTTATGTTACGTTTAAAACACTTGCAATCTTTTGAAACTATTGTGTTTTATAAAAACTGTTGGGACCTTTTGCAAACTCTGAGCTTTTAATGTATCAAATGTGAAATACTTTTTAAAAACGTCTCTTTTATAGAGTCGTTTTCTGTAACTTGCACTTTGTGCTAGGAAGTAATACCCCAGTGAACTATCTTCCGCTGTGATATTTTGGGGGTGCTACAGTAATGGCTTGGGTTCCCCAAGAAATCTAATTTTCTTATTTATGTGCAGGGACATTCACAAGCAGATGATGAAGATCAAGGATATTCAGATAGTGGGTATTCAAGGAACATGACAAGCAACATGTCTTATCTTTCAGACTTTTAATCATTGGATGGAGGATATGTTACCTTTGGGGGAGGAATAGGAGGAAGAATTACTGGTAAAGGTACACTTAAAACCGGTAAATTAGATTTTAAAGATGTGTACTATGTGCAAGAGCTTAAGTATAATCTTTTTAGTGTCTTAGAAATTTGTGACAAAAAGAACAAAGTTCTTTTTACTGACACTGAATGTCTTGTGCTTTCTTCTGATTTTAAGATGCCTGATGAAAGTCAAGTACTTCTTAAAATTCCAAGAAAGGGCAACATGTACAGTGTTGATATGAAGAAGATTGTTCCTAAAGAGGCCCTTACTTGTCTTGTTGCAAAGGCCACATTGGATGAATCTATGAAATGGCATAGGAGGATTGGTCACATTAATTTCAAAACCATAAATAAAATTGTCAAAGATGGTTTGGTAAGAGGTTTACCTCAGAAAAGATCTGAAAATGACCAAACATGCATTGCTTGTCTTAAAGGCAAACAACATAAAGCAACTTGTAAGACCAAACTTTTTAACTCTATTGATTAATCATTGTTTATGCTTCATATGGACTTATTTGGACCTACTTCTGTGAGTAGTATAAAGCATAAAAGATTTTGTCTAGTTGTTACTGATGACTATAGCAGATTTACATGGGTTTTCTTTTTAAGTTCTAAGGATGAGACTTCTAGCATTCTTAAGACATTCATTACAGAGATAGAAAACTTAGTAAACAAGAAAGTAAAAGTCATTAGATGTGATAATGGGACAGAGTTTAAGAATAGAGTTATGGATGATTTCTGCAAAGAAAAGGGTATTAGAAGAGAAGGATTCTTGGTGAAGCAGATGAAGGATTCTTGGTTGGATATTCTCTCAATAGCAAAGCATTTAGAGTATACAATTCAAGAACTAGGAGAGTTGAGGAAAACCTACATGTGGAATTTCTAGAAAACAAATCCAATGTAGCAGGTGAAGGTCCCAAATGGCTATTTGATCTTGAGACACTAACCCAATCAATGAATTATGTGCCTGTTGTTGCAGAAACTAATGAATTTTCAGGTTTAGAAGCTGATGATGCAACAAATGAGGCAAGGTTAGAAAAGGAGAAAGATCAAGATTATGTGATGATGCCAATATAAACAAGTGTGGATTCAACTTCAATGAATGATGAACCTTCTTCTGATAAAGCTAAAGAAGAGATTGAAGATGAAAACAAGGAAGATGGAACTAAGGAACAAGAGAATCCAGTTAACAGTTCTAATGATGATAGTACTGCTGAGACAGAGCAAGCTACTGCTAGGCCAAATGTTTCTACTGCTGGCCCATCAGACTCAAATGAAGCAGATTTCTCAGAAGATGAGGTGGATTTCAACAATCTCCAGCCTGACTATCATGTTCCTTCTACACCACACACAAGGATTCACAAAGTTCACTTCCTGGACAATGTGATTGGTGATATACAATCTGGTGTGAAGACAAGGAAGCAAATTATGTCTTCAGACCAACAAGGGCTTCTTGATGCTCTTTATGCATCAAAGCAGCATGAGTATGCAAACTCTTGCTTATTTGTATGTTTCCTCTCACAAGCAGAACCCAAGAGTGTTCTCAAAGCCTTAGATGATTCAAGCTGGGTAGAAGCTATGCAAGAAGAGCTTCTCCAATTTAAAATTCAGAAGGTTTGGGTGCTAGTAGATTTACCCAAGGGTGTAAGGGTAATTGGTACTAAATGGGTTTTCAGGAACAAAAGGGATGAAAGGGGCTTAGTGATAAGAAACAAGGCTAGACTTGTAGCCCAAGGGTACACAGAAGAGGAAGGGATAGACTATGAAGAGTTTTTTGCTCCAGTAGCAAGAATTGAAACCATTAGATTATTTTTCGCTTATGCTTCATTTATGTGCTTCACAGTTTATCAAATGGATGTCAAGAGTGCTTTCTTATATAATTGAAGAGGAGGTGTATGTCTCACAACCTCCAGGTTTTATTGATCCAGAACATCCAGATAAGGTGTACAAGGTTGTTAAGGCTCTTTATGGCCTTCATCAGGCTCCAAGGGCATGGTATGAAACACTGGCTTCCTATTTAATTGAAAATGGATTTCAAAGAGGCAAGATTGATCAGACATTATTCATCAAGAAGCACAAGAAGGATCTTTTGCTGGTTCAGGTGTATGTGGATGATATCATCTTTGGATCTACAAGGAAGGAGATGTGTTTAGAGTTTGAGAAACTTATGCATGATAAGTTTCAGATGAGTTCCACGGGGGAACTTACATTCTTTTTGGGTCTGCACGTTAAGCAATCAAGTGAAGGCATTTTTATCAGCCAAGATAAATATGTTGCAGAGATTCGAAGGAAATTTCAATTTGCTGATTCGAAAGTGGCAAGTACACCAATGGACTCTGAGAAGCCTCTTCTAAAAGATATAGATGGAGACAATGTGGATGTACACACATACAGATCTATGATAGGCTCTTTGATGTATCTCACATCATCAAGACCTGATATCATGTTCTCTATTTGTGCTTGTGCAAGATTTCAAGTAACTCCTAAGGTTTCTCATTTAACAGCTGTCAAGAGGAACTTTGGATATCTCAAGGGTCAACCAAGGTTGGGTCTATGGTATTCTAGGGAATCACCTTTTGACTTTGTAGCATATTCAGACAGTTATTATGCAGGTGCAAGCTTGGATAGAAAGTCAAAAACTGGAGGATGTCAATTCCTTAGATGTAGACTTATTTCATGGCAGTGTAAGAAGCAAACAATTGTGGCTACTTCAGCAACTGAAGCTGAGTATGTAGTTGTTGCTAGTTGCTGTGGTCAAGTACTTTGGCTTCAAAATCAACTTCTTGACTATGGGTACAATTTCATGAACACTGTCATATATATTGATAATAGTAGTACAATTTGCATAATTAAAAACCCAGTGCAACACTCTAAAACAAAATAAATTGAAATTAGACATTATTTTATTAGAGACTGCAATGAAAAAAAGTTGATTCAAGTTGTTAAAATTGATTCTGATCACAACTTTGCAGATATTCTCACAAAATCTTTTGATGTAGGAAGATTTCAATACTTGGTAGCAAGTATTGGGATGCTTAATCCTCAATGATTTAAAACTCCGTGTTTTTATACATAAAATTAAGTTTGTACTGCTAGCATTGTCAATTAGTACTGTTATTGAAAATTTTGTACTGCTAGTACAAATCTGGATTGTTTTGTTCATACTGTTAGTCATATGATAATGCTGCTATAAGACAAATGCTTTGCATTTTATTTTCTTGGTTTTGGACTAACAATTTCAGGTATGAACATTTGAGCACAAAGGAAGTTTCAAGTGAAATGTATGAGCAGCAGAATAATGATACAAGTTGCTGACATAATAGGTTCATGATGGACAGAGTTTGGGAATTCATTAACAAAGGTTTACACCTAAGTTAATTGATTCTTTAAAACTTCTTTCTTGAAACCTGATTATGATGTTTCACATTGACTTGATGGCTCAGTTGGTCAGATAGTAACTGACATAACTCACTTTTTATCATTTTATACTTTAATTAGTATAATGTGCAAGTCTAAGGACATCCGATAGAAAGAACAGCGAGCAAAAGTGAATCTAACACTTGTGTTAGAGGCAACAATTGCCACGAGTTGGAAACCCTGTCAAGAAAGCCCTTTGAATGGGTTTAACTGTACACAGGCAGTTATTTATAACTGAACATATTGGTTCTCACACAACCAGATGTTAAATTAAACCGAAATCTTGATTAAGTGTCTGTTACTACACTTAATCCCTTCAAAATGGTTGTTAGCAGTGTGATTTTTTAAATTAAAATCAAGTTCATACTGCTAAGTCAAAAGTTTCTTAAAATCTTTTGGATTCATAATGGCTCAAAAACCCATCTAATGATGGATTATGAGTTATTGCCCCATGATTTACCTCTCACAGGAGTTAACACACCTGGAAGTGATGAGGGCAACAGATTGAAATTTAAGAAATTGATGGCTTTATGTACAACATTGTCTGATAAAGGAGTCAAGTTCAGATGATGGTGAGAGATCTTCCAAATAGGGGAGGAAGTTTAACCAAATTTATGGGATGAAGATTGCCCAAATGAATGGAAATAAGTTCGGACATCTTCGACTTAAAATGATAAAGCTCTGTCTCGAGATCATGTTGAAAATTTGGACAAGATTCTAGAGTATTATATATATTCAGAAGGGATGAACCAATTCAGTTTCAATTTCAGTTCACTACGTTTGTTCATCACTTGCATGGCTTGCTGAGAGATGACTTGACTTCTTAGAGCAATTACGGGGAATATAATATCAGGCTTCAAGCATCCAAGATACACAGCACCATTGCCTCTTATAATTCCTCCATTCAAGGAAATTGCACCATCTTTTAGGCAACGAATGGAGCCTAAGCAAGGTACTGTTAATGTTCAAGACAAAGAAGATGATGTTATTGCTGAATGTGATACACAGATGGCAGATGAGTTAGTCAGAAAGATAATTAATCATATAGAACAAAGGAAAGCTCAGATCAAGAGTCTGACTATGTAGTGTTTGAAAGATCTTCACAATCCTCATTTAATTCAGAAGAAACTTGATGATTTGGGATAAATCACAAGTTTAGGGGAGGATTGTTGGGAATTAAATGTTCTGAAGATTAGTATTGAGAATTAAATGTTCACAAGGTTAGTACTGCTCAAGGAAATACACTAAGTGTTGATACTACTGCTAGTGTATTTGATTGTACTGCTAGTGTTTGAGTTTCTACTGCCGCAAGATTCTACTGCTAGTGTATCAGATACTGCAGTTGGAGTGACGCATACTAATGTTGAATGGATAAGTGTCGCGTATACTACTGCTGGATGGATAAGTATGTATAAGATATTTGTGTGTAAAAGTCAAATATATACGGTAGATAATATCTTAGTGATGGATCATTTTTTGGTGAATTTATTGGTAATCGGGAGCTCGGGGATGATGATAATACATCATCTTCATGGTAGAGGTTAGAGAGAGAAAGTGTAGAGAGAGAGATGGAAACCTAGTTTTATTCAATATGAAAGTGAAAGTGAAAAATACAATAACAAGGCTCACCCTCCTAGTGAAGTCTAGGAGGCTATATATAGGCTCACTAACACATGACTTTACATAAATGACGGTTTCAGTTCATGTGTTTGTGCCTAACAAGATAACTATTGTAATCCCAAATATGTTGTCACATTTTAGTGTTAGAAGCATTCCCAACAATCTTCCCCCAATGTGGCAACATATGGGATTACTTACATCATTTTCTACAAGTACAAATACAAATAAAGAAAGGTCTTAATAAGCTTTTCAAGTGCTGAGGATGACTACAGTTGACGCTCTCTGTCTTCATCTTGTACCTCGGCTTGAGAACTTTTCTTCACTTGTAGGTAAACGATGTAATATGCATGAACTGGATTAACTTCCCCCAATTCATGTTGCATGTCTTTAACGGCTTCTTCATATACTTCTTTTTGGCGAAGTTTCTGAATCAGCTTCCCCCTAAACTGACAACCGTATTCAGCAGATTCGAAACTTTGATGTAGTTAACATGTCTTCTATCTTTTGAAGGTTGTAAGTACGCAGCGGAATTTGTAGATGACATTGTAAACCACACCAAGCAAATCTGACTAGTACTCAGTAGCGATTATGCTCAATGTGGATACTCCGTTTGGGGGTAACATGCAATAAATCAGCAAGATCTTCTCACATAAGTAGGCTACGTCACACTTCACAACCTGCGAAAGTTGAAACGAATACACCAGAATAACAAAAATGAACCACTGATCATCTCTGCGAACGTCTCTCCGGTAGTACTAAAATTGTAAGCTCAATCACGTGAGTCTGTTATGCGTCCCTGATGAGCACATTTCTTCCCCCTGAATGCAGATACATCTGGAAAAAGATTATTTTCGCAAAAAAATGCAAGAAAAGTCAAAGCACATCTACTCTCTCTTCCCCCACGATGTCTTCGCGGAATCGGAAGCATACACACTATGGTTACGATGTAAACGGAGGCAGCGTAAACCCTGTATGTCCAATTAGTCGAAGATGTGTGAAGTACCAAAAATAGCCCGTGAGAATCAACTGCTGATAAAATCTCTACTCTTCTATACTCTTCTCATCTAACTCTTTACCGACCCCATTATCATTCTGATGGCTTTTTGTAGTGACTACTGATGGAGAAAACCCAGTATTACGAACTTGAGACTGAAGTAAAATAACCCAAACTTGTGACTTAAACTTGCACTATTGTCTGACTAAGAACCTATACTGAGCACTACAACGTAACTCCTTAAAGCATAGGTCGTTTCATATACCCATCCAACCATCCTTAACTGTATATGAACTCATCTTGAATTATCCACATCTTTGTGTGACACTTGAGCACTACAATGTAACTCCTTTAAAGTGATAGCTATACTCTGTGAGCACAACAACGTAACTCCTTACATCAGGTATAACTAGATAACTCAAGTCTTAATCATTTTGACGGTTAATCATGCATCCAACCAACCCCGATATCTTCAAGATACTAAGTACACGCACCCGTGAAATTCCACTTCAACCTCAAATAAATAATAATGAATTAACGCCGTAGTCACATCTTGCGGTTATATGCCCAACAACTAGCCTTTTGACGGTTTAAGTGAACTATGATAATGGTTTTATCCCGATCTTGTCAAAAACGTATCCCCGTGAAAATTTGTAATAACCAAAGTAGCGCTCTTTCAATAAAAGCAAATACCCAAAATTGCATACCATGTATTAAGAAATACATTTTGATAATACTAGTGAAATTTCCATTTCAAAGTATACAATTTTCGGAAGAAAAAAAATTCCAAGCCCATCAATCGGCCCAACTCCATAACTAACCCAACACCAAGCCCATCCAAATCTATAACCCTAATCCCTCGGGGTATAATAATGCTTTAAACACCACACACAAAACCTAATCTCTCATAAATCCGCCCCCTTTTTTTTCCTTAACTTCTCTCACAGCCCCCACATAAAATTAGATCTGGAAAAAACAAAATCCGTCTCTTTTGATAACTTTCAATAAGCAGTCCCCAAATCTCATATTCCACTCACCCAGCCACCAAATCACGATTAATAATCAAACTTATACCGCCTTCAACATACAAGCACAAACAAAAATCGCAACCACCAACACCCCACACGACCACCTGACGTCTTCCATGGTTAAATAAGAATTGTTCGAGCACAATACGAGGCCTCAAGGTCTCGTGAAAGAGGTCTAAGGTAGGCTTAATTAATGATTTCAGTTTAATTTTGTTGTTTGGTTTTGAGCGAATCAAAGATAGGTGATAACATGATAGTTATTGTCTTCTTTAAATTCGTATATGAAAAAGAAGAAAAGCTTCAATAGTGATCGATGATGATTTGAGTTTTGATTCGTATAGATCTATAAAGATCTTGATATCTCATAAGTGATACGAAACAAAGCAAGGCTGAGATCTTTTCTTAATTTCCCTATGAAATATGTATTGCAAAAGTGATCCGAGATGATTGATAGTGAGTTGGGGAGAGAAGTAAGGGTCTGTGATAGTGTCTAGTTTAGGACTGTTTTGGTTTTGTGTTGGTATTGGCAGTGGTCAATAAAATTAGTTATGGTTTGGTAAAAACTTTGTAAGCGTGTCGATGATGTATCATTCTGAAGTCAACTGGTATTTTGGTTTATTGTTTGCTGGTCTTGGTCTGTTTCATCTCTTTTCTTTTTTTTTTTTTTTTTAATTTAATTTCTATAAGATTGACCGTTGACCGGCAATTGCGAAAGGTTTGACCGTTGACTGGCAATTGCGAAAGGTTTGACCCGTTGACCGGCAATTGCGTAAGGTTTGACCGTTGACCAGTCAATTGCGAAAGGTTTGACCATTGACCTGTCAATTGCGAAAAGCCACATTTGCGAAAGGTAGTCCAGAATTGCGAAAACAAAGGGTTTATCGCAAATGCTTTACAAGCAATTGCGATAAAAAAGGGTTTTTCGCAATTTGCTTTACAAGCAATTGCGATAAAGACCTTCTGATGACTTTTCCGGCCAAAATTTCCTAGACTTTTCCGGCGAATTCATTTTACCAGTTTTCCGACCAAGTTTACCAGTAAATCTGACCAGTATTCGACCAGTTTCTGACCACAATATTCAGACCATCTTCACAGGACCAGTTTTCCGACCATGTTTATCCGACCATAATAATAATCACGGGATGATACAAAGAAAACAGTCATAAAAATAATAAAATTTATACACACAGTATACGAGGACTGTTTTTTGCAACAAGAAATTGTAATGAAGCTGTTGTTATGAAAAGTTTGTAGGACCAGTAAAGATAGTAAAGATAATATCACAACAGCTTCATAAACACGTTTTTGACAAGAAAAATACAATAAAATCAACCAAAACTAATACCATGGCTCTTGATACCAATTGATGGATCATTTTTTGGTGAATTTATTGGTAATCGGGAGGTCGGGGATGATGATAATACATCATCTTCATGGTAGAGGTTAGAGAGAGAAAATGTAGAGAGTGAGATGGAAACCTGGTTTTATTCAATATGAAAGTGAAAGTGAAAAATACAATAACAAGGCTCACCCTCCTAGTGAAGTCTAGGAGGCTATATATAGGCTCACTAACACATGACTTTACATAAATGACGGTTTCAGTTCACGTGTTTGTGCCGAACAAGATAACTATTGTAATCCCAAATATGTTTTCACATTTTAGTGTTAGAAGCATTTACCAACACTTAGATATGTGTTCAGTCAACATGTTGAATACACAGAACAAGTTGTATCTTAATGACTGACACACATAACATGCAAGTAGTTCGACAAGACCTATCATAATTGTAAAGATCTCCTTTGTTGTATAAGAGAGAGATCTTAGCTTAGATATTGTGTGTGCTTAATTAATCACAGAACATTTAGTCTAAAGTCATAGAAACATAGAGATTCAAGGTTTTGTAACCCTAGTGATAGTGAAGATCAATCGTATTATTCTCAATAATATTGAATCGTTTGGTGTTATACATTCTGTGTTCCTTGTTCAATAACAAGCATTACAGTTCCATTTCCATAACTAATATCCTTTTAAGTGTGGTTAAGTAGATTCCGCATACTTAATCATATTCACTCAAAGTATCATATACACAAGTTATAAATGACTAACATCCTTAGAGTGTATCAAAAATCCTCTCAGTTTGTACCTTCATGGGTTGTTGTCTAACTTCTTGGTTCTCTAAGAAACAAACGGCTCTTGCTATCTCCACGACCGAAGATGAATACGTAAGCGCCGGAAAGGCATGTCAACAAGCACTATGGATGAAACAAGATCTAATTGACTACGACATCCATCTCGACGACATCCCTATTATGTGCGATAACAATGGTGGTATTGAATTGAGCAGAAACCCCGTTCAACACTCTCATACTAAACACATCGAAATTCGTCACCACTTCCTTCGCGATAACGTCCAAAAAGGAAACATTTCTATTGAGAAAGTTCCCTCTCAAGACAATATCGTCGACATCTTAACCAAACCCCTCAAACGAGAATCCTTCAACTATCTACGTCTAGGTCTAGGAATGGTGGAACATATCCCGTAAACCCTATCTTATGACTATCTAAATATTTCATTGGAAATATTAAAGTCATCCCTCATATCTCTCTAATGACTACTTACGTATTTCCTCGGAAATATTAAAGTCATCGCTTATCTTCTAGTCTAGTTCTTCTCGTTAAAAGAATTTATTAGGTATAAATTCTCTCCTCGTGTTAAAAAGTCTCACTAAATCAGCGAGACTTATTCGTCAAATATCAAAATGGGACAAAAGCTCATCCCAGCAGATCACGGCACCATTAATTTTAATGGTACCGTGGATCTGATACAGTCCGTATTTCAGTCTTCTTTTCCCTCACTATTCACTTTTAAACTTTCCCAATTTCTGCCATTGCTGTCGAGACCGAACCTCACAACCCAAAACTCAATTACACCCTTTCAAAATCAAATTCGAGGCATTAATTTTCAAGATTATCAACTACTGCTACTTGTTCAACATAAATTGTAAGTCATTTGATGCTAATTTTCTTTAATTTTGAGTCTAGGGTTTGTTCTTACATAAAAATTCAATTGGGGCTTTTCAATTTTGATTGAGTCTTTATGAAATTAAGACTAGGATTAGACAATGTATAACAATCATGATTCCCTCAACATAGGATTTGCATAAACCCACTTAAATCATATATTTTGGTCCAAACTTTGTTTTTATAATTATATTAAGTATGTTTAAGAGGAATCATGTCTAGGATATTTTAAATTGGATTAGGAGTCATTAACACTAAAAATTTTCAAACTTAAAACTCTTGGCGCCAAAACATTGAAATCACCAAACACCCCAATTCCAATGTTTTCGAAAAAGTTCACGAAACTAGGATCAAGATTTTCATGCATTGTTGATACCAACTAAAAACATTCTCTCATGCATACATGATCTCATGAATATTGATCAAATTACATAACTAATATGTATTTTTCGACATATTCGTTTGAGCAAAAGTGAAGTTAGGAGCGTTTGGGTAATCTCATTATTTTTAGTTTTAGATTCAAGATTACCACACCTCCACATGGTTTGCATATAGGCACACACTAGGCACATATCTTTAAAACAACTATTCTCAATTTTAATTTTTAATATATTTTTCATAGGTAACAAGATGTATCACATGTTTGATTACGATCATGAATTAACAGCCGATAACATTCCTAAACCATCACTTGAACCAAACACTCCATCTTGTCACACACAAAGTTTTCGTAATCTTGAGTCTCATCTCTTTCATGAAGGACGAATTGTCGAGTCCTCTTTTCTCAACCATGATCACATCAAAACCATGTTTCAAGAAATCGGATTTGATTGCTTGTTTCGAATTGATGACCTAATCTGTCCTCGATATGTCCTTGAGTTCTATAGACAAGTTAAGCTCGTACATAACGAGGATCAAACTTTGTCTCTTCAATTCTCGATACAAAACCAAGAAATCTCTCTTACCCTTGACCAATTTGCTCATATTCTTGAACTTCCAAACCATGGACAATGTGCCTATACGGAAGGATGGTCTCTCAAAACCCTCACTAGTCACCGACATGAGTATGGCCCATACAATACCCTCATACCCACTCCATGTGAGATTAAAGAACACATTCGTCTTCCTCAAAAAGTTTATGGCCTTCTAAAATAAAACGGTCAAGTTGAGTTCCGTGAGTCTCATGTTTATGACTTAGATCCACTAAAAATCTATGTTGATGAAGTTCGTCCAAATCTACGTAGAAGGATAGAAGTCATTCGTGAAAATGACTTTTGTCTTCCTCAAAACCGTGAGCACCTCCCGACATGTTGTGCTCATATGTTGTATTGTCTTGTCACCGAACAACCCTACAATCTTGCCTACTTTGTGGCAAAGAGAATTGTCAATGTCAAGGGCCGACTAAATAAGATAATACCCTATGGCATGTTGTTAACTCATTTATATCATTTTGTCATGCACTCGTTCCTCACCTCCAAAACAATCAATATCTTCTAGTCAATCCCACCATAGATCCTCTAACTAAAAACACCTACACCTCTCTCTATTGGGAATGTACATCATCTCAAGAGAACCATGATGATAGCTCGATATCTTGCTATGATGTCTCATCTAGTTATGATGAATGAGGAATCATCAACACATACCAAACAACGTGGGTGCGCTCAAGTCAATAGAACTATTCTCATCTTCTTAGAATAGGATCTTCTATCTTACATTAGGATTTATCTATGATAAATTATATTAGGGCTTAATACTCCTAACTATCTTGTATGCTTGACTTTTGTTCTATCACCTTGCATGATTTTAAATTATGTGATTCTTGGATGATAGCTTATTTTGTCCTTTTTAATTGCATTCTTATAGCTTATTTTAGATAGTTGCATGTAAATCTTTAATTGCTAGGAGTAGCTAAATATGGGATATATTTGACAAATTAATCTTTAGTAGTTTGAGGCACTAACATTTCCTGCAAATAGTCCCCCTAGAAAACTCCTTTTAGCTGCCCAGAACTAGGCAGCATAGGAAAATTCATGACTCCCAGGTCACGGTACCATTAAATAGGCCACAGTGCCGTTAAATTTAACGGTACAATGTGGTATTTAGTGGTACCGTGCCCTTGTTTGATGAATTTTCACAGTTTCCTCTAGATCCCTGCATCCCTAACCTTAAACCTGCAATATTTTGCAAACTCTCATACCCCCTAAGATTCCCCCACTACACCATAGGACACTTCCACCAACTTTAATTCAAATCCCACAACTCTTGGCTATTTAAAGCCTCACCATTGCAAGCATCTCTTGCATCTCATCTTCAACCTTCCATTTCACATTCACCATGTCTTCCACTCAAGCTTCACCAACTCACATCTCCAAGAAACCTAGGATCACAGTTAGAACACCAAACAAAATAACCTTTAAACCACCACAACCACACCCCGCCATGTTCATTGACTTAACCAATGACAATGATTATGAGGAAGTCACCACAACACCTTTCCAAAGCACTCCTTGCTCTCCCACACCACCAAATGCTCCATCAAATACTTCCTCCAATGGAACTTCTTCATCCTCATCATCATCCTTTGGTACTCGTCTATCCTCTATGGATGTGTCATTCACTCTATCACCCATTACCCCTTTGGATTATGTTATGCCAACTCCATCACCACCATACTCACCACCACCTCCATCTCCAATCATGGGCCAACTTATCCAACTTCATCCGGTTGACATACATAGTGCAAATTGTCTATGTTGTCTTCATAACCGCAATCTCATCTTCTCTTTGAGAGATGAACTACACTTCATGTTCTCCTATATTGAACATATCTTGACACCCCCACAACCTCCAATCATGTCACCATCTCCACCACCCAATAGCCCATTCAACTAAACATATTGATGTTTAGTGTTCAAAAATAAATGATTAGGATCCCTTTTGGACTAAAAGCAAATCTTAGGGCCTCTCAAGTCACTAAAGATTAATGTGTGCTTCTTGTAGTTTAAATTCTCTTATATGTGATCAATATCATACTTTATGTATGAAATATTCATTATGAATGCATGGGCTTATTGTATGGGTGTTTTATCTTTTATTGTTTTTGGCTTCTTAGCCCTTTTCTTAGTTTATGGTTGGATATTTGTCTTGGTTGCTACATGTTAGATATTGTATATCTGTCATCTAACCTTGTTTTGTAGCAAGTACCATTGCTCGATTCCTTGGTGTCCTCCGAACGAGGGGGAGTATACATCAAGGGGGAGCCTTTGCAATCTTTTTGCTTCGACAAAAAGGGGGAGAAATGGGATATAAACTCATGCTAAAAACTTGTTAAAATTAATCTTTCACTTAAAATGAGTTTATGGTTCGTCATCATAAAAAAGGAGGAGATTGTTGATGCAAATAATGTCCTAAAAACTTTATTTATATCTTTCGATAACTCCACGTTTTGATGATAACAAAAGGTGAAAAACTTTACGTCAAAATTAACGTAAACAAGTTTTTAGTCGAAATATTCCGTTTCTACGTAAATCACTCTAGGTGAGAACAAAAAAATTTACAACTTGACAAATGATCAAATAAGTGAATTTGTGTTTTAAACTTCACATTTTTAACGTGACAAAACATTTTTACAAAAATAAATTTTACGAATTATATTTGAATTATAAAGAAATGTTTTAATTGGAAAAATAATTTTAAAAATCATAACAGCTATTTCCCCACCCCCCCCCCCCCCAAATCAGCTCCAAACTTCCCCGAATAAACTTTCATCACTAAAAACAAAAAATTGAGCGTCTTTGTCTGGCACGGTACCACGGTACCACTAAATTTAGTGGTGCCGTGTGGTATTTAGTGGTATCGTCCCACTATAACGGGCAAATTTTTTATGCCTATAAATACCAGCCCACTTCATAGTTTTTGGGCATCCTTTTTCACACACAACTTTCTGAGTTTAAAACTCTTATCACATTTACTCCCCTTTGATCATTTAGTTAGTTTCTTTTGTTTAAAGAGTGATCATATCATCCAACCAAGTGATCACCTTCATTCCTCTACTTGTGCAAGAGAAGAACACAAAGTATCAAGAAGATACAAGGTGTTGTTGTCATAGTTTAGTGCACTTGTAACATTTGTTGCATATTTGTTGTATCCTAGCATACACCAAGTTGATTTTACTTTTGTGTAGTTTATGAGTGTGGATCATTGTGATCTTGTTGAGATCTTGGAGATCTCTTGTAGCTTGTGTGTTTGTGTGTTGATCAAGTGGATCAAGGGTAGATCGGGTAGATCGTGTGAAGTGTGTTGATTGTGTGATTTTGTAAGGATCGTATGGATCGTGGTAGATTGGTACTAGCTAAGATTAGTACTCGACATTTAGCTTAGCGTCGAAAATTGTGATAAGCGACGTTGTACGGTTTTCTCCACCTGAAGGGAGCTTTGTTGACATAGTGCTTAGAACTCTCGAGTTGGGTACTCGGGGAGTAGAGTAGGGCGAAGAAGAGCTTCGTGGCCGAACCACTATAAACCTCGTTGTCTCGGTTTGATCTTTCCATCTTATTTCTTTGTACTTATTGTTCAAGTTAGATAGTATGGCTTAGTGTTCATATTGGTGTTGATTGATTTCACAAAAGAATCGAATCAAAGTTTTTCATAAGTAGACTTTTATAACTAACAAAAAACCGGTAAAACTATTCAACCCCCCCCCCACCTTCTAGTTTTCCACAATTGGTACCAGAGCCACGTCAGACAAGATTTTAAAATAAATTGTATTTTAAAACTTGAATCGATCAATGGATTTCGACAAATATCGAGAAGGGCAATCTATGCAAAGACCACCACTTTTTTAAACTGGTTGTTTTATATATTGGAAAACAAGATTCGAAACGTGTGAGAAATCAAAAGACATTGACCTTTGGCATGTTGTTACTGAGGGTGACTTTCAACCGATTGAAAAGAATCCGGAAATAAAAAGGGATGAAATAGTTCCCTATAATAAACAAAGTGATAACCTTAAAAGAAAACTAGCCAAAAATGATGAGGCTAAAATCATGATTTACAATGCTTTGCCAAAAAAGGAATTTGAAAGAATTTTTATGTGTAACACGGCAAAAGAAATTTTGAAAACTTTGTTAGTCACTCATCAAGGTAATAATGAAGTCAAAGAGAACAAGATAGATCTTCTTGTGCAACAATATGAACAATTTTTCATTCTGAAAGATGAATCTATTGATAATGCCATTGCAAGATTTAATACTATTATTACTAGTCTTAAAGCTCTTGATGAAGGTTATTCTAGTAAGAACTATGTTAGGAAGTTTCTTAGGGCTCTACATCCCAAATGGAGAGCAAAGGTCACCCCCATTGAAGAGTCAAAGAACTTGGCGACATTATTACTTGATGAACTTATAGTAAACTTGAAGGTTCATGAAATGATAATCATGAAAGATTTTGACATAGTCAAAGGCAAAAGTAAGAAAGTTAGATCTCTAGCATTGAAAGCCAAGAAGGAGTCTAGTGATGAGGAAAGTTCGGATTACGATAGTGAAGATGAAGAGTATGCATTAGCGGTTAGAGATTTTAAGAAGTTCTTTAGAAGAAGAGGTAGATTTGTAAGACAACCTCGTGATGAAAAGAAATCATTCCAAAAGAACCGGAATGATAAGAAAGAAAAGAGTGATAGAAAATGAATTAGATGCGGAGATCCAAACCATCTCATCGGAGAATGTCCTAAACCAATGAGAACCAAGAATCAACGAACACTCGTAGGAGGTTCTTGGAGTGATAGCGGTGAGGAAGAAGAGGAGAAGCCAAATAACGAAACATGTCTTACGGCTCATGCTTCAAATGAGGTACATTCCAACTCTTCTTACTATAGTGATGATAATTCGTCAATAGATGATAATATATTATATGATGAATATAATAAATTATGTGAAGTACGTTCTAAAATCATAACTAGAAACAAAACACTAAAAGCAACTTTGTAGAAACTCGAATCGGAAATTTTAGAATTAAAAGTCCAAGTCAAAAGACTTGATAAAAGGAAAGAATTTGATGTTGGTTGTGAATCATGTCATAATCTTAGGTTAGAAAACGTTGAACTTAGGTAAAATGTGTAATACCCCAAAAATCTAAAACGTGTAAAAAGACCAAATTGCCCCTATAATCTAAAATTTTGATTAATAAGCATATGAAGTACCAAATAAATCCCAAACTTCTGGAAATGATCAAGATATGAACTAAATTAATTTCTACTACTACATTTTAACATTTGTAAAGTACAAAAAATCATATTAACACACAAAATGTCCTATGGCCGAATATCTAAATGTATGTATTATTATTATTAATAATTATTAATACAAACTAATTTAAACATGGAAATAATTCAAGAAATCAAGATTTTGAAAACAAATTGATTGGGTCATTATAATTACCGAGTCTTCAGCCCAATCCCCCCCCCCCCATAATCTCGGCATTCATCCTTATTTAGTTAACCTATCTTTTATTTTCTTTAAAAATATACCGAAGGAACAAAAACACACACAAAAATTATTATCATCTTCATCCGATTTTCTGAAATCAAGTGGGCATTTTTCTGGGGTTCTCCATCATCAAAAGTAGTTGGGAAAAATATTTTGGAGGTCGTGGACTTGCTCAGTTGATCGCTAGAAGTGTTGTTTGTCGATTTTCTTTAAACCGAGAGGCACAATTTTGTTCGACTCTTCCACTCGTTCGAATCTCCTTCTGGTATTTTTCCTACGTTATTCACATCATATATGTTCCATAAAAATTAATCTAACCAAATCATGCAAGCTTGTTCGATCGTGATAATTGTTTATGGCTAAAACGTACACAAAATCTAAAATACGTAATACGAATTTTCTGGAATTGAAACTTATTTTATTTGAGCTTTATATGACCCATATGACTCTAGAAAAATGCTAAGTCGAATTGTTATAGGCCACAATAACCTGGTTGAATTATTTTGTGAAACGGGTAAAAAAAAAAGAAAACGAGAAAAAGAAAAGAAAACCAACGTGCGATCTAAGGTTTGGGGTTTTGGGATTAAATCTGGAGTATTAATGAAGTGTTAATGAGGAACTAATGATTGGATGATGATTTGGAAAATTAGGGTTAGGATTTTACGAGTTAAAATTGTTACTGAGAGGTTTTTGTAATTAAAAGGGAGTGTTTTGTAATTGTTTAAACTCATGGGTCATTTTTGTAATATACTTTAGATCAGGGGTATTCTGTATAAAATATAACATTGGTGTCCTTTTCGTAAAATATGGAACTTAAGGATTTAATATGTAAATAGTTAATTTATATAATTCGAATTGGAAATAAAATAAAATTGAGGGACCTGTTTGTAATTTCTGGAAACTTAGAGGTGTTTCGTATAATATATGATATAAGGGTTTAATGTGTAAAAATTGAATACTTAAAGGTTTAATGTGTAAATATGATTAATTAATAAATGAATCGAATGGTACTTTTAAAGGTTAAAGGACTAATGTTGTAATTTATATAAAGATGAAGGTGAATCGTACTTGTATTAAATTAAGAGGTATATTTTGTAAATTCGTTAATTTGAAGGCTTGATGGGTAATTTTGATTATTATGAGGGTTAAAGTGTAATTTAATGAAATATGGGGTTTAAATTGTAAATTAATAAACTAAAGGGTATAAAGTGTAAAATTGGTAAACTTGAGGTATTGAATCGTTAATATTGATAACATATGGATTAAAATGAGAATTTGTAACAATTTCATTTTAGACCTTTAACTTTGATATAATTACATTTAAAACCCTAAATTATGGAAAGTTGTCTTAATTAACCCTAAACTATTGAAACTTGCTGAAATATACCCTATGGCCATAATATGCTTATTTAATGACTTAATCTAAATTAAATGCTTTAATCTTTCTAATTATGGAAACTTACTAAATAAGGAAACTTTCTAAAAATGGAAACTTACTAAATTTGGAAACCTGCTAAAAATAGAAAGTTACTTAAAATGGAAAGATAACTAAAAATGGTAATCTGAACTTGAACCCCTTTGTATTAATTCTCTTCTGCTCCTTTAGGTGTGGATAAGGAGAGGCCTTGATCTATTTCTGTGCTTTCTGTCTCTTGTCTTTGTTGCATTCGTAATAAGGTACAGATACTCTGCCCTTTTTCAGTAAGGGTGTCTTATTCCCTTGATATGATTTTGATTTCTGATTCGTTTAAGATTCCCTAAGCCATTGCTATGTTCCCTTTTGTTGTGAACCTTTGCCATGATCCTTTGCTTTGTAAACCTTTATCTGATAAACTCTGATTTGGACCTTTGATATTACTTCTGAAATATTTATCTGTTATGAACCATCTGTTATGGACCATTGGATATGACATTCTGATTTTGATTTGATATCTGACTCTTAGTTTGATACCCGAGCCAAAATTTCTGACCCTAGCCATGAAGGTAACATGGCCATGTCATTGATGCACCAATGGCATGACTCTAGTATGGTTGAGTGATGTTCCACACCGTCCCTTATTTGTTATCTGCTATGGCCATTATGATTATGATTTGTTTGCAGGGGCGTATGGATGCATCCTAGATCTGTTCTGTTAGTGGATTATCTATATTGATTTGTTATTGTCTGGTGATTGGTACTATATGCAATACATGCCCTTCACATATATCTGGGAGCTGATCACTCCATTTTGATACATGAGGTCACCCCTCATATTATCTGAGAGGCATCCCCTCTATGGTTACTATATTTGATTTGTCTGGGCTCGTGGTGGATGACTATCCTAACCTATCTCATTACACCTTCACATTGTTTATACCTCATGATGTTTCCCCATTGCACCATATCTTATTTCTGTTTCGTTATCATTACTTTGTTTATGTATCTGTTCACTGAGCTTTTTAAGCTCAGCCGCATTTTCCTTTTCCTGCGGCAGGTATCTAAGCTAGGAGCTGGGATTTTGCTATGGGGATGAGAGTAGAGCTTAGATGGAGTTGCTACCTTAGATGACCACCTTTATTTATGACATTTGTTTAGACTGGATTTCAGTCTATTGTTCGTTCCTTTGGATTATTCGTTATCATTTGAACTTATGTTTTTGGCTTAAGCCGTGTTGGCTTGACTTCTTTAATGAATTTTGTTTTAAGACTTCCTCTGTGTATTATGTACGCTTTGATTTGTCACCATAATGTGATGCTTCTACCCTTGCCGGGTTGGGGTGTTACAATTATGGTATCAGAGCCAGGCTGCGACCTGTAGTACCTAAGCCATGGCCTGTGGATCATATGGACCCTAGGATTTGACCCTTAAGACTTAAGTTTTGACTGGTGAGGATTTGGGTAGACATAGGTTTCTGTTTCGTCTTTCCTTTCGTGCCTATTCTTCCCTATTTTGCTAATCTTTTTCGTCATCATTCAGATGGTGAATACGCGTTTCAACCAGTACAGTAACGGAGAGGATGGCCCTGACTTTGAGGCCATGATAGTTGCTGCTTTGGCTAATGCTCTTCCAAAACTCTCAGATCAGTTGGTGACCCAAATCACCAATGACATCAGAAATGGTGCGGGTTCATCAGGTGGTGGTGGTGGCGGTGCTCCACCTACTGGTATTCATGTTTGGATCGAGAGGTTCACTAAGCTCAAGCCTCTTTCCTTCCGATCTGCTGCCACTCCCACAGAGGCAGAGGATTGGATTACTCATGTCGAGAAACTGTTTAAGGTCTTGGGTTGTGCTGACGAATTCAAGACGAGGTTGGCCACTTTTAAATTGGAGGGTGATGCGCTTAATTGGTGGAAAGCGTATGTTCAGGCTAAGGGAGAGGATTTCGCGGACACTTGTTCTTGGGAGACTTTTCGTGGGGCTTTCTATGACCGGATCTAAACACACACGTTGTGTTGGAGATACTTTGAGTATATACTTGATAGCACGCGGAATTTACTACCAAGTACTTAGAAGAATATATGATTACGTTTGGTGATTGAATAAGTAAAACAATAAGAACAATGATATCAACCAAACTTATCACTTCACTATATCGAACGATTACAATAGATCTGAATGATATGTGTATATCGTATTGTATGACATGTATATATGAAACCCTAATCTAAGGATCTCCTTTTATAATGTAAAGAGTCCTTTACACGTTAAACATCTAACCATATCATTCTATACAAATAAGATATTTACCATATCTTTTCTATAATTATCTTCAAACAGTTTCATCTTGATCTCTTAAGCAGTCCAAACTGATCTTCCTTCAGCAGTTCTAACTGCTCTTCCATCAGCAGTCTTAACTATCCTTGTATCAACAGTCTTAACTGTTCTTGTATCAACAACCGTACAAACTGCTTAAGTTTAATTCCCAACAATCCTCCCCTAAACTTATGATTTCGATGCAAATCAATAAGTTTCTTGAATTTAAACATCTGATTTCGTTGATGGGGTGGATTCTTTCAAACACTTATCTTTAAACTTGAAACACTTTGAGAATTATCTTCACTCAACATACTCTTTTGGTCAACTCTTCAAAAGTTACCAAAATTAATTTAATTCCATCAAGGAATTAATTCCTTATACCAACCCAAAGTTAATTCTGCATATCAACCACACATTAAATGCCATTAAACCTTCATTAACTTTATAAAAACTCACATATCTACACAAAATCCTCTTCAACACAAATCTTTAACTTCTTCAATCACAATGTCTTCTTCACCAAACATCATAGAAATTTCATCTGATTCTGCTTCAGATTCCGAAGATTCAGGATGGAACACATATTTTCCACCAAATTATTCTTCAACTTCAAGAGTTAATCTTTCAAAGAAAAAGACTAAAACATCCTCATCTGAAGAAACTTCCTCCGATGACCTTCCTCCTTATGTTGATGATTCATCCTCCTCTTCGTCTGACTCATCTGATGATGATGATGAACTTCAAAAACTATCAAACTTACTCACAAAAGAATTTGAGAAAGCAGCATCATCAGTAAAGATCCCAGTTCCAAAGAAGAAAAACTTTGTTCCAAAGAAGAAGCCTGAGAAGCAACAATTTCCATCTCCAAGATCAGTAATACTTGCACTTCCCTGCAAACAGGTGTCTGAACTCATGGGTAGCAGAGGAGCCCGCAGCAAAATCATGCCGGATATCACTGGAAAAGGAAAAGGAAAACTTGAGTAGTTGTGTTGTGTAGGTTGTTTTGTTGGTTTGTGTAGGTTGTGTGTTTTGTTGGTATTTCCTTGTAACCGTATGAAGCTTTGTAATGAATCCACCTTTATAATGAATAACATTTAAGCACTTCATTATAATTCATCTCTGACTTCTTAATTCCTCCCCTGAATTCCATAATGATCAATCATCTTTAACAACAACAAGAACAAACTTTAATTCCTCCCCTGTTTGGAAGAATCCTCACCATCAGATGAACTAGAACATGAGTTTCCAAGCTCAGCATCAAATAAGACCATTTGTACAAGTTACCATCAATTCAGTTGTTTCAGTTTCAAACTGCTCTCAACACTTCCAGATGTATTACCTTCTGAGAGAGGTGTATCACAGAGCATAAAATCAGTAGGAACCAAGTTTTTTAACAATCACTACAAACTGGTGAAGGCAGCAGTTCAGACTGTTTGGCAAAAAGTTTTTCAGAGATAAAATCAAATTTTGAATTTTAATTTGTGGATTCGAAAATAGTTTTGTCCACTTATAGTTTTTAGCAAACTATCAGCTATGAACGGATTTGACTTGTCTTTACCAATAGCCGTTTGCTATGGACTAGCCAACTCTTCACACTTAAGATTTGGTGAGTTGATAACCAACCAGTTTTTGGTAAACTGTCAACCATAAACGGATTTGAGTAGTCTTTACCCGAAACCGTTTGATCTGGACTAGTTGATTCTTATGTTGATTAGACATGGTGAATCAATTACCATTTGTTGTGTGACAAGCATTCACACTTGACAATCCAAACCACCATTCTTTTCAAAACACCATCCAAAGCAAAAAGCTTTTCTTAACCTGAAATGTTAGTCCAAAACCAAAGAAAACACAATACATAATATTCTCTTTTAACAGTTATTCCATTTGACTAACAAATTCACAAGCAGTCTTAACAACATTCAAGTAGTCTCAACTATACAAATAGCACAATTAACAGTACACAATCCAAAAACATTTACACATTAATCTTTTGAAGGATTAAGCATTCCAATACCTGTTACCAAGTACTGAAATCTGCTTACATCAAAACCTTTTGTTAAGATATCAGCAAAGTTGTTATCAGTATGTATTTTAACAACTTGAATTAACTTCTTTTCA
Organism: Artemisia tridentata subsp. tridentata; assembly: GCA_021014915.2. NCBI lineage: Eukaryota > Viridiplantae > Streptophyta > Magnoliopsida > Asterales > Asteraceae > Artemisia > Artemisia tridentata. Next base: position 323,552,373 of record CP139503.1, read on the forward strand.
GCACAGTCTCTTATAAAATGATGTCTAATTTTAATATGCTTAGTTTTTGAATGTTGAACTGGATTCTTAATGATACACATTGTACTGTTATTGTCTATTGATGAAGCGAAAAGTGTACCGCTTTTAGGGGGTCATTTAAGCCCTAAATCGTATTTATTTGATCAAATATTGCCCTAAATCATTCTTTTTGTCATTTTAGGTACTTTGGAGAAGAAATCTGGAAAAGGTAGCATTTTGGACATTTTTGGAGCATAAAAGTGAAGAAAATGACAAAGTCTCAAAATCGGCTGGAAAAGTACCTGTGACGGCGTCAAGCACCATTGTGACGCCGTCAACCCCTGACGCGCCAGAGAGGATTTTGGACGATTAAAAGGGGACGGCATCAAGAAGGCCATCAAGAAACCCTAACCGCGGCGAGGTGACGGCGTCAGCTCTATAACGTGACGCCATCAGATCTGATTTTCTATATATATTCTCCTAATTTTTAGTCATTAGTGTGCAACTTTGTGAGGAGAAACCCTAAGACGATTTTTCTGCTACTTTTAAGAGTTTTATACCCTTGGATCTCCCATGTTCAATTGAAGATAAGTAATCAATTAATCATTCAATATGTCTATGTGTTGTTTGATTATATCTTGTTCTTGTCTTTTATTTAACATGCTAGGCTAGATTTATCTTGTGTTTGCTTAGATCTAATGAAACCTAACTATTGATGATTGGTTGTTGGTGTGTTATTAATTGTATTGGATGATTGTTTATCGATGTTAGGCTTTAAGAAAACTGGCTAACCTCCTATACGGTAACTTGCTTGAACGTCTTAAGAAACATGAACCAATGCGTACTAAGGTTTTTATGGTTGTATTTAATGCATGAGCGAATTCTAGTGATCCCATGTTAAGAGCTTCTTAGCCGGCTCGACATAGGAGTGAAGTAGGAGCTTATAGAGTTGGGGAAGTACATACGCCACCCTACGATTGGTATTAAGGAATACACCCGTCATCCACGCAATTAATACACACTAATCAACCGGTAAAAGATAGTTAGGGAGTAAGGAAATCTAAGTAAACACATTTTCTCTCCATATAAGTTCCACAACCTTTTTATTTTCAGTTATTTTATTTTATTTGCAATTGTAGTTATTTGGGTTAGTTGACTAGCAACTAATTCCGCCCACTCCTTCAAACCCGAGATTTTACTTGCTTTAAAAAAAATTGATGCGTGGTTTTGCAACCTTACAACAGGTTTTACCTCTCGAGGGATCTCAAGAGGCTTACAACCCCACCAGGCAGTGTACCTGACCGATGTAGTATAGTGTAGTGGTAAGTACGGGGGATTGATCGTTCTCCACAGGGAATAGTGTTCGTTAGGTATGAAAAACTACTCTAATAGGTCTAAGGGTGAAAGAAGATTCTTTTTATGTTTTTATAATTTTATGAAAGCAAGTAAAATCTCGGGTTTGAAAGAGTGGGCGGAATTAGTTGCTAGTCAACTAACCCAAATAACTACGAATGCAAATAAAATAAAATAACAGAAAATGAAAAGGTGGTGAAATTTATGTGGGGAGAAATGTGTTTACTTAGATTTCCTTACTCCCTAACTATCTTTTACCGGTTGATTAGTGTATATTAATTGCGTGGATGACGGGTGTATTCCTTAATACCAATCGTGGGGTGGCGTACGTACTTCCCCAACTCTATGAACTCCTACTTCACTCCTATGTCGAGCCGACTAGGAAGCTCCTAACATGGGATCACTAGAATTCGCTCATGCATTAAATACAACCATAAAAACCTTTAGTACGCATTGGTTCATGTTTCTTAAGACGTTCAAGCAAGTTACCGAATAGGAAGTTAGCCAGTTTTCTTAAGCCTAACATAGATGAACAATCATCCAATACAATTAATAACACACTAATAACCAACAATCAATAGCTAGGTTTCATTAGATCTAAGCAAACACAAGATAAATCTAGCCTAGCATGTTAAACAAAAGACAAGAACAAGATAGAATTAAACAACACATAGACATATTGAATGATTAATTGATAACTTATCTTCAATGTAACATGGAAGATCTCAAGGCAAAAAGCCTTGAAAAAGCTGCTAAATTCGTCTTAGGGTTTTTCACACACAAAGTTCCCCAATAAGTTCCACACTAATGACAAAAAATTGCAAAACTATATATAGACTTTCAGATCTGACGGCGTCACGTTATGGAGTGTGACGCCGTCACCTCGCCGCTTTAGGGTTCCCGGATGGCCTTCTTGACGCCGTCCCTCTTTAGCTCTCCAAAATCCGTTCTGGCTTATCAAGGCTTGACGCCGTCAGAATTAGGCGTGACGCCGTCCCGCTTTAACTTATAACGTGACGACCTTGATCACTCCAAAGGGTGACGCCGTCAGAATTCCCATGCAAATTTCTCTGGCTTATCATGAGTAATTTTCATATCCACCACTTTTGCCAAGCCATGACGCCGTCTGGGGAAAATCCTGACGCCGTCAAAGGTACTTTCCTGCATAATTTTGAGACTTTGTCGTTTTCTTCACTTTTATGCTCCAGAAACGTCCAAAATGCTTCCTTTTCCAGATTTCTTCTCCAAAGTACCTAAAATGACAAAAGGAACGATTTAGGGCAATATTTGATCAAATAAATACGATTTAGGGCTTAAATGACCCCTTAAAAGCGGTACACTTTTCGCTTCATCAAATACCCTTACACTTGAGATTTGCTTGTCCTCAAGCAAATGCGCTTTTATTCTAATCAAAATACAAGTTAGGGGTCATTTAACGCTAATATAAAAGTAATTGCAACAATTAATCGTTCCACTTTAATCATAATAAGCACGGAGATTACATACTAGCACCTCACAAGTAGTGTTTAGATACTCACATCTCTCAAGTGTCATCAAAATAAATCTCATAAATGAAAACGGATAATATCTCTCACTACCTGTCATAGCAAATAGATTACCATAGGCTTGGGAAAGGATCGAAAACCTCCTCCACTAGGCGTAAGCACCTAAGATAAACTATCAAAGAGGGCTTTTACATGGGTTATAACGTTAGGTGTAGGGAAAAGGAAAACACGGTTTTGTTGGATAAAGGATATTTTACTGGTGGCGAGTTAAAGATCTTGATCAATTACATGTACTATACAATGTTGCTAAGCCAAGACTCGACTCAATCTTAAGCTAAAAACAAAATAACAAAAACATAAAATAAACATAAAATGAAACGGGATGGTAGTCCGTATGTTTTTTCTATTTTTCTTTTTCTCATTTTTTTGTATTTTTCTTGATTTTTTCGATTTTTTTTTTTTTTTTTTTTTTTTTTTTTTTTTTTTTTTTTTTTTTTGCATACACTTTTGCCCTACCATCCAAAATAATACATCATAGGGGTATTGCATTCCCCTTACACTTGAACTTTTACATAACTTTACAAATAACTAATCTAATGACTCGAATTAAGATAATCGAAAAACTTGGAGTACTTTTAAAATATTTAGCACATATGGGGGTAATAAATGATGTTCTTCCCCATTACTCCATTACACTAGCACTTTACCCATGAGTCCCAATCGTCCCAAAACAATATGTACAAGGATATGACTTGACTTAGCAACCATGTAATCAACTAGATAATTAACTTGGGTTTAAACAAATGTTGTCACAATAATGCACTAAAAATGAGTGCATACAAGGTAGGCTAAGGCGATTTGGGTGTACATTTTAGTGGGGTGTAAACAAATTCTTCCTTTAAGTAAAATGCTTAAAGGTCGAAACGAAAAGATAGGCTCTGAGGGGTGTACTAGGGGTATCGTGTACTAAAAATGAGTACAACGCAAAGGGTGTGGGAGAATTACTTGACCAATGTAGCCAACGTAATTATAACAAAAACACAGGTGTAAAACAATGGGTTAATCCTAATGCCTCTTATCATGTAGTAAATCTAACTACACGAATGTAGTCTCACTTGTGGCCTTGGAATGGTCCTAACGCAAGTTCTAGAATCTAAGTGCTACCGGTACTCACATCATAGCATAAATGCTTTTCCTACCAATTCTAGGGGCGAACCTCACATATTTGGGGGTGGAAAATTTTTTTAGTGGTACGGTTTTTGTGCTAGTCATATAACTCCTATCCGTGAGACGCTCATTAAGATCAAAGTTTCACTCCTAAGTGTTGTAAAAAATTTTAAATTTGGCACTAAAATTACCCTAACAGGTATTTATCTCAGTTTTATTACACATCTACTATTAAACAAACAAAAATCCAGCGTAATAGCATTCTCTAATCGTACTTTTACCCCCCCCCCCTTACACTTAAGATGAACATTGTCCCCAATGTTCAAATAACAAGATGTAAAAGCATAAAGTAAAAGAATGAAATCAAATACTCCCCTGATTCGCTCGGTGGATAATGAAGTAACATGGTTAGATCTTCTTCCAAAGTAATGTTGAAGCTCCAAGACTAATGTATCGCCAAAAGCTTGATCCAACAAACATTTCCTTGTCCAAAATAACCTGTTAAACCTGAGAAAACAAACACGAAAACCTGCATAACATCGGCGGGATAAACTCTATATATAAGGATATAATGCTTGTGGAATGATAATTTTGCAGATTCCTGGAGATTATAAGTTAGAGATTTAATAAAAACTTTTTATGAAAACGAAACTTTCAAAAATTTTCAGAAAATTAAACCTGACGCCGTCAGAAATAATCTGACAGAATTCTCATGTTAAGTTTCCGGAAAAATTTTGGAAAAACCTATACCTTACTTCCTGGAAATCCTGCAAAACATCATTATGACTCGATACAAGCATTTGACTCAAACAAATACGAATATGTATGTTAATTTATTATTATTATGATTCATGTTCATTTGTGTTCTAATAAACCGATTTAGATTTCCCTTACACTTATCTTTTGCAAAATACCTTTATATGTAGTTAAGACGAAGTTAAAAACAAGATAAAGCATTTTCACAAATTAGTTTTTGAACATGAATCAATAATAATAAAACTTAAACACACATACGGAAACAAATAAAATCAAACAAACAAATAAACACACAAAGCAAATAAAACTTGGGTTGCCTCCCAAGAAGCGCTTGTTTTTGTTCGAGTCACGAGCCTGACTCTACCCTTATTTAACGGAAATAGGGGAGGTTTTCCCTACACTTAGGATTAAGTGTGGGTGAAAGTAGCGATACACACCCTTAGGGTGGAAATATGCCACGTGAGGAAAGAGTGACGGGTGAATTATATGCTCAAAGGTGCGGGATCCTATCATCATAACCTTACCTAATTCAATTGGGTTAGTGGGCGGATTAAGATTTTCTCCTAGAAAGGGATCATCTTCTATCAACTTCGAGAGACTCCAAGTTAAGAATCCACTTTGACCTAATAAACCCGGTTTAAACCCATAATGTTTCTTGTGATCAATCATGAATGGGTGATGTAAGTATGAAAGGTTATGGTTCACTCCTATGTCAGCTTCCTCTCTACAAGGCTTAGAGTCTACTACCTTCAACATAAAACTACCGGGACTATATGGTTTGATGGGTGGATTTGAAGTTAGAAGAGTTTTATGGCAAAGATTTGAGCTCTTGCCATTTTCATAAATGTTATGCTCTAACGGTTTTTCATCCATTCCGGTTCCCATCTTTTTTATTTTAATGTCGTCTTCGTCTTCATACTCAAACTTGCTCTCATCGAAGAAGTGGAGTGTTGGCGTTTTGAAGTTGGAATGTTGGGAATAGGTTTTATGGGTAATGGGTTTGGTTTGAGAAATCATCGAGACCCTATGCATCAAGGTTGGTTTGAGTGATTTAGAGGTTATGGTATAAGCGTGAGAGTTCCCTTTCTCAGAAGGAGACTTATGGGAATAGAAGTTATTCTGGGTTGAATCCACAGAGAGAGGTGTTTCATTGTGCCAACCGCTGCTTGTTTCACTAGGGACTGGGAATTCAAAAATCTTTTCGATTTTTTTGAGTACAGCTTCTTCCCTAATCTTTTCCTTAATTCTTGATATGAAACCTTCAGCCAAGTCCATAAAGGTGTTTCGGGTGTTCTCCATTCGGACCTCTAACTGCCGAATCTGTCTTTCTTGGTTGTTCACAAAAGTAAACATTGTCCCTTCGAACTCCTCTTGTCGTGAAAATTCAAGAAACGTATGTTTACTGACTACATTCACGCATCCATTGGGATTCATTTCAGCATTATCCATAGGCATCTCGGCCCTCATCAATTCCTCAACCTGCCTTTCGATGTTCTCAAATAGCTGTTCTTGGGTAGCATTCATGTAATCTAAACTCCCTTCCTCCAAGAACATCGGATCCTCCCATTCTTCTTCTTCGTATTGTGCTAAGTCCTCAATGACCTCCCAGCACTTATCAACACCGAGCTTGCTTAGTTTACCATTGGCAGCGTGATCTATGGCCCTTCTAGTTTGATGATTGACACCATCATAAATGATTTGGATTTGGAGTCAAAGATCAATGCCATGATGGGGGATTTTGTGGAGTAAGTCCTTAAAACGAGTCCACGCTTCGTAAAGAGTTTCACCTTGACATTGTTGGAACATCAAGATGTCATTCCTTAGCTTGGTAGTTCTCGCTGGTGGGAAAAATTGAGCGAGGAAATGAGTGGTGAGATTATCCCAAGTCGAGATACATCCTGCGGGTAGACGATCAAGCCAATGGATAGCTTGGTCACGAAGAGAGAAATGGAAGAGACGCAATCGGGTAGTGTCTCTAGTAGCAACGTTAAGGTCAATGGAATCTACGATTTTAAGAAATTCCTTAAGGTGTTGAATTGGGTCTTCGGACATATGTTCATGGAATGCACATCCGTTTTGCACCAACCGGATGGTGTCGAATCGCAAGGGAGTGACATTGGCTCCTTGAGTGAGCTCAATGGTGTTTCGATAGCCATGGTGGCTAGGACGGGAGTAGTCTCCTAAGGTACGGGCTCTAGGAGGTGGGTGTTGTTGTGGTGGTGGGTTGTTGGGATCGAGGATATTACCACCTTCCATGATGTCGGATGGTAATGGTTACGAACAAAGAAACGAAGAAAAAAGATAGACTAAAGAAAATCTAGAAAAATAAAATAAAAATCTCACTAGAAAGGAATCTAGTGAGTAGACCTAATAAAATAAAAATTCAACCTAAACAATAACTATTCCCCGGCAGCGGCGCCAAAAACTTGATGCGTGGTTTTGCAACCTTACAACAGGTTTTACCTCTCGAGGGATCTCAAGAGGCTTACAACCCCACCAGGCAGTGTACCTAACCGATGTAGTATAGTGTAGTGGTAAGTACGGGGGATTGATCGTTCTCCACAGGGAATAGTGTTCGTTAGGTATGAAAACTACTCTAATAGGTCTAAGGGTGAAAGAAGATTCTTTTTATGTTTTTATAATTTTATGAAAGCAAGTAAAATCTCGGGTTTGAAAGAGTGGGCGGAATTAGTTGCTAGTCAACTAACCCAAATAACTACGAATGCAAATAAAATAAAATAACAGAAAATGAAAAGGTGGTGAAATTTATGTGGGGAGAAATGTGTTTACTTAGATTTCCTTACTCCCTAACTATCTTTTACCGGTTGATTAGTGTGTATTAATTGCGTGGATGACGGGTGTATTCCTTAATACCAATCGTGGGGTGGCGTACGTACTTCCCCAACTCTATGAACTCCTACTTCACTCCTATGTTAAACCTGAGAAAAGAAACATGAACCAATGCGTACTAAAGGTTTTTATGGTTGTATTTAATGCATGAGCGAATTCTAGTGATCCCATGTTAGGAGCTTCCTAGCCGGCTCGACATAGGAGTGAAGTAGGAGTTCATAGAGTTGGGGAAGTACGTACGCCACCCCACGATTGGTATTAAGGAATACACCCTTCATCCACGCAATTAATACACACTAATCAACCGGTAAAAGATAGTTAGGGAGTAAGGAAATCTAAGTAAACACATTTCTCCCCACATAACTTTCACCACCTTTTCATTTTCTGTTATTTTATTTTATTTGCATTCGTAGTTATTTGGGTTAGTTGACTAGCAACTAATTCCGCCCACTCTTTCAAACCCGAGATTTTACTTGCTTTCATAAAATTATAAAAACATAAAAAGAATCTTCTTTCACCCTTAGACCTATTAGAGTAGTTTTTCATACCTAACGAACAATATTCCCTGTGGAGAACGATCAATCCCCCGTACTTACCACTACACTATACTACATCGGTCAGGTACACTGCCTGGTGGGGTTGTAAGCCTCTTGAGATCCCTCGAGAGGTAAAACCTGTTGTAAGGTTGCAAAACCACGCATCAAGTTATTGGCGCCGCTGCCGGGGAATAGTTATTGTTTAGGTTGAATTTTTATTTTATTAGGTCTACTCACTAGATTCCTTTCTAGTGAGATTTTTATTTTATTTTTCTAGATTTTCTTTAGTCTATCTTTTTTCTTCGTTTCTTTGTTCGTAACCATTACCATCCGACATCATGGAAGGTGGTAATATCCTCGATCCCAACAACCCACCACCACAACAACACCCACCTCCTAGAGCCCGTACCTTAGGAGACTACTCCCGTCCTAGCCACCATGGCTATCGAAACACCATTGAGCTCACTCAAGGAGCCAATGTCACTCCCTTGCGATCCGACACCATCCGGTTGGTGCAAAGCGGATGCGCATTCCATGGACTTCGTTCTGAAGATCCTAATCAACATCTCAAGGACTTTCTCAAAATCGTTGATTCCATAGACCTTGATGTTGCCACTCGAGAGACGACCCGACTGCGTCTCTTTCAATTCTCTCTGCGGGACCAAGCTAGTCAATGGCTAGAGCGCCTACCCGCAGGATCCATCACCTCTTGGGATGATCTCACCACTTGTTTCCTCGCTCAGTTTTTCCCACTAGGAAGAACTACCAAGCTAAGGAATGATATCTTGATGTTCCAACAACGTCAAGGCGAAACCCTCTACGAGGCATGGACTCGATTCAAGGACTTACTCCAAAAAGTCCCTCACCATGGCATGGATCCTTGGCTACAAATCCAACGATTTTATGATGGCGTAAACCATCAAACTAGAAGAACCATAGATTACGCTGCCAATGGAAGGCTGAGCAGGCTCAGTGTCGATAAGTGCTGGGAAATCATTGAGGACTTAGCACAGTACGATGATGAAGAATGGAAGGACTCTACGTTCTCGGAAGAAGGGATTTTAAATTGCATGAGTGCAACCCAAGAACAGTTGTTTGAAAACATAAAAAGGCAGATTGAGAAACTTATGAAAGCCGAGATACCTCGGGTTGAGGAAGATACCAATGAGTGTGTAAACACGATTGGTAAACATACGTTTCCTCACCTCTCGCGACAAGATGAGTTCGAGGGGATAATGCTAACTTTCGTGAAAAACCAAGAGAGGCAAATCCAACAATTAGAGACTCACTTGAAAAACACCCAAAATGTTTTCATGGAACTGGCAGAAAAGTTTATCTCGAGAATAAAGGAGAAAATTAGGGAAGAAGCTTCACACAAAAAGATCGAGAAGATCTTTGAACTCCCGGTCCCTAATGAACCATACAACGAATGGGATGATGAAGCCCCTCTCCCCGAGCCTTCACCTTTAAAACTCTCTTATCCCTTTGGATCCCCTCGTGAGAAAAGAATTCTCAAGATCATAGCATTTTCGTGGGAAGCATGGTTGTCACGCTCCCTAACTTTCATGAAGCTAGGAAACGATCTTTTGGCTTTAAGCCAGGTGTGAGAAGAACTCAGTTAAAGCACACCCTCATGTCGACAATCCCTTGGGAAAGTTTCCCTCGCTCACTCAATACCTACCCTGATGGAGATTGGAACTTTAATGGGACATTAACCGACCCTATCCAAAAGTATACCACATTCCGTGACAGTAACAAAACATTTGACCCAGGAGGAACTTATTAAACGAGACTAACTATCGTGTTGATCCTTATAAGCTACTCTTAATAGTACAGGGGCTCAATTGTAAACTGGCACAAAGTTGTAAAACACACAGGTCTGACGGCGTCAGACTTTGAACGTGACGCCGTCACCCCGTCGGCACAGCAATAAAAACCTCATTTCCATCACTTTCATCACAAACCCCACAAACCATACCCACTCCAACCCCACCTACGAATCTCCAAGGTCCAATTCACCAACTTTCGTCACCAATCTCCATGTGGTAAGTAATTTTTATTCATCCTTTTCGCTTCAATTACTCATAGGATTCTTCAATTTCGAAAACCCCCGACTCATGAAACCCTATGATTGATTCATGCCTAGAACTCATAATGCCCTTTAAATTAGTGTTATTTAGCAATGATTAAAGCATTAAATGATTGGCAATCAAATGGGTCTATTCACTAATTGGGTGGCAACGAATTTGAACCACAACCTATGGACCAATCATCCATTTTTGCTGTAAAAAGGGGCGTTTGGTTTATGAACCTGAAGTTTGAATATTGATTTTTCCCTCGTAATCTTGAATTTGAATGAGGTCGAACCCGACGGCGTCACCTCTAAAGGATGACGGCGTCAGATGTGTCTGATGTTCAACCAACTCTTTGGTTCACATTTTGATCTTCTTCGTTCCTTCTTGTTTTCTTTTCAGGAAATGCATAAGCGTCAACGACCTAGTAGAGGGAGTTCCTCTAGGTCCCAACAAGAAAATTATGGCGATACGGTTCTTAGTTGGGGGATCTTTGATAACGATGCTGCCACATCCAAATATGCCCAATTGCTACTACACAAAGTTGAAAGTGGGGCTGTGGTAGATTGGGACTTTTTGAGAAACGAAGGTCTTGAGCCAACCTTTCTCCAAAGCTTTCAAACTGATGAATTCACCGGCCCTCAGTGGGAAAACCTTTTTAGGATTCAAGAACCAGTGTATGATGAATTAGTATGTGAATTCTTTGCTACTCTTCGCTTTGACATGGCCGAAGCCAGGACCGATGTGGCCAGAACCACAATCTATTTTAGACTGGAGGGCGAGCTTAGGACATGCTCAGTTACAGAGTTTGGTTAGAGACTAGGGTTGTACAGTCAGCATGAAACCACTCAAGCAGGATTTTTGACTAGGTTGCTGCAGGATAAGACAATGAGGAATGATTTTAGATGTTCTATGTTCTGGCCGACTATTGGAAATGGTGTGTACACCTCGACTGCTGTAGCATCCCAAATCAGGGAACCTAGGGTTAGGTTGACCCACAGATGTCTCACCTACAGCCTATCAGGACGCCACAGCTCTCATCACCGTGTCACTGCCGCAGACCTCTTCTATTTATACACCATCTACTCAGATGAGGCTTACTGCAACATCCCATTTTGGGTAGCTAGCTTTCTGAATAGTGGAGTTGGGGAAAAAGAAGGGGATAGAATTTATGGTGGGATATTTGTCACTCGGCTGGCCCGATCCTATGGGGTCCTCAGGCCCAAGATCATGAGGTACTTGAGCGGTGGTAATGCATGCAGGAAAGTAAAGGTTAGATCCTTGAGGCAGATGGAGGTTGTTATGGAGATGGATGATGGGACCTTTGTTTGGTTTGATCGTGACGGAGCTGTGAATGTTGGTGGTGGGGATGATGAGGAAGAAGAGCAGCAGCTGCAGCATGGAGGTTATGAGGTCGGCACGGCAGATTACTACCGGCACATGGACAGGGGGGATTGGCAGGCCTATCAGGGGGCCTGGATGGGTCAGGTTGACACCTGGAGAACCCGGGTTGACGAGAGGTTCGACTGGATGTATGATCACACTATTCGATAGATGCAACATTTATCTACGCGTGATCAGTTGGACCCACACATGCAGATTGACCCTTTCCCTGGACGTGAGCAGGACTACCCACCGTATGGGTACTATGGGCACCTCCCTCCAAACTACGACTACCGCCACGGTCCCCCACCCCAATAATCATTTGATTTGATGTTACGATGTTTAAACAATTCAATTTATGGTTGTATGTTTCGAAACAATTTGGTCTGTGGTAGTTTTGGATTAGGCCTCTGTTGGCCTTTGTACATTTGTGACACTTGGTTTTCTTCTGTGCATGTAGGATTTATTTGTTTGTTTGATTTTATTTGCTTCCGTATGTATGTTTAATTTTTATTATTATTGATTCATGTTCGAAACTAAATTGTGAAAATGCTTTATCTTGTTTTTAACTTCGTCTTAACTACATATAAAGGTATTTTGCAAAAGATAAGTGTAAGGGAAATCCAAATCGGTTTATTAGAACAAATGAACATGAATCATAACAATATTAAATTAACATACATATTAGTAATTGTTTGAGTCAAATGCTTGTATCGAGTCATAATGATATTTTGCAGGATTTCCAGGAAATAAGGATTGAGTTTTTCCAGAAATTTTCCGGAAACTTAACATGAAAAATCTGTCAGATCACTTCTGACGGCGTCAGGAACAGTTTTCTGGAATTTTTTTTTGAAAGTTTTGTTTTTCTTCCGGAATCATAAAATGCTTTATTAAATCTCTAACTTATAAACTCCAGGAATCTGCAAAATAATCATTCCACAAGCATTATATCCTTATACAGATTTATCCCGCCGATGTTATGCAGGTTTTCGTGTTTGTTTTCTCAGGTTTAACAGGTTATTTTGGACAAGGAGATGTATGTGGAATCTAGCTTTTGGCGCTGCTTTAGTCTTGAAGCTTCAACATTACCTTGGAAGAAGATCTAACCATGTTACCTCTTTATCCACCGAGCGAATCAGGGGAGTATTTGATTTCATTCTTTTACCTTATTTACTTTTACATCTTGTTATTTGAACATTGGGGACAATGTTCATCTTAAGTGTAAGGGGGGGGGGTAAAGTACGATAACTTAGAGAATGCTATTACGCTTGATTTTTCGTTTGTTTAATGGTAGATGTGTAATAAAACTGAGAGAAATACCTGTTAAGGCAATTTTAGTGCCAAATTTAAAATTTTTTACAACATATAGGAGTGAAACTTTGGTCTTAATGAGCGTCTCACGGATAGGAGTTATATGACTAGCACAAAATCGTACCACTAAAACATTTTCCACCCCCAAATATGTGAGGTTCGCCCCTAGAATTTGTAGGAAAAGCATTTATGCTATGATGTGTGTACCGGTAGCACTTAGATTCTAGAACTTGCGTTAGGACCATTCCGAGGCCACAAGTGAGACTACATTCATGTAGTTAGATTTACTACATGATAAGAGGCATTAGGATTAACCCATTGTTTTACACCTGTGTTTTTGTTATAATTACATTGGCTACATTAGTCAAGTAATTCTCCCACACCCTTTGCATTGTACTCATTTTTAGTACACGATACCCCTAGTACACCCCTCAGAGCCTATCTTTTCGCTTCTAACTTTAAGCATTTTACTTAAAGTAAGAATTTGTTTACACCCCACTTAAATGTACACCCAAATCGCCTTAGCCTACCTTGTATGCACTCATTTTTAGTGCATTATTGTGACAACATTTGTTTAAACCCCAAGTTAATTATCTAATTGATTACATGGTTGCTAAGTCGAGTCATATCCTTGTACATATTGTTTTGGGACGATTGAGACTCATGGGTAAAGTACTAGTGTAATGGAGTAATGGGGAAGAACAACATTATTACCCCCATATGTGCTAAATATTTTAAAAGTACTCCAAGTGTTTCGATTATCTTAATTCGAGTCATTAGAATAGTTAATTGTAAAGTTATGTAAAAGTTCAAGTGTAAGGGGGATACAACCCCCCTACGATGTATTATTTTGGATGGTAGGGCAAAAGTGTATGAAAAATAAAATAAAATAAAATAAAATAAAATAAAAAAAAAAAATTAAAGTAGAAAAAAAAAACATACGGACTACCATCCCGTTTCATTTTATGTTTATTTTATCTTTTTGTTATTTTTTTCATTAGCTTAAGTCGAGTCTAGTCTTGGCTTAGCAACTCCATATTGTACATGTAATTAATCAAGATCTTTAACTCGCCACCAGTAAAATATCTTTTATCCAACAAAACCGTGTTTATCATATCCCTACACCTAACGTTATAACCCGTTTAAAAGCCCTCTTTGATAGTTTATCTTAGGTGCTTACGCCTAGTGAAGGAGGTTTTTGATCCTTTCCCAAGCCTATGGTAATCTATTTGCTATGACAGGTAGTGAGAGATATTATTCATTTTCATTTATGAGATATACTTTTATGACACCTGAGAGATGTGAGTATCTAAACACTACTTGTGAGGTGCTAGTCTGTAATCTCCGTGCTTATTATGATTAAAGTGGAATGACTATTTGTTGTAATTACTTTTATATTAGCGTTAAATGACCCCTAACTTGTATTTTGATTAGAATAAAAGCGCATTTGCTTGAGGACAAGCAAATCTCAAGTGTAAGGGTATTTGATGAAGCGAAAAGTGTACCGCTTTTAGGGGGTCATTTAAGCCCTAAATCGTATTTATTTGATCAAATATTGCCCTAAATCGTTCCTTTTGTCATTTTAGGTACTTTGGAGAAGAAATCTGGAAAAGGAAGCATTTTGGACGTTTTTGGAGCATAAAAGTGAAGAAAACGACAAAGTTTCAAAATTGGCTGGAAAAGTACCTGTGACGGCGTCAAGCACCATTGTGGCTCCGTCAACCCCTGACGCGCCAGAGAGGATTTTGGACGATTAAAAGGGGACGGCGTCAAGAAGACCATCAAGAAACCCTAACCGCGGCGAGGTGACGGCGTCAGCTCTATAACGTGACGCCGTCAGATCTGATTTTCTATATATATTCTCATAATTTTTAGTCATTAGTGTGCAACTTTGTGAGGAGAAACCCTAAGATGATTTTTCTGCTACTTTTAAGGGTTTTATACCCTTGGATCTCCCATGTTCAATTGAAGATAAGTAATCAATTAATCATTCAATATGTCTATGTGTTGTTTGATTATATCTTGTTCTTGTCTTTTATTTAACATGCTAGGCTAGATTTATCTTGTGTTTGCTTAGATCTAATGAAACCTAACTATTGATTATTGGTTGTTGGTGTGTTATTAATTGTATTGGATGATTGTTTATCGATGTTAGGCTTAAGAAAATTGGCTAACCTCCTATACGGTAACTTGCTTGAACGTCTTAAGAAACATGAACCAATGCGTACTAAGGTTTTTATGGTTGTATTTAATGCATGAGTGATGCGTGCGATGTGTCGTTGCGGTTTAGCAGTATTAATGCCTACTCAAGTTTTAAATTTATATTTAGCCGACTTATCAATAACACACACACTTAACGAGCAGTGTACCCGGTCAGTATGAATATAATGGTAAGTAGAGTGTCGATCACTAAGAGTGGAACGTATTATCTAGTTATTCTAATCAGTATTTTAATATATTAAGTTAGCTATACAACCTAATCTAACGCAAGGGGGTTCAGCCTGAGAGACTAACACGATTTGGTTGCAATTAAATAATAAACTAAACCAATAGGCACGAATCAGCGAATAGCACACACGTACACAGATAAATACTTGAGACAATAAGAAGATCTGTCCTTATGATTAAGTAGATTGTCACTTGTTTTATTGATAGTTTTATATGAAGTGTATGTAGTTAATCCTTTCTCGTTGGTCCTATTCTTATCGGCGAGTAAACCCTTAATGATTACTTATGTCTAAAAGTTATTCCTAAGTGATCAATTTAGTAACAACCGTGGGAGCCACATTATTTTCCGCAGTCAAATGCGCAGGCCACTAATAAACACAGAGGTTATCAATGCACTAATAAGTAGTAACCAAAGACATCAACATATAAACTTTAATTGATGGGAAAGCAGTTTTAAGGGAGTGCAATCTTTCCGTTGTCACATTACACAAGCCATCAATCCTGATGAATTAAAGTTAACTAACACAATAAAACAAAACTACTTAATGAATTAAACACATGCAGCACCTTCTTACAGCTCTTGTATCTTCGTTCGGGTGTGTCTTGTGCTGCCTATTCATCTGAATTCGTCCTAGGTTTCTGGTCTTCGAACCTCGTATATAATATTATGCTCTCCGAAATTCGTCTGGTCTTGGGGTATTTATAGTTTCTGTCTGAGGGTAAGATGCGGCGCATCTAGTAAGTAGATGCGGCGCATTGACTTAACTTCGCGTGGGGTCCAAGATTAATATATTCAGGAATATTCGTACACCGCCAGATGATGCGGCGTATCTTCATTCTTGGATGCGGCGCATGTCCTCTTGTATCTTGGATCGTATCTGGTGAAATCTTGATAGTGATGCGCCGTATGTAATAAGTGAGATGCGGCGCATCTGGAGCAGATTCGTCTTGATCTTGTACATTTCAGTAGACTCTTAACTTCTTGCATGTTTTGCTCCATAATTAGTCCAAAATCGCTAAGTTTCACCAAATGCTTGTTTTTACCTGAGAATTACAAAAGTAAACGATTAAGTATCAATCCTCATACATAATATAATAAAACAAGTCAAATTAATAGGATAAATGATAGTAATAAAATGTACTTATTTGAGTTCATCAAATATCCCCCCACTTGAACTTTACTTGTCCCCAAGTAAACCTTAGATTAAATCTTATGAAAATGTATCCTAAAATATTAGGATTTATTTTTATATTTAAGCATGTATTCATTTTTGTCATAATCACACAACTAAACACTTAACGAATTAGAAGTAAAATAAAATATTCTGATAAAAGCAAATCTAATCGTTTAACTGTCCAGTCGTGACGAATATTCTATCATAAGCTTGGCAAGTATACACATCTCCCCCACTAAAGCCAAGGAATAACAAGTCTAAAGCGGTAAAAAGGGTTTTGAGGTTTAAGGGTTAATCATTCTTAATCTCTATCGATCTCAAATTCCAGAAAAGGCGACAAAATCACAAATACATGATCGAATCCACGAACACGATACTTGCAATTGCTCAAATCCTTAACTCGAATAGGCTAAAGATAGGTCCAAACTTCACCAATAATAATATATCAAAAAGGGCGACAAAATCATAAATACATAGCCGAATCCACGACTACGATACTTAAGATTGCTCAAATCCCTAATCTCAATAAATCAAAGGTTTGGTTGGATAAAGAATAATAAAGGGTATGGATAATATTTGGGATATAAATTGGTGTAAAAATGAAAAATAAACAAAACAGATAAATTAAAATCCTAAGTGTGGTTAATCACTATCCCAACCATCCCATGAATAAGACTCATATCATAGAATAACTCACGCTTTAACACTTGAAACATACGCTTTAGGTAGACACGAATTATACTCAACAAGATCTTAATCAAAGAATAAACCTTAGTTGGTGTTCCTATAACTGCCAACTCCCATTCAATCCATAGATATAATATACAACAAATAGTGGTGATATCGACCACTTAATACAAAACTTTACATAAGTTGGTTAAATCAAACATCCAACTTTTCTCTTTTTCTTTTCTATTTTTTTTCGATTTTTTTTTTTTTTTTTTTTTTTAACATAAACATAGATGTGTAAAATTTCACCACATCACTATAATGATAATTCTGGATAATTTTTCCATATTTTTCATAACTTCAGAAATAACGGTAATAGTGAAAGTAGTAAACACACGAAAAATAAACTCAAAGATATACAATATCTACTTTCACTCCAATTGCATTGTGCAATTTCCCGACCTAACCAAAGATAATGAATTACACACGCGAACACAGGTAATGTAAGGAAACACACTTTGCCTAAAGCAATTAACCAACCACGGATTTTAATCTACAGGGTAGGCTAAGGTGTAAGGGTGTAACGAAACATTTTAACAAAGGTGTAAGAAACGAAAGGAATGGCTCTGAGTGTTTTTCTAGGGGTATCTTACTCTAAAAGTGAGAGTAACAAAAGGGTTTATACGGGGGTTAACTAACCAATGTAGTTAGCTAATAACACATAACATATAAAGGCTATTTGGGTGTAATCCTAGAAATTTACCAAGTTAGACAAGTCATTCCAATTATATAAATAATACTTATTATGGTGGTCTCGAATAGTATACAAGCCAAGTTCTAAAGTTTACAAGTCACCGGCACACTCATAGATTTGTGAATTTTGAAAAATCACAATTTTTGAAAATAACGTTATGTGTGCAGCTATGCAACTTAGATTAAACAAAAACATGCTAGAAAATTTTAAATTTTTATATATTAAGCGTATTTTAAGCATATTTTTTGAAAAGTTTAGGAAAAGTAAGGGTTAAGTGTTCTAATTCTCCAATCCCTCCACTTAAGTTAAACAACGTCCTCGTTGTTTGTATAAAAGATTAAAAACTGGAAAATAAAAGAATTAGAACAGAAAAACTCCCCTGAGATTTGCTCGGTATGATCCTCCATTAGTATAAGAGAAAAAATCATCTTTCTTGTGGATGAGAACGTTTAAGCTTCATAATAGATGTATCCACAGGAAATGCAGGAATCTATAATACCACCAAGGCTTTAAAATACACCTAAGTTAAGAAAGGTTCAAACTTGCATAATACATTAGTAGTTAGTTAAAATAAAACTTAAAAATTAAAAATGAAAATCATCAGGTCAGTCGATGCGCCGTATCTTATGGAAGAAGATACGCCGTATCGAGCTTGGAATAATTACGGATCAGAATAGAAGATGCGCCGCATCCTTAACCAGAGATGCGCCGCATTAAAATAAACTGATAAAAAGTTTTAAAGTCGAAAAGTAAAATGCAGAAAAATAAAGATATGACCATTGCAGGAGATGCGTCGCATCTCAGGATTGAGATGCGCCGTATCCTCTGCGGCCTGACTGACTCGACACAAAAACAGAATAATAAAAATTTCTCCGGGTTGTCTCCCGGTCAGCACTTGTCTTTATTCCAGAGTCTTCAAGTTAGACTCACGTTCAGCTCTTCATTAAGTTCTTGTCACGATCCATCCTTCTTCCTTCATCCGAAAGATGTTCCCGTATAGCTTTGCGACGTTTTCTTCCGTTCGGCTAAATCTAGTATAACTCTTGGTCTTCGTCGCAACATACTCTTCATCTGGTCCCAAAGAATATTTGATGATTTTAAATTTTTCAGAAATAATCATGGGTGGCTCATTATAAGGGATCCCAAGTAGTTGACACTTTCTTTTGGTGAATTCTTCTTCGTCCTTATCAACAAACTTAAAATAAGGATCCTTAATCAAATAGTCATCTAGTTCATCAATTAATGACTTATCATCTTGAATTGCCTCCCACTCTCTTTCTAATTCCCATTGTAACCGTCGACTAAGCTTCGTGTAATCATCAAATTGTTCATGCACCCATTCCCAGAAAGTAGTATTCGATGTCCCTTTAAGTCCCTTCAAGTATTCAATTCTACCCTTTTCTTTTAAAGCCTCCGTTTTTTGTGGGCAGTCTTCTATATTATCATACCACTCATAGTCCTCAAAGGTTACATCTTTTCCAACCCGTTTCATCCCAATTATACTTCCCCCATTACAGGTTCCGTCACTCTTATAATCACAGGTCGGCCAAACACTACTCCCATCCTTGAAAACGAAGGGTGTACAGGTGTGATTAATGTGCTCAAATTCCCATGGTTTATCCCAAACCCATGGTATTTGGTCATTCCATTCGTAGTACCAGGTGTTTTTGAAATCATCATAAGTCTTGAATCCTGGTAGATCTCCAGTTAGCACATCATCGTCAACTTGAAGAAGGTAGTTAAATTCCTTGAATTGCTTGCACAAGGGTGTCTCATAATCGAACACATCAATGTCAATTCTGAATAATTCTTCAATGCCCTCATTGACTGTTGAATCATGAATTGACGACCCATAGTCGCTTTCTACTTCTTCGTCTTCACCTCTCATCCAATATACCCATAACGCATCTTTAGTAGCTCGATCCATGCTCTTATGGTTATTGAACTTACTAGCCAACCAATCTGAGAAATCAACATTGTTAGGATCATGGTCAACGTCAAAGCAAGCTTTTCCAATCATTTTCCTCCTTATCTCCATGAACTCGTTAAATTGCTCCCTAAAACTCCGTGTCAACCATGAAGTCATAATCCACTTGACTTAATTTGCAGGGGCAAATTTCGGACTACCATATTTAAGTTCAAGCCAATCATTGAGGGAGAGGTCCATCAATCTTACCAACCTACCATGAAATAGTAACTCCGCCACAGCATAAATTCTTTCATCGTCTAGATAGTTCTCATTTAATCCCCAGTACTGTTCGGAATAAGGCATGTAAGAGATTTGGGTATTGCCTCCACCACAGCTTTTGTTGCTTGAATCCATGTATGCAAGATAGAATTTCCCATCATCTTCTTCGATAGTAGTCCAAGTCAATCCTTTGGATTCAATGATAGGCCATAAGAGCGACAATTCATCTCCAGTGTACCTCACAAATACATCATAAGAGAATACCCCTTTGTCAATGTTGCATAAATGCATGAATTCCTTAAAAGCAGCTTCAAGGGGGGTCTCCCAAGAGAATAAATCCGTATCAATCTCGAGTACATTGAAGTTGACATTATCACAAACTTCCATGGATGAGTTCGAAAGCAAGAGTTCCATAGCAAGATATCCGTTCTTCGACATATCTTCCATAGCAAAATCTGTCATCACGAGTAAAATCATCAGTAGGATTTGTTCGCTATAAAAGAAATTAATGAATTCAGAAACGGATATAAGAATACAAATAGCTGATATCTGCAGACGATGCGCCGTATCCAAAAAGTTGGATACGCCGTATCTTATAATCGTTAAAATTAAATCAGACTTTATTCAGAAAATAGATACGCCGCTTTTAAATTAGAATGCGCCGTATCTGTTTTAATTATCAAAAATTGATATACTTATTAAAATTAAATGCGTCGTATTAACAAAAGTTAATGCGCCGTATTTTCGTTACGTTTTAAAATATAAGATTTTTGATTCAGAAGATACGCCGTATTTTCCTTAAAATTTCACCAACATATTTATCCTGAGAGATAAATATACCATCTGGATTTTGCTGTACTTGTAGACCTAGAAAGAAGGTAAGCTCTCCCATAGAACTCATCTGAAATTGGTCTTTCATCAGCATTTCAAACTCCTTACACATCTGTTTCTTTGTAGAACCAAAAATGATGTCATCTACATAAACTTGTACTAGTAGAATATCACCCTTGTCCTTCTTAATAAAAAGAGTTTGATCAATTTTCCCTCTATGAAACCCATTCTTCAGAAGATATTTAGCAAGAGTTTCATACCAAGCTCTTGGAGCCTGATGCAATCCATATAGAGCTTTCACCACCTTATAAACCTTGTCAGGATGCTCTGGGTCTATAAAACCTGGAGGTTGTGAAACATAGACCTCTTCATCAATAGTGCCATACAGAAATGCACTTTTCACATCCATTTGATAGACCATAAATCCCATAAATGAAGCATAAGCAAGAAATAATCTGATTGCTTCAATCCTGACAACTGGAGCAAAAACTTCCTCATAATCTATACCCTCCTCCTGAGTATAGCCTTGAGCAACCAATCTTGCTTTGTTCTTTATCACAATGCCCCTCTCATCCTTCTTATTCCTGAATACCCACTTTGTACCAATCACTCTCATTCCCTTTGGTAGATCAACCAGAACCCAAACATTTTGAATAGTGAATTGAAGTAGCTCTTCTTGCATAGCTTCAACCCAACTTGATGAATCTAAAGCCTTTAACACATTCTTGGGTTCAACCTGAGATAGAAAACATTCAAACATACACTCATTCTCATCTTCATGATGTTTCTCTTTATACACCATACTGAGAAATCCATGATGATCTGGGTCTTGAATTTGCCTTCTGGTCTTGACTCCAGATTGTACATCTCCTATGACATTGGTAAGTGGATGATTCCTATGCACAATGGTTTGGGGAGTAGAAGGAACTGCATAGCTAGTAGGCATGTTTTGCAGACCATCTCCAAAGAAATCAAACTCAGCAGTATCAACTGGTGAATGAGGTTGACTTGGTCCAGCAGTCTCAATATTTTGCTCAGCAGTTGGAACTTGAGGTTGAGCAGTGCTAACTCCATTGGAACTGCTCGTTGGAATTTCAGCTTCTTTACCATTCTGACCACTTGTTTCAGCAGCATCTTTCTCTTTGTCTACACCACTTGATGAAGGAATATCATCTTTCTTTGTAGAAGACTCATTCACAGAACTTTCTTCCATGACAGGTATGAAAATGCAATCATCATCTTCCTCTTCTGAACCTGCATTACTGTTAGTATTTGTACCTGTAACAGGCACATAATTCATGGAATCTGAAAGACTGTCAATATCAAAGATCCAATCTGGACCTACACCTACAACATTTGGTTTATTCTCCAAAAATTCTATATGCAGATTTTCTTCTACTTGCTTGGTGCTTGTATTGTACACCCTAAAAGCCTTACTATGCAGAGAATAACCAACAAAGAAACCTTCCTCAGATTTCCCATCAAACTTTCCTAGTTGGTCTTTGGTATTAAGGATAGTAACATGACAACCAAAAGGTCTCATGAAGCTTAAAGCAGGGGTTCTACCTTTAAGTAACTCATAAGGAGTCTTATTGTGAGGTTGTACAACTAAAACCCTATTCAACACATAACAAGCAGTGCTAACTGCTTCAGCCCAAAATGAAACTGGTAGCTTAGAGTCAGCTAACATTGTCCTAGCAGCCTCTATAAGAGTCCTATTCTTTCTCTCAGCTACACCATTTTGCTGTGGGGTTCTAGCTACACTAAACTCCCTCTTAATACCTTTTTCTCTGCAAAAGTCATCCATCACTCTATTCTTAAATTCAGTCCCATTATCACATCTGATTACTTTAACTTTCTTATCAACTAGGTTTTCTACCTCAACAATAAGGGTCTTAAGTATTTCACTTGTCTCATCCTTAGTTTTCATAAAGAATACCCAAGAAAACCTATTATAATCATCAGTGACAACAAGGCAGTATCTCTTAAAATTCAAGCTATTCATAGAGGTAGGACCAAACAAGTCCATATGCAACATATACAAAGCTTGAGAAATAGAGTTCTGGGTCTTTGGCTTAGATGAGGCTCTGTGTTGCTTACCCTTAAGGCAAGAAACACAAGTTTGGTCATTGAGAAAAATTTTGTTTGGCAAACCTCTTACCAATCCATGTTTAGCAATTTTGTTAATGGTTTTAAAATTAACATGACCAAGCCTCCTGTGCCATAACATTGATTCTTCCAATGTGGCTTTTGCAACAAGACAAGTAAGTCCAACCTTAGGAACTAGTTTATTCATCTCAAAACTGTATGTATTATCCTTTCTAGGGATTTTAAGCAATACTAGACTTTCATCAGGTAGCTTGAAATCAGGGGAAAGTATAAGACAATCAGTATCAGTAAATAAAACTTTGTTCTGTTTATCACAAATTTGTGATACACTGAAAAGATTGTACTTAAGTTCTGGTACATAATACACATTCTCAAAATCAAGGTTACCAGTTTTAATTACCCCTTTACCAGTAATTCTTCCTCCAACACCACCACCAAAGACAACTGGTCCTCCATCCAGAGCAATAAAGTCTGAAAGATATGACTTGTTGCCTGTCATGTGCCTTGAACATCCACTGTCTGAAAATCCTCTATCTTCTTTGTCATTTGAGGGATGTTCCTGCACACAAAATAAAGGTGTTAGTTTCTTTTGGGGATCCAAACCATCACTGGTTTGGATCTGCCTTGTGCATCAAGATAAGAAAACTTGTTTGAGGTCTTTGATGCACCATTGGGTCTGGTAAAATGTCTATCCCAATGTGCTGAGGCCTTGACAGCATTGCCCCATTTTCCCTTAACATTTAAGTGCCTAGCAGTTGGATTTGCTGGTCTAGCAGTTGGAACTGCTAACCTAGCAGTTGGAACTGCTTGTATAACTTTAGGCACCCATTTCTGATTAGCCATTGCTGTTTTCTGATAAAAATGACTTTTAACTGTTTGTGCATGATTTGAAAATTGTTTTGCACTAGAAACAGTTTGCTTGTTATTAAACCACTGATTTTGACTAGCAGTTGAAACTGTTTTGATGCCAGTCTTTAACATAACAGCCTTAGGTGACATCTTATGATTTGCATTAGGGTTTGTCAATCTGGTTGGACTATTTTGAGTTACCCTAGCAATGTTATTCCTGTTCACCCTAGCATTCCCAGTAACCCTCTTTTTCCATGGGTTAGAATCACAATAAGCAGCCATATGCTCAAAACTTCCACAGACAAAACATACTTTTCTAATAATAGCAAACCTATCATCCATTTTCTTAGATTTTGAATGATTCCAATTCCTATGACTACTCTCAGAACTTGATGATCTGTTCTTAGTCCTATACATCTCAGCATATCTAACATTTTTCCTAACTGGTTTTATGTTTTCAGTCTTAACCACTTTAGGAGCATGTTTAACTTCTACCTTAACAGCATTAGGTTTTTCCTTAACCTCTACATTCTCATCATCAGATGTCAACTCCTCAATCGTTGGAGCATCTGAGTTCCTATCAGAGGACATCTTTTCCTCAGAAAGAGATTTATCACTAGCACTCACAAAAGCATCTTCTGCCTTAACAAATTTAACAGGATTCTCACTAATCTTAACACCATATCCAGGAAATTCCATATCCTTAAACTCTTCTAAACCTGTATGAGCTAAATCTATTCCTGGTGGAGCAAACATTCCTCTAAAGGGGGTGCAACTGACTTATAACCTAAACCAGATTTAGCTTTGTTAAGTATTTGACTCTCTACAATCTTTTTAACTCCGTTTGAAGTATATTCAAGAGTGTCTACACTTAACTGGATGTTATCTTTCTCCTTTTTAAGCTTCTCTAGTTCATATACAAGTCCACTCATTTTATTTTCTTTTATTTCCAATTCCCTCTTTAAAAGACCTATCTCATCAGTAAAGTTTGACTCATTCTGTTTATAAAACACAATTTGTTCTTCCAAAACAGCTAATCCTCTTTTATGATTTGACAGACTAAAACTTATTTGATTAAATTCAGTTTTAAGATCACCATACTGTTTCAAAATATTTTCATAATCTTTTAAAGCACGACAAGAGTTAGAACATTTTTCAGGTTTATATACCTCAGTGTCTGAGAAAGCCATCAATCCCAAGTTAGCTGGTTCCTCTTCTTCCTCCATGAAGCTCCAATTAAATCCAACTCCATCTACAGCTACCATAGCCTTGGAAGAAGGCTCTTCAACATTTATTGTTCTCCTTGACCCTTACTGATTCTGAAACCCTTGAGCCTGGTTACTTTGTTGTCTTGGACCTCTGCATTCCCTGGCAAAGTGTCTCAACTTGTGACAATTAAAGCATTCCACCTTAGACTTATCATACCCAGCAACATCTTTTCCATTGAAAGTAATCTTATTCCCAATCCTTTGGTAATACTTCTTAGCCCTGATGCTTATCAAAGCCAACTGCCACTTCAAATCCATAGCTTCCAAATCATCTTCAGCAATTTGAAGAAGATCTTCATTAAAGATCTTTGACCCTCCAGACTGTTCTGATACAAATGCATATATGGTCTCATCAGTCAAACCAGCAGTGCTAGATTTTACACTAGCAGTGCTAACTGTTGGTATAGCAGTACCAACTGCTTCTTCATCTTCATGTTTAGAACTGTTTGAAGAAGATACAAAAGCCATATTCCCTGAACTGGAACTGGTGCTACCACTCTTCTTGACCTTTTGCTCAACAATCTTGAGATTATTGTAAAGCTCATTCATTGTCATATTCTCCAGTTCTGGTTTATTGCTCCAAACCACAACATAAGTATTCCATTCAGCAGGTAAACTGTTTAGAAACTTCATGTTGAGGTCTTCTTGAGGTATCACAATCTTCAACACAGTAAGTTGACTGATGATCTTCTGAAGCCTATTAAAGATTTGATCCAAAGTTTCATTGCTTGATGCAGTGAAGTTCTCATAACTTTGCTTGAGTAGGGTTTTCTGTGCCTTTTTGGTAGCCTCATTGCCACCAAATCTTTCCACCACTGCTTCAAAAAGAGTTTTAGCCGATTCGTAATGGCTAAAGTTCAGCACTTGATCATTAGGAATTGCCATTAGTAACAAATTCCTAGCCTTCTGATCATTCTTCTTTTTTATTCTCTCCTCGTTTGTAACTGGCTCAGTGTTAAGCTTTGTGACCTTGGAACCATCAGCACGTGTTTCTTCAACAGCAACTGGTTTGAAGGAATCACCATTGATAATAATATCCCATAATGCATAGTCTTGCACCATGAAGTATTGCTCTATCCTGAGCCGCCATAAGTCGTATTCATTCTGTTTCAGCATGGGGAGTTTAGCAAGGATTGAGGTTTGAGGTGTCTCCATGTCCATCTTCTTGGATTGCTAGTGAGTAAATACTTCTAATTCTTCTAAACTCAACGTATCAAAAACCTTGGGCTCTGATACCACTTGACCAGATCTAAACACACACGTTGTGTTGGAGATACTTTGAGTATATACTTGATAGCACGCGGAATTTACTACCAAGTACTTAGAAGAATATATGATTACGTTTGGTGATTGAATAAGTAAAACAATAAGAACAATGATATCAACCAAACTTATCACTTCACTATATCGAACGATTACAATAGATCTGAATGATATGTGTATATCGTATTGTATGACATGTATATATGAAACCCTAATCTAAGGATCTCCTTTTATAATGTAAAGAGTCCTTTACACGTTAAACATCTAACCATATCATTCTATACAAATAAGATATTTACCATATCTTTTCTATAATTATCTTCAAACGGTTTCATCTTGATCTCTTAAGCAGTCCTAACTGATCTTCCTTCAGCAGTTCTAACTGCTCTTCCATCAGCAGTCTTAACTGTCCTTGTATCAACAGTCTTAACTGTTCTTGTATCAACAACCGTACAAACTGCTTAAGTTTAATTCCCAACATTCTATAAGCAGCATTTTCCATTTTCAGAGCAGCAGAGATACGAACGTGAGTATGGTACCATTCATCAGTTGGATCGGGAGTCGTCTGGGGAGTTCATGCAGCGATTTTTGAGATTGGCTAGCTTTGTGGGACCGGAGGTTACCGGTAATGCTCAGCGTCAGGCTAGACACTTCAAATGGGGGTTGAAGAAATGGGTGTTGGATCGTATTGTAAACACCGAGTACGAGGATGTTGCTTTAGTTGCGGATGCGGCCCGTAACATTGAGTTGTTGCATGCTGATGAGGGTTCGAATAAGAGAGACAGAGACGGAAATCGTATGAGCTTCAGGGAGCAGGGTCGTCAGGACCAGATTCGGGAGTATAGGAGTCGTCAAGACCAGGGATATGAACAGAGGAGGCGTCAGGAGTTCAGAGAGCAGTCGACTTGGGGTTCTCAGCAGAGTCATCATTCGAGTTCTTCAGGTCAGAAAAGGCCTATTGAGGCTTTGCCTCCTCCACCTCTATGTACTACTTGCGGAAAGGCTCATCCGGGTCCTTGCTTTAAGGTTACTGGTGGTTGTTTTTCATATGGCTCTACTCATCATAGGGTTAAGGACTATCCCAAGAAGCGCCATATTGTACCAGTAGAATCGGCTAAGCCATCTCCCACAATGGGTCGAGTTTATGCTTATACTCGTGATCATGCGGCGGACTCATCAAGTACCATTACCGGCTTTCTTTTCATTGGTGATCATTTTGTCTTTGCATTATTCCGTTATATCTAATCCGTTTGCCAAGAGACTTAATATAACTCCAACACCATTAACAAATCGTATATCCATCTTTACACCAATGAGAACCCATGAACTCATAACCGAAGCTATTTTAGTTATCCACATTTCTTGTTCTGATCTGGTATGCCTTTGTTTTGTTTTCCGTTCTGTTTCGTTTCTGGTTCTTCGCAAATTTCGAGGACGAAATTTTTTTTTAGGGGGGAAGAAGTTGTAATACCCCAAAAATCTAAAACATGTAAAAAGACCAAATTGCCCCTATAATCTAAAATTTTGATTAATAAGCATATGAAGTACCAAATAAATCCCAAACTTCTGAAAATGATCAAGATATGAAGTAAATTAATTTCTACCACTACATTTTAACATTTGTAAAGTACAAAAAATCATATTAACACACAAAATGTCCTATGGCCGAATATCTAAATGTATGTATTATTATTATTAATAATTATTAATATAAACTAATTTAAACATGGAAATAATTCAAGAAATCAAGATTTTGAAAACAAATTGATTGGGTCATTATAATTACCGAGTCTTCAGCCCAATCCCCCCCCCCCCCATAATCTCGGCATTCATCCTTATTTAGTTAACTTATCTTTTATTTTCTTTTAAAATATACCGAAGGAACAAAAACACACACAAAAATTATTATCATCTTCATCCGATTTTCTGAAATCAAGTGGGCATTTTTCTGGGGTTCTCCATCATCAAAAGTAGCTGGGAAAAATATTTTGGAGGTCGTGGGCTTGCTCAGTTGATCGCTAGAAGTGTTGTTTGTCGATTTTCTTTAAACCGAGAGGTACAATTTTGTTCAACTCTTCCACTCGTTCGAATCTCCTTCTGGTATTTTTCCTACGTTATTCACATCATATAGGTTCCATAAAAATTAATCTAACTAAATCATGCAAGCTTATTCGATCGTGATAATTGTTTATGGCTAAAACGTACACAAAATCTAAAATACGTAATACGAATTTTCTGGAATTGAAACTTATATTATTTGAGCTTTATACGACCCATATGACTCTGGAAAAATGCTAAGTCAAATTGTTATAGGCCACAATAACCTGGTCTAATTATTTTGTGAAACGGGTAAAAAAAAAGAAAACGAGAAAAAGAAAAGAAAACCAACGTGCGATCTAAGGTTTGGGGTTTTGGGATTAAATCTGGAGTATTAATGAAGGTTTGGGGTTTTGGGATTAAATCTAGATTAAACTTGTGTCTTATGTCTTGTACTATCCACGTAACTTTGAACTTATACTAAAAACCAAATAAATAAGTAGACCGCAACCTCTTGACAAAATCCTCATCTTCTATGAGACACTGAGTACTACAATGTTACTCCTTTAAGTGATAGCAAATACCAATTGCTAGATTTGACAAGTCTTTGTCACAATGTTAAAGCACGAACAAGTTATCTTTAAACGTTGTAAGCCGTTTAAGATATGATAAGAAAACGCATCCACGAAACTCCACTTCAACTTCAAATAAGTGATAAATAATCATCTCCGTAATCAACTAATCCAAATAAATCCAAATACGAGCCATTTTAAACGTTTAAGAACATTTAAAACAAAACAATCGTCAGTGTGTGTCCAACATCTTCATACCAACCTAGAACCAAAAATCATGTACTGTCCGATATCGAATAATGCTAGCAGTACTAAGAATATAGTAGCAGTACTAAAAATATAGTAGCAGTACTAAAAAATTAAGTAGCAGTATAACTTCTTGAAGCAACATTAAAAATTATAAGCAGCATCATTCGACCAATAGCAGTAGTAACTTACAGATATTCAACGAGCAGCTTTAACGAGTACTTAATTTACCATGGCATCATTAACAGATAGTAGATCAAAGTAGCAGCATTATCAAATACTACTAGCAGCATTAATGAGGCACAGCAGTAGAAACCAAGCGTAGCAGTACTAATATTGTCGAGCAGCGAAAACAATAAGGAGCAGTACTAACTTGTGTGTTACCAGCAGTATTAACTTATGTAAGCAGCATTAACCAATAAATAGCAGTATTAACACATGTGGATCGTCCAATAGCAGAATTAATCAAACTTAGCAGTACTAACTCAACAATAAGCAGTACTAATCATCCAACGAGCAGTACTAACTTGCCACGCAATAGTATTAACGAGTTAATGAGTAGTACTAACCATTCAATCCGAGTAGTACAAAGTATAAAGCCAGCAGTATTAACGATCAATCAGCAGCTTTAACTAGGCGAAGCAGTACAAACTAAGAAGGCAGCAGCAGGTTCCATAACGAGCAGTATTAGAATGATAAGAAGCAGTATTAAGTACTTATAGTAGCAGTAAACGTAACCCTTCGACTTGTAATACCATTAACATTCTTCATTGAAGTGCATACGTCTACTGTACCACACTTAAAAACTTACTCGTAGTAGAAACCTTAACAGAAGAGAATCAAGTTGCAGCAGCAGAAAAACAATTCGTATCAGCATGAAACTTGATGTTTTTCGTAAACCAATTGATTATATCTTGATCCCTCATGTTGTTACCATCTCACTAACTGTTAAGTATCCAGACGACACTTTTTAGTGTCACTAACCTGTTGCTAATTTATGACTTCATCGAATTACGGTTTTAAAGCAGCCTTGAACATCGTTTTAGAGTAAATACAACCTTTTAACCATAAGATATTGATCAACAACAGTAGCAGCAAACTATGATAACCAAATCGATCTTAAACATAATTAAGAACAAACCCTAAAAATGATTTTCAGAAAAACCTTTCTGCAGCAGACTTCGACAATCTATATCTTTCAATCAAAAACTCACATTGAAGATCCCTCCGGTGAGAATATGCCTTGATATATAGTGAACCTTCAATAAAAATTTTGTTAAGATCCAATGGTTAACGAATGAGATATCGCCTTTTTACCACATAACTGTAGAAAAATACGAACATAAAAACCAAAGTCGATTATGTTCTTCATTCTTCGACTAATAAAACCTTGTAGATCCTAAATCATGAGCTCCTTGAGCTCTGATACCAATTGTGGAGTTTGTTAGAACTCCTTAGATCGTTTTGAGCACTAGGAATAACAATAACAAAGATTAACAATATACGCAGCGGATTAAATAAAACATCAATTGTTATTGTAACAAGGTTTCTTCGTCATCATCTTCATAATAATACAATTACAAACAAAATTAGCCCCAATACAGTTACTCAACAATAACAGGGATCAAAGATCCTTGAGGCTAAAACAAACACTAAACCCTAGGCGTCTACATTAGAGAACTCACGACTAGAATATACAGACACGCTTTCCTGGTGTTTACATCTTGACACACATAAAACATACGCCCTATGTCTCTTTATATAATAGAGATATTAGGGTTACAAAGACTCATAACTGTATTAGGAAACAAATCTTCCTAACTTTTAATCTTTATCTTTTAAGTCCTTGTAGTTTCATACTTGCTTCATTCTTCTTTTATTGTTTTGTATTTATCAACTCAATATAAAACCTAACATCTATTCTTGAACTATGTTCCATTGTCACACCTGATTATCTTTACTTTCTTTTCAACTAGGTTTTCTATCTCAGTAATGAACTTGTTAAGAATGTTACTTGTCTCATCCTTAGTTGCTAAAAAGAAAACCCAAGTAAACCTGCTATAATCATCAGTGACAACAAGACAACATTTCTTATTCATCAAGCTACTCACAAAATTTGGACCAAACAAGTCCATATGTAACATGAATAAAGGCTAAGTAATAGAGTTCTGAATATTGGTCTAACAAGAGGCTCTGTGTTGCTTCCCCTTTAGACAAGCAACACATGTTTGGTCATTTTCAAAACGTTTTAAAGGTAAACCACTTACAAGATTATCCTTAACAATTTTATTAATGGTTTTAAAATTTACATGACCAGCCTCCTAAGCCATAGCATTGATTCATCCAATGTGGCCTTTGCTACAAGACAAGTTAAACTCTCTTTAGGAACAATATTCCTCATATCAACACTGTACATGTTGTTCTTTCTAGGAACTTTAAGTAAAACTTGACTCTCATCAAGTTACTTAAAGTCAGGAGACAGAACAGAACATTCAGTTTCAGTAAAAAGAACACTGTTCTTTTTGTCACACATCTATGAGACACTAAACAGGTTAAACTTTAACTCTTGAACAAAGTTCACATCTTCAAATTCAAGCTTACCAGTCCTGATAGTACTTTTACCAGTGATTCTTCCTCCTTTGGCTCCTCCCCCAAAGGGAACATACCCTCCATCAAATTCCTTGAAATCTGAGAGATAGGACATGTTCCCTGTCATGTGCTTGGAACATCCACTGTCAACATATCCCTGATCTTCTTGTTGTGAATGATCCTGCACATAGAAATAAGGAAATTAGTTTCCTTTGGGGACCCAATCCATTACTGATTTGGATCTGCCTCGTGCATCAATATAATTATATCTCTTCAATGTGATTGATGCACTATCAAGTTTGGTAGGTCTCCAAACCCAACATGCTGAGGCCTTAACAGTATTATTCCTATTTTCCCTAACAGCATTTACTACTGCTGAATTTGGTCTAGCAGTATTAACTTTTTGACCAAAATTTTTGTTAGTTAATGCTGTTTTATTTTGACAGGGCCTCTTTACAGTTGATTGTGCTAATTTAGAAAAATGTGACATTGCTCTAGCACTATAAATTGTAGTTTTGGGATGAGCAGTATTAACAGGCCTAACAGTATTAAGTGATCTTAGGCCAGTTTTCATTAAAACTGCTCTTTGGAGCCATGTTTCTGTAAGCATTAAGGTTAGACTTATTAGCATTGTAATTCACCCTGGTATAACTATTCCCAGATACCCTTGCATTTCCAGATGCCATCCTTTCCCTTTGATGGTAATTGCAGCCAGCCTGCACATGGTCAAAACTTCTACAGACAAAACAGCCTTTATTGTACATAACAAAATCACTTCCTAGTTGTTGGGACTTCTGATTATTCCAGTTTCTTTGGTTTCCCATAGGGCTTTGTGACCTGTACATCTCAGCATATTTAACTGGTTTCCTAACTGGTTTTTCTTGTGGTTTAGTTCTAACAACATCTACCTTAGCAATATTAGGAAAATCAGTTTTCTTCTCTAACTTATCCTCTTACACCATCTCCTTAACAAATGGGGTATCAGAAGATTCACTAACACTCTTACTAGAACATGATTCAAAGCATTCAATCTCAGGTTCTTTTCTTTCAATCTCAGGCTCTTTGAGCTCCTCTAAACTAGTATTTGACAAATCAAGTTTTGGGGGTGGAAATAACCCTGTATAAGGAAGTGGAACAATATTATATCCTACACCTTTCTTGAGTTTGTCATTAACCTGACTCTGTATGAGCTTTTCTACACTTTTAGAGGACTGCCCAAATCTCTCTATATCAACCTTAATTTTTTCTTTTTCTAGCTTAAGCTATTCTAACTCATGTTAAAGCACACTTTTTTCTGAGTCTTTGTATGAGATATCTCTTTTTAAAATAGCAATATCCTCAGTGAAGATAGTCTCATTCTTTTTGTAAAAGACTAGTTGCTCTTATACAACAGCTAACCCTCTTTTATAATTAGCTAAATTGAACTCAGATTGGTTAAACTCTATTCTTAAATCATCATACTGAGTTTTGAGAATTTCAAAGCTTTTTAAACAGGTTTTTAAATAAGTTTTGTTAGTGTATACCTCAGAATCTGAAAGAGCCGTTAGAGCCATGTTTGTAGGGGCTTCCTCTTCTGCCATAAAGCTCCAGTCAAAACCAAGCCCATCAATAGCCACCATAGCTTTGGAAGAAGTTTCTTCCAAGTTCACTGACTTTCTGGTGCTCTCTTGGTTCCTGGATCCTTTGCTTTCTTGACTCTTGCTTCTGTTGTCTTGGTATCTAGGCCCTCTGCACTCCCTTGCAAAGTGTCCCAACTTATGACAGTTGTAACACTCTACCTTGTACTTGTCATATACAGTTGTGTCACTGCCATTGATAATGATCTTCTTACCAGTCTTCTGTGTAAAAGATCTTTTAAGGCTCTTCTAGGATAAACATCATTGATAACATACAGCGGATTTAACAAACATCAATAATGCTTAACAAGGTTTTTATTAAAGCGCGCTTTATCTTTATTAAATAATAAATAAATAAACTAACTGCTACAAACTAATAAACGTGTACACACACACGTCTATTCGACTCTCATTGGAGAGTTCTACATTTCTGGATGCTAAACCAGACGGCTAATACCCTTTATACATAGGGTTTACATGAAAACCTATCTTCAATAAGAAGCTAACTAATTTAATACATTTAGTCCCTGTTGTTTCACGTTTCTTCATTTAGGCATATGTAGTTTTGTAATCATTAAATTAAAATTCCCAACAATCTTCCCCTATTTGATATTACAAAACTATCTCCATGAAACAATCTTCAATGCTTCCTTGAGGTCTTCTTGAACATGTCACCACATATAATAAGCTGCAACAATCTTCTTCCCCTTTTTGTAATCATCGAATAGGGGTCTTCCATGCAACTTGAATCGAAACACTTCCCCTTAAGTGGTGCATGTAGATGATGAAACAAACTTCCCCTGAAACCAATATGTTCACCATCTCTTGAATCACGAACTCCGTAGGCTCTATGGAATGATCACTGATGAAGAAAACCGAGTATAACGAATTTGATGAAGAAGTTGAATTTCCCAAACTTGCGTCTTATATCTTGCATTATCCACGTGACTCCAAACTCATACTAGAAGTAGGTCGCAACCTCTTGATAAATCCTCAACTATATGAGACACTGAGCACTACAATGTAACTCCTTAAAGTGATAGCAAATGTGAGCATTAAGCACCCTAGATTATAGATCACACACTTTTGCTAGATTCATCAAGTCTTTGTCACCGCATTAACGCCCAAACAAGTTATCTCAATACCCACTTTGAGATATGATAAGAACACGCACCTGTGAAACTCAACTACAACATCAAATAAGCAATATTCAATCGTCTTCTTCAAATAATCACCAAAACAAGCCATAAAAGTAAAGTTTTGTCCGCGATCCAAAACTGCTCTAGCAGTACAAACCAGCAGTACACACAAAAGCCAAGTAGACTTAGCTGAGTACTGTAGCAATATTAAAAATATGAGAGCAGACTTAACCATCAGAGCAACCAGAATTAATCTTGAAAAACAGTAGCAACATTAATAATGAGAGCAGAATTAACGAAGAGTGCGAGCAGATTTAACTTCCAAATGAGCAGACTTAATAATCACTGACCAGAATTAACCATTACTGACCAGAATTAACCACTACTGCAACCAGAATTAATAATCACTGACCGACACCCATTAATGCTATAAAGATACTGATCAACGCTCACCAATCATCAAATAAAATAATCCATAGCATTAAAACAACCTCAATCATCAATTGATGTCCAGCATCCCACACACTGACAACGGACCACTCCAAACAAATCCAATTAATTGTACATCGAATCAGTAATTGAAAATCTTTCCAATATGCAGTATACGACAACCTCCATTGACCACAGACCATGCGCCCCACAAACCAATTAAATATTACGAGGTAATCATCCACTCAATTAATTCATAGCCCCACACAAATAGACCATTGACCAATTAATTCATACCATGATTGAATTATTTTACTGATCGACCATTAATGAAGTGAATATACCGACAGAAAAATATCAATCTTCATAATGAATAAGAGATTTGTTACCCGAAAAAAATAACGATTACCTCAAAATATTTCAAAGTCTGCTGCTGTCAAACATAAACCCTTTCCAGATCTACTTCTGTTTCATCGAATATGCTCCATCACCAACAGTAACAACCTTGTAGATCCTAGATATCGAGAGCCACCCTCTCTGATACCACTTGTAAAAGATCGTTTAAGGCTCTTCTAGGATAAACATCATTGATAACATACAACGGATTTAACAAACATCAATAATGCTTAACAAGGTTTTTATTAAAGCGCGCTTTATCTTTATTGAATAATAAATAAATAAACTAACTGCTACAAACTAATAAACGTGTACACACACACACGTCTATTCAAATGGTATATTGTGTTCTTCATTGTTATTATTAAGATTCCGCATTAGCAATTAACAACCTGTTAGAGTTTCTCACATAGATCAATTTGGATTTATTCAAGTTGTCTATTAAGTAACAAAGGCTACTTAGATCCATTAATTTGTGTGGACCTACAAGTGGTATCAGAGCCTATAGAGGGACTCTGAGTAAAAAGAAACACAAAAACCTTAAACACTCATTCATTCTCAATCCTGCATAATGTCTGTCAAGAATGGTGATGAATACTCAAACCACATCAGTGATGATGAAACTTCAAATCATGAAGATGCTGCATCAGAAACCAATACAAATAAACAACAACAACAAAGTATCCCTGCTACAACCACTATCTCCAATATCAAACTCCCACTTTTGAAAAAGGAGGAGTATGACATCTGGGCAATGGAGATGGAACATTATCTGGAGTATATTGATAATGAAGTCTGGAAGGTAATCCAGAATGGAAATTCGAAGAAAAGGATCTCTGTGGGCAAAGATGGTGTTGTTAGGGTGCTTCCACCAGTCTCTGCTGCAGAGATTCAGGCTGTGGAGAAAGAGAGGAAGGCCAAAACCATTCTATTGATGGCTCTTCCCAAGGAGCACTTAAGAAGATTCCATGGTATGGACGATGCTAAGGAGATCTGGGAGGCTATCAGAACAAGGTTTGGAGGGAATGCTAACTCCAAGAAGATGCAGAAAGTTGTCCTTAAACAAGAGTTTGAAGCTTTCACAGTGACTAGTTCAGAAGGTTTGGAGAAAGGCTATGATAGATTTCAACACCTTCTCTCTCAATTGGAAGCCCATGGTGCTGCTGTATCCAATGAAGATGCTAATCATAAATTTCTTAGATCATTGCCAAAAGA
This sequence comes from Artemisia tridentata subsp. tridentata, assembly GCA_021014915.2. NCBI lineage: Eukaryota > Viridiplantae > Streptophyta > Magnoliopsida > Asterales > Asteraceae > Artemisia > Artemisia tridentata. The sequence continues at coordinate 323,589,096 of CP139503.1, forward strand.
GTGGTCAAGTGTGGCAATGACCATGAGGATGAAAGATGATGTTGAAACCTTGTCAATTGATGACTTGTACAACAATCTTCAGGTGTTTGAACATGAGATCAAAGGGGTCTCAAAGGCATCTTCAAGTGCTGCCAATGTTGCTTTTGTCTCCCAAAGCAAGAGCAGTACTAACAAGGTTAAATTTGGTGGTTATTATTCTGGTGCTCATGTTGCTTCTTCAAGTAATACAAGAGAAAGAGAAGTCCCAGCTGGCTTTGCTGATGAAGTTGTTTATTCTCTCTTTGCAAAGAATTCAGAAGAACCAGATCTTATCAGTGATGACCTTAAGCAGATTAATGATGTTGATATTGAGGAGATGGATATAAAGTGGCAAATAGCCATGATTGCTCTCAGGGTGAAAAAGTTCTATAAGCAGACTGGGAGGAATATAAGATTTGACAGAAAGACAGTTGTTGGGTTCAATAAGAAGAATGTTGAGTGCTACAGATGTCACAAAAATGGTCACTTTGCTAGGGAGTGTATAGCTAAAGTGACTACTGATGGGAAAAGGCAGAAAGATTCATTCTCTAAAGAAGCAGATAAGGAAGAGAAGAATGAAATGGGTATGATGACTTTAGAAGCTGGTGCTATCAACTGGGGTAAACACACAGAGGAAGAAGAAGACATAAATCACGCATTTATGGCCATTGGTTCTAGTTCTGAGGTATCCTTGTGTTCCAAAACTTGCATTAAATCATATAATAGTCTCAAGTCATTGTGTGATGAACAATTGAAACAAATAGGTGACCAAGAAGCTCAAATACTTGCCTATACCAATGCTGTTAAGACCCTAGAAGCACAAATAGTCACCTATCAAAAACAGCAATCGGCCTTAAATGAAAAACTTACTTTTCAAGCTAATGAAATATATGAAAAAGATGAAAAGTTGAAAAGATATAAGAGAATAGGCATGAAAGCTGTAAAAGATAGGGATGCATTGCAGAAAATACTAGACTCATGGAAAGATTCATCTAAAAATCTGTTTAAATTAGTAGATTCTAGTATGAGTTCAACGTGTAAAATTGGCTTAGGATATGAGATAAAATCTGATAAGGAGATTTTAAGCTATGAGGAATAGATGGCTAGAACAGTGTTTGTTAGTACAGAAAGTGACTTAGCTGGTAAACCTACATACAATAGATTAATAAAAACTAATGACTTTAAAGGAGTTCCACCTCCATTAAATGGAGATTACACTCATCTACAAAAGGAAGAACTTAATGATTCTTTGTTTGTCTATGGTAAAAAGGGTCCTCAATATCCTGAAATAGGAAACTCAGATGATAAATCCAATGAATATTCTACCTTTCAATCTAATGACAGTGAAGGATCCATTGGAGATGTCTCTGAGCAGTCTAAATCAGAAAATGAATCAAAAGAGGTGTCTAGGTCTGAACCAGTTAAGATAAATGAACCAGTTGTGATTGAACCTCAAACAGTTAAACCTAGTTGTGTCAAACACATAAAATCTCCTAGGGAATTTGTTAAAAGCCAAGAGTCACCAAAGAGTGATAGAGTAAAAAGAGAATTTAGGAAAAGTTACACTTTCACTCCAAAAAGATGCTTTGAGTGTGGTAGTTTAAGTCATTTAATCAAAGACTATGACTTTCATGAAAAGAGGATGCTTAAAGAGGCTGAACTTAAGAGACAGAGAGGTGTTAATACTGGTCATGTGAATGCTAAACCAGTTTGGAATAATGCAAACAAAATTAATCATGCTAACCAATTTGTTACTAGACCAGCACAATTTAATTCTGGTAGATCTAATGTTAATTCTGGTTGGTCATTTGTTAATTCTGTTAGGCCAAATATTAATACTGGTAGGCCAAATGTTAATTCTGGGCAAAATGTTAATTCTGTTAGGCCCAAAGTTAATTCTGGGTATGTTAATGTTGTTAGACCCAGACAACCATTTGTAAATAGACCACAGGTGAACCAAACTAATCATAGAAACAATTTTTCTAAATCACATTCACCTGTGAGGAGACCCATTGTTCAAAATGCAGCAAAAACTTCAAACTCTAATGCGGTAAAGGGAAATTAGGGGTCTGCTGTTAAGGCCTCAGCATGTTGGTCTTGGGATCCATTTAAGAATGAACTTACCTATAAATCCCAAAACAACAGTGGATCATGTTCATATAAGACTTATAAATATGCTGATCCACAAGGCAGACCCAAGCCTGCAGAGGCCTGGGTCCTTAAGAGAAACTAATTTCTCTTCTTTATGTGCAGGAACATCCACTCAAGAACATGGGAGATAGAGGAATATTTGATAGTGGGTGCTCTGGGCATATGTCTGGTAACAAGGATCACCTGAAGGATTTTGAAGAATTCAAAGGAGGTTCTGTTACCTTTGGAGGTAGCAAAGGGTATATCACTGGTAAAGGTAGAATTGTTGTGGGCAATTTAGAATTTGATAATGTGTCTTTTGTAAAAGAACTTGGGCAATTTAACCTTTTCTCCATATCACGAATTTGTGATAAGCAGCATAAGGTACTTTTTACTGAAACTGAATATTTTGTGTTGACTTCTGACTTTAAGATGCCTGATGAAAATCAGATACTCCTAAAAGTCCCATGCTCAATGTTTTGTGTTGACTTCTGGAAAAACCTCCTTGCCTCATGCTCAATAGTGCTAATTGCCACTTCAAATCCATTTCTTCTAATTCATCTTCATGGATTTGTTCAAGATCTCCATGTACAAGCTGAGACCCATTTGATTGACTGTCCAAGAATGCATACATAGTAGCATCACTTAAGGTAGCAGTACTAGCTTGAGTGCTAGCAGTACTAACTGGAGTATTAGCAGTACTAACTCCACAAGCAGTATTAACTTCACCAGTACTGCTAGGGCTGGGAGTTGACACCATAGTTGTCAAAATTGCGATCCTGATCGTAGGATCGTACGATCCTACGATCCTACACACAAAAAACGATCAGCATCTTAACAAGATCATAATTCAAGTAAGATCGTATCAGGATCGTAGGATCGCACGTAGAATCGTAGGATCGTTTAGGATCGCCTATTATTATTATTATTATTATTATTATTATTATTATTATTATTATTATTATTATTATTATTATTATTATTATTATTATTATTATTATTATTATTATTATTTGTAACACCCCCAAAATATCGCAGCGGAAGATAGTACACTGGGGTATTACTTCCTAGCACAAAGTACAAGTCATGGAAAATGACCTTTCAAAAGAGACGTTTAAAGGTATTTCACATTTGATACATTAAAAGCTCAGAGTTTGCAAAAGGTCCCAACAGTTTACATAAAACACAATGTTTTCAAAAGATTGCAAATGTTTTAAACATAACATAAATCTTTAAAATATAGTCTCTTCAAATTTGAAAATATGCCGAGTCTCCAAAATATATCCGTGCGACTCCATCCAAGACCTTCGTGCCTACAAACCTAAGATAAAACATGCTAAAAACGTCAACACAAAGGTTGAGTGAATCCATAGAGTTTAAATATAAGCAGTTGATCACAATATAAGTTATAAAGCAACTAAGCAACGAATGCAAAGTCTAGTAAAGTTATTATTGCACTAAGCTCGTGACCCCGAACATTAACGTTGGTAGATATTCTAGCAGAATATGAATTTGCCTTTCGACATAGGTAATAGCCATACCTAATAAACAATACGAATATGATACTTTATATAGCCAAGCTGGCACATTTCGGCATGAGGGCTGTCATACCCCAATAGATCTATCTATTGTATTCAGATTCACTCTCAAGTGATTAACGGTTCACGATAATAAAAAGGGACTTTCGGCTATGGGTAACTTAGGCAATAATAATATCAGGATAGCATACAGTTTTCAAAGCATTGTGATCATAAGTATTTATAGCATGTATCTCCCCCACGGAGTTTTGTAAAACAATATAAGTAAAAACTTGGGGCTATGAACTCACCTTAAGTAGTGGAGTGAAAGAGCACGAATAAAGACAACCGAAGAACCAAAGCGAAACTAGAAAGGACCTATAACAAGAAATATGTCTAAGCGAATGCTAATTGAATAAGAGAATGAATGCACATTATTATACTTGATTCATACAGCCAAGGCATCATACTAAGGTTTTTCACAAGTCATATAGTCATGGTTTCCAAAAATAGTAGTTCCCGAGTTGTTTACCCCTCACATTTCCCTAGTTTTTATTAGCGGCTGAAAACTTTCCCCGACTTCCAAAAATCACTACATGCAAATCGTAAGTCAAAAAATTATGTTCTTTATATCCCTAGTTTCCTTTAAGTCCCTAGAATACTGTAAAAATAAGTTTACTCAAAAATTTGCAGGTCTAACCACCTTTTATAAATTTTCTTTACAGATCTGTCCTAAAGGCAAATGTGACTGAGTTTTACGTCTTACCAAATCGGCCGTCAATTGAAATCTACAGGTCCTATGAAGGTGAGGCCAATTGGAGGTGATAGCTCTATTTGTCTAGTACAGGCTACATATTTAGTTTTCAAAAATTTATGGAATAAAACTTGATTTTTTCCCCGAATGCCAACAGCATACAAAATCTGACCCTTTTTACTATAAAATTCATAGTTTAATCATCGGGTGTCGTCACGGGATTCGCCACCCGGAGAAATGACCACAAGACATTGATCTACAACTAAATATTTTTAGTTTAGGTCTAAGGTCTACTTATTGGTACAGTTAATTCCATTTATACTAATGGTCTGCAGCAGTCCCAAGTTTTCCTACCAAACACTAATTTTGATGTATTTCCCAAACCGTGATAGCTATTAAAGTGAATCCACTTTGAGAAGTTAGATTAAGATATATACTACTGAGATTAGCTTTCTTATCCTACATTCTATAGTATTAACTTGGAGTTTATCTCGTTTTCCAAACAATGTTCCATATTCGACTAGCAATCGTAAAACGGCCATAACTCCGTCATCCGGAGGAGTTGATAACCCATCCATTTCGCCACATCAAGCCTAAGACTTTATCTAACCACCCATGTAATTTGTTCATAGGCTTCAGACCAAAAATTTGGAGAACTAGCCCCGTTTACCTACTGGTCTCAAAACAGTCCACTAATCCTACCTTCAATTCACCATAAACACTTCCAAATCACAATCACCCTTAACCAATGCTTCTAATGAATCAAGTATAATATGTATATGATTTAGAAAGACCATTTACAGAAGTAAAATCAATATTCCATTGAAAGATGAAAATCCATTTGCATGTAACAAGAATCAAAGAAAATTGTGAGATTAACTTACTAGAAGTGAAAATCACTAATAACCTTTCTAGGGTTTGATTGGAAACGACCAAGAACTCTTCAAATCTTTGATTAAAATCACCATATTTTGCAAGGATCTTCAAGAGAATGTTATGGAGATGATTTTGTGATTAATTGATGAGATGATAGTGGAAAATTGATGGTGATGTTGGTGTGGTTGTGGCTGAAGTCGATCAAGAAGAAGGAGAGAAAGGAGATATAGTCTGAGTATCGATATAAACAAGGTAAAGAGATGGGTATATTTATTTGAATAAGTTTATGCTTATAGTGTATAGTTTGGTCCCAGTAATTACTAATATTAAGCCCTTAATTCTCAAAACTTAAAACTGGGCAACGAAAAAATATAAAGCTTATAAAAATGTTAAAACTTATCAATATACTCCAACTAAGTATATTAGATGTGTGATAAGTTTAATGGAGAGCGTGCCTAATAACATAGGTTTTAGAACGCGTATTACGTAAGAAATAAAATGCTTACTTAAAAATGATAAAATGACAATAGTTCATATTAAATATGACTATTGGTGAGATTTGAGTATTTTAAACACATAGACTTATCCTAGTCTTTTGTCGGTACGCGTTGTTTGTGATTTTCACATTTAACGAGATACATTCTCGTTAAATAGACAGAGACGAACGAATACGTTCAGAGAGTAATAATTCAAAGAAAAGTGAATTATTTAACTTGGAATATTACTGTTTACAGTATTTGCTTTTACGTTATGGTAAAAGTCAAACAGCCAAGAAGTAAAAAACAAATTCAACTTTGGAAAGTCAAGGGGAAAATAGTCATTTTGCCTTATGAAATTTTACGGGTTGTTACATTATTATTATTATTATTTTTTTTTTTTTTTTTTTTTATTAAAAACATCACTTTATTAGAAAATCATATGATCTACAAGAAATTAGAGGGGAGCCGAGATACTAACTGGGCCCCCACTCCTCTAGCTATTGCAAAGCTAATCCTACTAAAAATATGAGCAGCGGCACGCGCTCCGATGTCTTGAGTCACAGAGAACTTTCGGACCCGCTTCAGTAGGGCCACAGCATCCTTCCCAAGTTCCCCAAAGGAAGAAAATGAGAAGGGGAGAAACCCATATCCAATGTCGGCACACTTGGTCTCATACTTGACGCGTTTGCGTTGTGCTGCATCAACCACCACCCGTCCTGGCACAAAATCAGCCATACCAGTTTGCGTCAGAGGAGATGACCCTGTCAAATCGACACAAACATCTTGCCCACCGTCCCAAGAATAGAGCAATATATCAGCTGGGCGTAAGTTTTTGTCCCTTTCATCACAAAGGCCGATGTCAACCTCTTTACGAGCTGAGATCCCAACCCGAGAACAAATGTCAGCGAGAGTGTCGCGCACCACGTTGTGCCGGTGCTTAATACCAATAATACCAGCACACGACACTGCATGGTCCCCATAAATGTCCCCCGCAAATAACCTGGAACAAGCTGAGCACGGCATCTGGACAGAAAACAGGGGGACACCCAGCCGGTAACATAAAACACATCGGTAAGTTCTAGCATTCATCGTCTGTCCCAGCCCAGATATCGGGACCACCCTAAGCCAATCGGAGGTGTAATCTTCCTTTTGCGACCTCCAGAGCGCCATCTGTCGAGCAGATAGGCCAAAAGTGGATTCAACCGTTTTAGTAACACGTGTGAAATATATATCTGCCAATTTCTTCATAAGTTTGGGGGCAGCGATCTCATTCGGGTTACTTAAAAGGTCGAACTCCATTTTCGTATTAAAAGTACACAGAGCATCGTTAAAGGAAGATCCATAATTTACTATGCCAGACTGTCGGAGGAACTTAGCCTATAAGCTAGCAGATTGGAGTCTAGACGCAAGGAAAGCATAATTCAAGACATCACCTGCAGAGTATACGCCAAGCCCCCCAAACTCAAACGGTAATGTGGCTAGTCTCCATTGACAATCCCCAAACCCAGGTCCAGAGGCAGTGACAATACGCTCCATAGAGGAACGAAGAGCCGCGTCAAATGAAATATGGGCACACTCAAAGATCCGAGGAGAACATGTGCGCATAGAGAAGTATAACTTTGAAATACCGGCACAAGCACGGAGGAGGAGCAACTCACATTGAGGATCATTAAGCTTAGCAACGGCATCCATAAGCTCAATGGTTTTAGCAACCCTTTTCATAGCAAGCCCACTACTAAACTCAAAGTCCACGCTAGCCGGACCACCCAGTAATTTAACAACGTGTAAAGGGCGAGCAATATTGGGCGGGAAGACACCCGCGAGCCTGCTCCTGGGGTCTTCGGTTGGCCAAAAAACCTCGGTTTTATCCATGTTAAGGTGCAAGCCACAACTAGGTCCATCTAACATAATAAGTTCTAAAACCTTCCCCACGACCAGAGTATCACCAATAATAGTGCCATCATCCAGGTACCACGCTTGAAAGGCAAGATTAAAAGAGTCTCTAATCTTGCGTACCAGGGGGTGTAACACTATGGCAAAAAGTAGGGGTCCGAGTGGGTCGCCTTGTTGCACCCCTTGGTGCGACCATAAGGTGTGTTCCCCATAATATAGTCTAGCTGGGCTGGAGTAACAGAATTCCACCCAACGTGAAATAGCAGGGCAACGAAGGCGAACCTCCTGAAGCATAACCTCACGATCCACCAAGTTAAAAGCGCTTTTGAAATCTACCAACAACATTGAAAGGCCCACCTTATCCCCACAATCTTCAAGGAGCCGATTCACAGCATGGAGAATAGCCTCCCCTCCTTCCGATACCCCAACGCCGAACTGTAGATCGTTCAAATAACCATCTAAAGAGTGACCAATCAAAGAAGCACCAATCTTGGAGACTAAGCGCCTCCAAATGGTGCCCACAGCAATGGGCCGTATACCACCTCCTGGCTTGATCAACGGAGTGAGGGGAGCACTAGCGATGTATTCGCCCAACACCCTGGGGCATTGGCCACCAAGAAACAGATTCACTACTTGGGTGATAGAGGCGATTAACTCATCCGAAACAGCCACAGTAGCGCCACTCAAACAGTCCAAAAGGTGTTGCGCACGCAGCCCATCCCGACCAGAAGATGTACCACGAGGGAAACTCTTAATCATGTCAAGAGTCACAGTAGGGGAAGCAAATAGGTTATGATGTTCAAGGGATACATTCGGCAGAGATGGAGCCGACTTGAAAGGGTGTTTAGCCTTAAGGTCTTCGAGAGTAGCGTCATTATAAGGAGAAACACCAGAAGAGGAGAAAACTCTGACAGCCGCGGTGTAATGCCCGTCACAAATTTTCCTCTTACACTGCTTGACATTACGCTCTGCCAGGTCCAATTTCTCCTCGTCAATATGAGACCATGATGTGGAGGGTTCAGCTAAAATCTCTTTAACAAGTTCCGAACTACCACCAGGCGTACCCTAAGAACGAATAGCACTAGTAATATACTCTTCTTAGCGTTGGCGTTTAACAGCAGACCTACACTCAGTATTGCTCCGCGGACAAAAGGTCTTAAGGAGACAAAGAGGCAGAACTAACAAACTAACCCAGCAAGAGATGTCATCAGGTGTGCAGATCACCTTATCAAGAGCCCCTTTCAACACGCGAGAGAACCCCAAACGACACTTGGGGGGATGGATTTGACAGTGTGCAACCCTTTAGAGAGCAAGGTATCAAGTAGAGTTAAATCAAAACCAAAATGCTCCTCTCGACCCAATTCATCATTCCGAGCTAGTAAAACCGGGGAAGGAACTTGTGGCTTGGCAAGGTCAAACAGCACGAACCTCACCACACCGTCGCCAGAATCAGGGGGTGATACAATATCAGAAGCATGACGACACTTAGAACGATGAGTGTGCGTCTTAAAACAAATCCCACATAGCCAAAGCCCCATACGTTTCAGAGTAACCTCAGTCGCCTCAAAAACAACCAGATTAGTAGCCAGAGAATGTTTTGTGGTAGCTAACGCATCCTCATTGAAATGACGATCACGGAGGTGGGAGATCAACGAGGTTTTGGTAAGCCCGTTTCCACTACCATCATGACAACCATTTAGGCCCACAAAGGGGCAATGAAACCGTATAATCGCCATAACAAACAAAGAGCAAGGCTAAACACAGTATAGTTGATGTTTTTGATAATTACGATTTGGATAAAGTTGGTGGATAAAATATAATTATCCTTATTATATTTAAATATAACGCACCAAACTTATAGCCAAATAGCAACTTGTCTCCTTATAATAATATCCTTATTAAATTTGTCTCCACTCAAAACGCAAGGGATAAGGGCCCACCAATGTTAATCCAAACGCAAAAGTCACGGCCAACTAATAAACAAATATTATTATTAGTAGTTTAGACAAAACGCAAGCTAGCAGAAGAGGGGCCCACTAAAAGCAACACCACCTGCAACACGCTACCCAAAAAACTCAACCAACACACCAAGGCCAAATCGCCATCAAGCAGACAATGCAAACCAGCAACTCAGCAGTTCAGAGTAACATCAACCTTCCACGACCGCATAACACAACATATACACAACAGCAACTCAGAATCACAAAAACAGGCTATCGACCGAGATAACCCAAAACTTTCCACAATTCTGACAAACCACGTACCTACAAAACGAGAAGGAGATATATACAGTTTGGAACCACCGAGTATCAATAGAGAAAGTTGAAAAAGGATGGGTGGGGAGAAGATTTGAGATCGGGCCAATGTTAACTTATTAAGCATAAGCCAATGTCTTATTAAGCATAAGCCAATGTCTTAAAGCCCAATGATTAAGAATTCTTAATGAAAGCTATTATTTTGGTGTTGTTAATTTATTGTCTTTAGCTAGATTAATGAATGTGAAATCATTTTGCTTTTATGGACTATTTAGAAATAGTTTAGATGTGTCTTTTTGGATTTATTATAAAAAACGATTTCGTGCTTTGTAATATGTCAGAAGATTGTTTTTTGAAGTAAACCATCTAGATACTTAACCCAATTTTGTTCATAATTTATTTTATGTTACATATAAAAGCATGAACTATATGTTAAAAAAATTCGGTAATATTATAAGAATATCCTAATTTAATTTATTTGGTCATCAAGAAAAAAAAATATTGTGTTGCCCTCTATTATAAATTATGTCGTTTCATTTTCAGATACAAACCATTTATCTTTTTGCATTAATCTATATATTGTAACAAAAAAAAAGTCACAGAATCACGTACCAATAAATTAACACTATCTTTTTGCATTAATCTAAATGTTATCACGAAAAACCTACAATAAAAAACATTGAAACAAGAAGTAGGTGCACGTACGAAGTAACTTTGTGCAAGTATGCATTGCAATATATCTAATATTCTACTACTATGGTACTTGAACATATAACTTTCTTCTTTTATCATCCATTTAGATTCGTTTATTATATGAAATATTGTACAGAAATATAAAACTACAACCCCTATACAAAAATATATACATTTTCATAGGATCTTACGATCCCGATCCGATCCTACGATTACGATCTTGCAAAGCCAAAAACGATCCTAGGTAGGATCTCGATCCTAACAACCTTGGTTGACACAAAGCCCATGTTTTGAGAACTTGAGTTTGTAGTTCTGTTAACCTCTTGTTCAATGATCTTATAATTGTTGTAAAGGTCATCAAGACTCATTGTGTCTAGATCAGACTTATTCCTCCAGACCACAACATGAGTATTCCACTCTGAAGGCAGACTTCTCAAAAACTTCAAATTGAGATCTTCTTGTGTCTTAGTTTCACCTAAGACAGTCAGTTGACTTACAATCTTTTGAAGTCTGTTAAAAATAGAATCAAGAGACTCTGTGCTTGGAGCACTAAAGTTCTCATACATCTGCTTCAGAAAAGTCTTCTGAGTCTTCTTAGTAGCTTCATTACCTCCAAACCTTGTTGTTATAGCAGCAAACAAGGTTTTGGCATCCTTGTACTAATTGAAGGTCATCAGATGTTCATTGGGAAGTGCCATCAGCAGCATACTTCTTGCCTTCACATCATTCTTCTTTTGGGTCTTCTCATCAGCAGTTACAGGACATGGTATTACAGTAGTTGTGACACCATCAACTGTTGTTGATTTAGAAACAGGTTTGAATGAGTTTCCATTTTCTATGACATCCCATAGAGAAAAGTCTTGAATTTGAAAGTATTGTTCGATTCTAAGCCTCCACATGTCATAATCACCCTGTTTGAGAATGGGCAATTTTGTAGTAGTAGAGGTTTGAGTAGTTTCAAGATCCATCTCTTCTTGGTGAGTAAAGAGTTCTTTTGTAAGTTACTTCTAGATCAAAGTTTCAGAACCAAAAGCTCTGATACCACTTGTAGATCCCAAACACACAAGCTTGTATTAGAAACTTTGAGAATACTAAAGAGTATGCGAAATCTACTCTTTAATACTTAGAATAATATTAATGTAACAGTGAACTCTATGAACAATGTAAAACTGTATAAACAATAATTTACTGAAAAACTTCAATATTATTATGATACATAATATGAGTACTCTGTGTAGTACTAAGGTTTACAAACAACCTTGAAGCTATGAATAATTCGTATATCAGATTATAACCTAGGACCTCCTTTTATACACTAAGGAGTCCTTTACAAGATAACTACAAATCTTCTAAACTATAAAACTTATATGTATCTTTCTAACTAAATAGAATATACACATAATATCTTGATACATATCACTTCACACGTCTTTATCTTCTTAGCAGTACTATCTTCATCAGCAGTCTTTAGCAGTATTAAGTTAGTCTTGCAGTACTAACTTATTACTCTAGCAGTACTAATTGATTAGTACTGGTAGTTATATCTTGAGCAGTACTAACTATTTTGGCTTGACAGTACTAAGTGTTCAGACATTTAATTCCCAACAGGTTTATATGAACCAACCTCAGGGCTTCATCTTGCCTGACAATAAAAATAAGGTGTGTAAACTGATTAAGTCCTTATATGGACTGAAGCAGGCACCTAAGCGTCTAGTGGTTATTTACTTAATCAGTCTGACAAATATGTATATAGCAAATTTGATGAATCTGGTAAAGAAGTCATCATTTGTCTATATGTTGATGACATGCTGATCTTTGGCACTGACCAGAATCAGGTTGACCTGACAAAGGAATTTTTGTCATCAAGGTTCTCCATGAAAGACATGGGGGAGGCTGATGTTATGCTTGGTATAAGGATCAAACATGAGAGTAAGGGAATTTCTATCACTCAGTCTCATTATATTGAGAAGGTACTGAGGAAATTCAACCACTTTGATTGTACTCCAGTGAGTACACCTATGGATACAACTGAGAAGCTGATGCCTAACACTGGCAAGTATGTATCTCAACTTGAGTATTCTAGGGTGATTGGTTGCCTAATGTATGCCATGACTTGTACAAGACCTGATATTGCATTTGCAGTGGAAAAACTGAGCAGGTATACTAGTAATCTTAGTGCTCAGCACTGGCAAGCAATTCAGAGGGTACTGAAGTATTTGAAGAGAACTATGGATTATAGTCTTTCATATATTGGTTATCCTTCAGTATTAGAAGGATACACTGATGCAAGTTGGATCAGTAACACTGAAGACAATTCGTCTACCAGTGGCTGGGTATTCCTACTTGGTGAAGGTGCAATTTCTTGGGCTTCCAAGAAGCAAACTTGCATCACCAATTCAACAATGGAATCTGAATTTGTAGCTTTAGCAGCTGCTGGTAAAGAGGCTGAATGGTTGAAAAACTTGCTTCTTGAGATTCCTTTGTGGCCTAAACCTATGGCACAAATTTCTATCCGTTGTGATAGTGCAGCTACATTGGCAAGGCTTATAGCCAGATGTACAATGGGAAGTCTAGACACTTAGGTGTCAGGCATAGCATGATTTGTGAGCTTACCATGAATGGGGTGGTATGTACAGAGTTTGTTAGATCTCAACAAAACTTGGCTGATCACTTGACGAATGGATTGGCTAGAGACTTGGTTATAAAGTTTGCTAAAAGGATGTGTTTAAAGTCCAACTTAGTCACTGAATGCTAAGACACCCAACTCCCTCCTGAGGAAACTTGGGAGTTGAGTTCAATGTGGAAAGATGAATATTTAGTGGACTGGAGCACATGTTTTACAATTATCCCAAGGTTTGTGCTAGTAACCTGCTGAAAATCAGGATGAAGTATTTACTTCTTAATGGTTATTTTCTTTGAAAAAATGCTTGGCAGGAGCATGAATAAAGAGGAACCACCTATGTGAATGTTGAAGTTTTGCCGCTTCAGGGAGCTTTGGACTTTTAGCTCTTACAACATTTATGAATTGGATATGGACACATGGCTTGTATAGTGTCAGGAGCGTTTAAGGGTTTGAAAACTTGTGTGTATTTTATCTTCAGGTATTCAAATGGGTTGAAGGGTTCAATTCTTAGAACACCCTGATTCTTGAATATTTGGACGTGTAATGTACTAAGATGGAAATTCAATCCTCAGGATATTTTCGTTTATGCACTTGTTTTGTTTAATGTTTAATTTTCATGCAAAACGAATTGTACTAAATTGGGGAGGATTGTTGGAAATTTAGTTCAATTAAGGGATATAATCATATTTGGAAATAGGTTTGGAGGTACGGAGTGTACACCCATTAAGTCCCTGATTACCCTGACTCTAATAGCAGTTGGGAGTAACTCATCAGAAGCTTCAATCCTTCAGAGAGTTACTACTGCGAGTACTATGTTAGTACTACTGGAGCAGAGTTACTACTACTAGTACTATGTTAGTACTGCTGGAGCAAGTTACTACTGTTAGTACTAAGTTAGTACTGCTGGAATGAGTATGTAACTACTTTGACATATTCAAGTGTTAGTTAAAACTGCCTTTATGACCACGTTTAATTGGTCATGTAACCACTATTGGCTATAATGGGGGTTATTATGAGGCGATTAATGGGCCAATTAATCCTCATAATTCCATTTGACTAGTTATGAGTATTTTCCTATAAATTGGAAATCAATTATGCATGAGAGATAGATAACAGAAAATATAAACACTTGGATGCGCAAGGGTTATTGATTTGTGCCTAATTCAATAACAAACATTTGGTTTTATCTCAAGTAGGTATTCTTGATACCCATGCAATAGGGTCGAATAGGTTACTTTGGAAAGTGATAACACGATTCCAAATGATATCCGGTAACCATTCATTGGTACGTAGTTAGGTCATTGATTATCTTCACCCTGTTCTGGGCTTATTACCACCAACACACTCCTCTAGGTAATTATATATATCCTACATTTGGTGTGCATACTATACACTTTCAAATTAAAAACATACTCTTTACTAACTTTATAGCTCCAAGATCTTTGGACCGAGTTTTTGCTGTGATGGCAGGTAGCTTATGTACGTTGGTGGTACGCCACGTTGGTTTGGTTTTGATACCTAGAATATGAGTACAGGTTAATCTTCAAGTGGTGTAGTTTGTAGGGTAGTGTCTTTAGATTTTGATAACAATGATGTTTTTTGGATCTGAATACATGTCAACTAGGGGTGGCAATTCTCAACACGACACGAACCCGACACGAAGTTAAACAGGTTTGGGTTGAGGATAATCAGGTTTGGGTAAAAAACAGGTCAACCCGTCTAACCCGTTTAATAAACGGGTCGTGTTTGGGTTGAGTAAGTGTTAAACAAGTCAACACGTGAACCCGTTTAAGTATATAAGCCTCTAAAAATAAAATATATAACTTGGTTTTATTGTTGGATATGGATTAAATGTATTTTGTTATGTACTTAATATGAGTGAATTACGATTATAACTCAGATATTATTGAAATTGACGCTTATAACTCAGATATCATTGAAATTGTCGTATAGTTATTTGTATGTTATTTTTATCATATTTTAGATCTTATATCATTTTTGCATTTAAACTAGTTAAATCAACAAACTACCAACCTTATTCACTGCTTGACCTATATACTTAAACAGGTTAAACGGGTTATTATTGAAATTGACGCTTGTTATGCAGGTCTAGTTTAGGGTTGAGCTTCTTGACACGATTAATAAATTGGTCGTGTTTTGGTAGAGGTTATTTCAACCCACCAACCCGCGAACCCGAATAGGTCAACACGAATACGACTCGATTGCCACCCCTAATGTCAACCGCATCCTAAAAACCAAGAATTTCAAGATCGGGATCCTACTAAAGATAGTTTTCATTTTTGCAAGATCAAAATCGTAAAATTGAATCGAGATGTTAAGATCGTACTATAATATCATAATATTCTTTGTTATATTATTCAAATCTATAAATTATTATATTTCATAAACGCAAAATTTTATGAATATGTCATGAAAATGTTGTCCTAAATTACTAATATGAAATGTTTAAAAAAGTTAACATGCTGTTTAAATTCTATAAACATAATCCATAACTTTGTACGAATAGTTTTTTAGTTTATGTTTCGAGAAAAGTAAGATCAGATCGGATTAGATCTCAAGATCTTATAGTCATGATCAGGATCTTATAATGTCTTAAACTTGCTAAGATCCTATGTAGGATCCGGATCGTTTTTTATATGTAGTATCACAAAATCGTAAGATCATAAAATCAGGATCGGGATCTATACAACGCTAAAAATGTTTATAACATTGTATGTCCGATGTGCAATTGTATCTTAAGTTCTTTGGCACAAATTTGAACACAATGTATCCTGCTTTCGGCTTAGATAAATCTAACTTGACACATTTTATAATGCAATATTTACAAGTCAACAATGTATTAGTGGCGGAAATATCAGACTATATGGTGTCATGAGACATCGATGAAATTTTGTTTCTAACGTTAGTTGTAGTAAAAAGCCTTTTTTTTCTAACTACGTAAGGTGGTAAAAAAAAAAAAAAAAAAAAAAAACTATTCCTTGTTTGAAAAATTATGATTTTTACAGGGTGCATATATGCAAAAGGCTCAGTTGAGGACCTTATAAGTCAACTCAAGGAATGTGAAAATGTAGCAGAATAAGTAACTTACTTGTAATTTTAAAAAGTGTATTAACTGTTATCCTCTGTTAAAACAATCACATGTGATTTGTGTATAAATCACATGTGATTTTGATATAAATCACATGTGATTCCAGCATAAGAATTAATTTTCTTTTCTTTTTTGTTCTATAATAAGGTTTTGCGCTTCTGCGTTCTCTTAAAGACGGATCAGTGGAATGTACTTGCACGCATTTTCTTCGGTTCGGATTTCTATATTAAAGACAACATGTCGTTGAACCCAAAAATTTTCATATATGTGATTGAGGATATTTATGCAATTGAGAAACCTAAAGATACTGGGGTCAAAAATCCATCTAGGGCTGTAAACAAAGGTGGTATGAAAGGATCGCGTAGAAAGAATGGAAAAGAAATAGCACTTCAAGCTAGAGCTAAGCCGAGAAAGAAATGTGGATGCTGCGGGGAGAAGACTAATGAGCACACCAAATCCACATGTCCGTTAAATCCAAAATTCATTGGAAAACAATTGAAAATGGCTAATGCTTCTTGAATTTCATACTTTTTTGTTTTTTCATTTTTAATATTTGGTTTTTTTCATTTTTCTTTTGAACTTCTGCAAAAGTGTTAAATCTATGTCATTCAGAAACTCATTCAAAAGACTTACTTTTTCACTAAGAGCACAAGGTGCAGTGAGGAGGTTCATCTCCTCATTTGAGGCCCACGGGGTGCCACATCACTTTAACAAACCTCTACAATTAACCCCCCTCACTAACAACTAATCTCAATTTACTTATTTGGGGTCCACCACTTACAACTTTATTTTTTTATTCAAATTTTCAAATAAACTAAATTCATTTCATTCAAATAATACAAATAAAATTAAAATTAAAACACATTAGATTAATTAATTAAAAAAAAAGAATAAAAAAAAAAAAAAAAAAAAAAAAAAAAAAAAAAAAAAACCCTTATGGACTAACATTGCAAACATATTAAGGACTAGCGATGTAAAAAAAGTGTCAAATGGACTTAAAATGTAAATACTCAAAACAAAAGAGTATAAAAAGTGAAAAGAATAAAAATATAAAATAAAAAAATAAAAACCCTACTTCTTCCTTCTTCTTCTTCTTCCTTCTCCTTCCAGCCGCCTGCAAAAAAAAAAATAAAAAAAAAATAATAATAATAATAATAATAATAAAAATTAATTAATTAATTAATTAATAATTTTGTCAGAGATTTTGCCTCGTCGTGCAGACGACGAGGCTAGAGGTGGCAAAAAAAAAACAAGGCCCTCCGAAGAGGTGGTGGGTTGTGGCGAGGTGCCACCGTGAACGGCGAAAAGACACGGCGAGCTGCAGCGAGCTGCACCGAGCTGCACATTGTACTCTAACTATTAGATGATCCATATAAGGACAAATAAAAGAACACAACATTTCTGTTAAGTTTCTGTTAAAATATACTCGTAAGTGAAGGTGTCACCATCTTAATTTGATCGACGTGTGCTGCCACGTAGGATTCAAGCATGTCGACAACATTAAAAATTACAACACCAAATTCATATTTCAAAATACAGAATTCAAAGCACATGGACCCCACTTACTTATTATTTCCCTACTTTGTTTAAATAACCCTAAAACTAATACAGTATATTTCAAGAATCAACACACACTAATCACTAGTTCGATCAAGCTCTCAAGAATGACACCAGTCACCAGGTTGTTGTTCATCTTCATCAACTTAGTTTATGCGATCTATCAGTTTGCTCGACAACACCCTTTGCAAGTTAGGTACAGTCCTCTTGGTAACTTATATTTTCAGCCAGTGACACACCCCGTTCCTAGCTAAAACCTCTTTCGATCATTTATAGCTCAAAGATTTTTGGGCCGAGTTTTTATTGTAGAGTGACTTGTGTTAATTCGTGGTACGCCAAACGTTGGTCTGGTATTGTATTATCACTTTATGAAATGTACGTTGGGGTCTTAAGATGGTGTAGATTGTAGTGCCGTTAATTTATTTTATGAATATAATGAATTTTTGTAAGTTTGATGTACAATTTTTTATTTTAAGGCTCAAGAATTCAATTATGAACATGTTTGTATATACGCACACATATAAACTAACGTACATATACACGACGTTTAGACATACACAATTAAGGGTGAGCATCGGTCTAGGACCGGACCGGACCGACAGGACCGAGTACCGAAATAGCCAAAAAGCCAAGACCGAGGACCGGACCGAATGTGGTCGATTCGGTCCGGTCCGGTCCAACAAGGCTAAATAATCGGTTTGTGGTCCGGACCGGACCGAGAACCGAATTAGCCAAAATGCCAAGACCGAGGACCGGACCGAATGTGGTCGGTCCGGTCCGGTCGGTTTTGTCGGACGGTCTGGTCCATTTGCTCACCCCTATACACAATGTATATCTTTCGTCCTAAAACTACAACAGTCAGGAGGACGGGCGAGGACGCTTTTGGCAGGGACACCTTTGTCCCCGCCGAATGTCGCTAAATGACAAAAAACATGCTGATCTGACACATAAATTGGCTAACCGTTTAGTAAATTTTCAACGCACACTTTTGGCGGGTACATGTCCCCGCCAAAAGTCTATATGATTTTCACAAAATTTTGACCAAAGTTATAGCTTACTAAGTGTTCCCGCGTTTTTTTCCTCCAAACACTTTTGCCAGGACATGTCGACTCATTCGTTTAACATCTTATGTATATTAATAGCATCTCGACTCATCCGATTAACATCTTATGTGTATCCATAGCATCTTGACTCATCCGATTAACATCTTATGTATATCCACAGCATCTCGACTCATCCGATTAACATCTTATGTATATCCACAGCATCTCGACTCATTCGTTTAACATCTTATGTATATTAATAGCATCTCGACTCATCCGATTAACATCTTATGTTTATCCATAGCATCTCGACTTATTCGTTTAACATCTTATGTATATTAGTAGCATCTCGACTCATCTGATTAACATCTTACACTACAAGAATCTGATTGTATAACGATATCATCTTGACTCATTTGTTTAACATCTCATGTATAACTATATCATCTCGACTCATTCGTTTAACATCTAATGTCGACTCATTCGTTTAACATGTTATGTATATCCATAGCATCTTGACTCACCCGATTAACATCTTATGTATATCCACAGCATCTCGACTCATTCGTTTAACATCTTATGTATATTAATAGCATCTCGACTCATCCGATTAAAATCTTATGTGTATCCATAGCATCTTGACTCATCCGATTAACATCTTATGTATATCCATAGCATCTCGACTTATTCGTTTAACATCTTATGTATATTAATAGCATCTCGACTCATCCGATTAACATCTTATGTATAACAATACCATCTCGACTCATTCGTTTAACATCTCATGTATAACTATATCATCTCGATTCATTCGTTTAACATCTCATGTATAACCATATCATATCGACTCATTCGTTTAACATGTTATGTATATCCATAGCATCTCGACTCACCCGATTAACATCTTATGTATATCCACAACATCTTGACTCATTCGTTTAACATTTTATGTATATTAATAGCATCTCGAATCATCCGATTAACATCTTATATATAACGATATCATCTCGACTCATTCGTTTAACATCTCATGTATAACCATATCATCTCGAATCATTCGTCTAACATCTCATGTATAACCATATCATCTCGACTCATTCGCTTAACATGTTATGTATAACCATAGCATCTCGACTCACCCGATTAACATCTTATGTATATCCACAGCATTTCGACTCATTCGTTTAACATCTTATATATATTAATAGCATCTCGACTCATCCGATTAACATCTTATGGAATACATGGGGCGCGACTGCTATAGCATCATAGTTACAGTTATATTGAACGACCTGAAGTGTCGTTTTTAAAGTACATCGTTTGATTTTATAAAACATTCAGAGTTTACAAGAGATAGATCCCAAAAGATTTGTCAAATTGCGAAAATAAGTTTGTTATAAACCAAACAATAGTTTAAGTGCATAAAAATACAAGTGAGACGCGTCGTCGCCGCGACTCTATGATAGGTCCTCATGCAGGCCATGATGTGAATGCCTTAATTACCTGAAAATACATTGCTAAAACGGTCAACAAAAATGTTGGTGAGAATCATAGGTTTATGTAAATGATAAGTCTATACGGTAACCACAAGTATAGAGTGAAATAACAAGAATGCCACATAAAAATTATACATTGGCTCTTAAGCTCATGACCCCGAAGCTAGACAGAAAATGGAAGCCCCACCAGAGTGTTTTGCCAGACACTCTAAATCTGATATCAAATGAAATGCATCCGTTCGACCAGTTGGATCTACCAACCCGGATGGAGGAGTCACGCTCAATAGATCTATTCACTCACTTTCGCTTACTACATAATTAACGGTTCATGATAAACTATGGACTTTAATATGGCAATGAGGTAACTTAAGCAAATGTAAATGAATTTAACATACTTTGGCTTGTAAAAAAAAATAGTGCAATGTATTCTCCCTCGAAAGTTTAGAAATGAAATTGTAAATTGAAAACGGGGCTATGAAAACTCACATTTGGCAAAAGCAATTCCCGATTGGTATTATCGTAAACTGAAAATATAGATCCGATACCCTAACCGCGACCTAAATAATGCATATGTCTTGGGCTTCGAAAACAAGGTCAAGCACGCAAGTTCATACTTTACTTCATCACTTGTACATGTTGTTGAAATATTTATTGTCAAAATATAGTTGCGTCAATTTGATCATTTATTTAGAAAATTACCACTTTTTGGAAAATGTAACTTGTAAATCTTGCGACCAAATTTTGTCGTCATGTTAATGGCTATTTCAGAAATTTCCAATGCGCCTAATAAGTATATATATTGTTCTACCATTTCCGTTTACTTCCTTTTAGCCAAAATATACTCCAAAAGGTCCAATAATCCATTCTAAAAATCCTAACAGCTTTCTAATAGAGAAAAATAATAGGCTATCAACGTATATACCATCGTAAACTTTCTTTTAGCCATAACTTTTGCGTCGTAGCTCCGTTTTTTAAGTTTGACCTATCCCCGCGAAGGTATTTAAGTATACTCTAGGCTTTTCAAAGTCTCGACTAGTCTAGACATCATTTAACCTCAGTTTTCATCTCTTAAAATTCTGGACAGATCCAATTATTTTCTGAAAATATAGTTTTCGTCGTAAAAATTGAAACTAGCGTATCTTTTTCATTACAAGCCCGTTTTAACTCATTCAAGCGGCTACGTTTTCGTTATTGAGTCTATTTTCTATGTTTCTAGCCTAAAATGATCACCACACTACTGATTTTTCTGTATTAATCAAAATGGGACAGAATCACTTTTAATAATGCCAAACTATTTTTCCAAACCTTCTAGCTATTAGAACCTCTTGACAACCACTTCAAATCTAGTCCTAGTTCATCCATCAACTTCTCAACATAATAATGATGATCTAACCATAAACTCAACAATGTTCTAAGGTCCATGTAATAATCCTCAAGAATGTTTAAATATACAAGTTTACTAACATACATGTTTATAAGGTTTATTACCACTTTCTTGTGAAGAGTTTTACTAACCAATTTTCTTGAAATAATTTTTTTTAAAACATAATCTTTTGTTAAAGGATCTTTGTGAATGTAAATCTTTTTCAACATGTACCAAGTGATAACTAAGTATATACTTATCTAGCATTTTGACATAAAGAAAAACATGAAGTTTTTGTAGTGTATGATTACTTACAAAAGTGATTAGTGAGATATGAGTGCAAGACACTTGATTAACCCCAAGATCAATGCTCCAAATCTATGCTAGAATGCCCTAAGAATGCTTGATCTTAACCACAACAAGATTTTCCTCCTCCTTGCTCCTCCTATGTGTCGACTTGTATATGTTTATAGGAAGTGATTATAGGGGTGAGCATGGGGCGGTTCGGTGCGGTTTTTAGCAAAAACCGCCCCGCTCCGCAAAATGCGGTTTTTAAAAAATTGAGGATCCGCACCGCGCGGTTTTTGCGGTTTCGGTTTTGCGGGTTTATGCGGTTTTGCGGGTTGTTTTTGTTCAAAACCGCCCCGCACCACAAGATATATTTTTTTATTTTTGGTGCAGTTTTTGGTGCGGTTTTGCGGGTTTATGTGGTTTTTGGTGCGGTTTTAGTGTGTTATTCTAAAAAATAAAAAAATATATTTAAAAAAATATATCTAAAAAATAAAAAAATATAAATTTTAGTGTGTTATTTTAGTGTGTTATTCTAAAAAATAAAAAAAATATATCTAAAAAATTATAAATTGTAGAGTGGTGCGGTGCGGTTTTTGCGGTGCGGTTTTTCGGTGAAAACCGAAACCGCACCGCAAAATCGGTTTTTATTTTTTCCTGAAACCGATCCACCGGTTTTTGCGGTTTTGCGGTTTTTTGCGGTTTTTGCGGTTTTGCGATTTGCGGTTCGATTTTTGCTCACCCCTAATAGGAAGTGATTATAATTTTTCTTTCTCTTGAACTTAGCTAGGTGAAAATGAAGTTACATGTGAATCTATATATACTAGAAGACTTTCAGTGGTTCCATAATGAAGTCAAAAGTCATAATGTGGCTAGGTGAAGGAGGTATGGTCGATGGTATGGGGGGGGGGGGGGGGGCAATGGGAGGCAAGATTTTTTTGGTCAAGACACTAAAGTCTTGACTTGCCTTACTTTGAAATAATGGAAGTATGGAGATCATTTATTGTCTTGTACTTTTGTCTAGTATCATTTTTCAAACCAAGATGGGGGGGGGGGGCGGCATAAGGTGTAATATAGGATTAGATTTGTTGTTTTGATACAAGAGTGTATATATTGTATGTATTGAGTGTTAAAAATAAGTATTGGTGGTTGTTTTTGTGATTAACGAAAGTTATACGTAAATAAACGTAGGATATAAAGAAATCATTTTTGGTGTAAGAAAATATTTTTGGAACTTTTGTAATCTTTTTGGAAGTATAAAAATACATTAGAAATAATCGTTGGGAGAACTGGGTACATCGGGTGTTAAAATTTGAATTACGTGTAGTGTTCGTTGAATTGCCAACCGTAAGTAATTTAAGAAAAGGAAATTGTTTTTGGATTTAAAATTGTGAACTGGAGTAGGAGCAAGATACTGGAGCGTTGTGGACTAAATATAACCTAAGTCCTAGTGTACTTGTAAGACATTCTAAGTGTCACATTGGTGCAAGTAAAAAGTCGTGTGTGAATTGAATTTATGCAACCCGCGAATGAACTAATATGAAAGTGATGTTACTAATGATATGTAGACTAACTCTAGTCTATATGATGTGTCCTCAATGATGTTTCATGAATATGCAGCTTAACCCTACAGCTACGCGAATTTGATGCTCGTAATTCTAGTTTACAAAATGATGAATAATAACCATGAATATTGATTTCCCTCCGGGAATGAATAGTGTTTTATGAATAGTAAAAATTTTGATAACGTTTCAAAGTCGCAAACTGACTCCAAAAATGATAAATAGTAAAATGATGAATAGTAATATGTGAATAGTAAATTCCCGAGATGAATAGTAAAATTTCAAAGTTTGAAAAATGACTTGAAATTACGATTTGTCACATTCTGATAGTTATAGCAGTGCAAGTGACTCTTCGTTTAGTAGCGCGAGTGACTCTTCGTATAATAGTTATAGCAGCCGGAGTAAGTCTTCTTATAGTAGTTATAGCAGCTTACCACGCTACTCTTCTGATAGTAGTAATAGCGGCAACCATGTCCACCCAACGCCACCAATTGGATCAGGTGATATATTTATTTTGATGGGTTTCATTGCCATTTTCTTAATGTGTTGCTACATATGTAAGCGATGTTCTGATCTTGATAAAGATACCTCCTTTAAAACAAGTGTTTTCAAGCTTCAGGTATTATGCTTTTCTAAGAATATATTACTGTTGTTTTCTTACATATTTAAGATATGTGGCCAAGTTAATTATATTTCGAATATAACTTTAAATTTCATGTAGTGCTCAAGCACCAACTATGTTCTTTTGTCTTATACTTAATATATAGTAACTAAACCTTGCACATCCGGTTGTATATTAGAAATGTGAGTCCCTTGTAAACATGTTAGTTATCGCTCATTAGTATACAGCGTAATGTTTTGGATATGAGAATTACATAGTAACAAGGATTAAATGATGGCCCGTGTTTTGTGCGGGGAATTTTTTTTTATCGAAGAATCTTTTTTGGACTAACCTTCTTCAATAATATCAGTTGATGTTAATGGTAGATTTTTGTAGGGGAAATTCTCGAGTTTATGATTTTATCTCGAAAAATATCATTACACATCTTGATGTGATATGCATAATGGACATGCCTTGAATTTTATAATTTTTTGTGCTTACTAACCTTCTATTTTCCAAGGTTGAATTGTTGGGTACGGTGAGATCACTGCAAAAGGATCTTAATGAGATTGCTAAGACAACTAATACCTCTACATCAGATTGCTTCAGGCATATATTGAAAAGTAATAACATTAACTATAATGATCATATGCTGTGTCTATATAGTTTTGCTTGTCTCGTACCATGATACAATCATCAAATTTGCCATCTGATAGGTGTTTAATTGATTTTGTTGTAGTTGCAGCGACAATTGCAGCTCTACTTCAGCATCCTAATTATTACACGTCTGGTTATTCATGTGTAAGTCACTAGGCTATTTCCTCCGCAGTTTGCTTCTGCCTAATAATTTCTCACAAAGTTGCCAAAATATATCACTAGATTCATTAGAGAGACGAGTCAAATATTGGATATTTGACATAAAAGAGCTTGCCACATTCTCAATAAGCTCAAAATCCAATCAAATATGCTAAGACAAAGACCCCCTATGCATTCAGTAGTTCATTTTTCATGCATTCATCATAAGGATTATGGCTACCACATAATTGATTGTAACAGTTTGTGTACACAGATACGTATTTGGAGAATCTGAAAGGAGAACTCTCATTTGTCGAGGCTGAAAATGCTAAACTTTCTGATGAATTCGAAAATCTTATGATGGGTTACTTGGAAGGTGAGGAAATCGTATTGTTTAGTTAAAGATGTATTGCGTTTTGGAATGGAGCTTTAACAATATATGATGATGTTTATTCTTTATATTAAAAACTTTGTAAATGTTGCAGGATTACGGTGAGGATCTGAAGGACTTCACATTGTTAAGGAGTATGTCAAATCTCACTAAATCAATTGCAGTGGTTTGGAATTACTTTTGTTAGGAGGTTTCTTAGAATTATAGATGTTTGAGTGAAATTGTTTGTTAAAGCTCACTAGATTATAAAACTTATTTGTGATTCAATGAATAAAGGATACTCCTAGATTGATATATATATATATATATATATATATATATATATATATATATATATATATATATATATATATATATATATATATATATATATATATATATATATATACACATTGTATTCCTATTATGTTATTTGTGATTTTAAAGTTTTAGCGAGTTAATTTGTGGTGTTGTAGCAAACCTGGCATGTTTGTGTTGGTGAGAACAGGTAGATTTTTTCCCCAAAAAATCTGAAAATTTCCCCAAAAAATCTGAAAATTACCCATTTTGTACAATATGCTGCAAAATGGGTCAGAAGCTCTTGTCCCCGCCAAAAGACAAACCAGTTTTAAAGGGTTCAGCCTTTTGGCAGGGACATGTCCCCGCCAAAAGCATAAACCAAAATTTGGGATCTTGACTTTTGGAGGGGACAAGTCCCCGCCAAAAAGGTTACTTAATTAAGTTAATCACTTAATTAATTAACCTTTTTGGTTAATCACATAACCTTTTGACGGGGACATGTCCCCTCCAAAAGTTGGATGCCACGCTGGACAATGTTTGACCAAGAAAAGGCTGCGGGTCTCACCTGTCCCCACCAAAAGTATCAGCGGCAGGCGTTTAGCGAGGACCTTTTGGCGGGGATATGTCCCCGCCAAATGGTTTCTGCGGGGACATGTCCTCGCTAAAAGGCCGAAAATGTCTCCTCCAAAAGTGGTCAATGTTGTAGTGAAATATGTTCAACTTAATTGATACATTGTATAATAGATCAAATTTCTAAAGCGCGCACGGCGCATCGTTAAAAAAACAAGATGAAGGAAACTTGGAAGACCATAATAAGCTATATTGGAGTATACTAACTAATGCCATGCCACTAATTTTTTCTCTCTCAAGTAAAATTTACCTCGCCGAATTTCAAACTTATGATTACCAGTTTGTAATTTGATATAAGATGCCCTAATTATGTGATTTGATATAAGATGCCCTAAATTATATGTGATTTGATATAAGATGCCCTAATTATGTGATTTGATATAAAATGCCCTAAATTATATGTGATTTGATATAAGATGCCCTAATTATGTGATTTGATATAAGATGCCCTAAATTATATGACTAGTCTTGTGTGATGATTGTAAGAAGTTGGGTAATAATTGTGATGATAATTTTGGATAGTCTTTTTAAATCGTGTCGGTTCATTTTTCGAATAAGTATTTCGACCTTTTAATGTTTAGGTATTACAAAATCCTAATTGAGTAATTGGGATATAGAATTCAAGAAGAACATTTTATTCCATGCACAAGAGAAGAAAGCAAACACAAAGAGATTATATGAAATTCGTATGTTAAATGAGACAAGTGAATCAGTTATGCAACATGTAAATTTGACAGTTAGAAGCGGTTAAAGTTGATTAGAAACCAAGAGTCATAAATGTTGGCTTGTTAGCCCAATAGTCACGTTGGTTGGATTATGGTGGGGAAACCGGGTAACTCATTTGGAGCGCCCCGCTGCCCCTTACCCCGCAAGGGGGCGCGGCCGCGTAAAGCCCCGCGTCTTTGTTGAGGTTGGAAGCATATTAGCTCAAACGATTATGCACTAGCTTCACACTAAAATCATTGTGTCATTAGCTTCTCGTAAATCATAGTCATCTAAAATTGTTAATAACATTAAAATCATTTCATGTATGATTAATTTGAACGCTTAATCATCTAATTGAAAGACATCTACAGTTCTACACAACAAATATCATTCTGCCAAAGCCCTTTTGATATGAAAGGATCATCTAGTAACTATAAAACAAAATGATATCTTGTAAAGTTGTTTATGAATCCTGAGGAATTATAACTTTAATTAGTCACCTTTAAGGCTTTAATTAGAAGTCGTTCATTATTTTTGTTGATTATATGGGAAGTAAAGCCAAACCCACCCATTAACTTTGTAGTCCACCAGGCCACATTATATGACTAATGGTAATGCTTTAGCCTTTAGGTCCCATTTCAAAAGAAAATTGTTAGTCTTGGTTACTTTTGTCTTTTAACACAAAACTGAAGTCATTAATGCTTTTATGATTTTTGTTTTGTTTTTATTTTTTTCCGAAAAATATAAACCAGTCAAAAACGATATTTGGTACTACAGCTTTGCCCCGCTTTCCTAGGGAGACACGTCCTAAATAGGGAGACCGACCAAACAATTTGGTCACCATTACGAGTGGTCTAAGGTGTCACTAATTAAATTAGTTGATGTGAGATAAAAACCATGCATGTCTACAACTTCATAATACAAACACGGACTTGCACAGTAATAAGTTTAAAGTAGACACCACGTAAAACACGGACTCTTAAAAAGAATAATCGAGAATCACCCCCAAACAGTAACAAGTTTAAAGTAGACACCACGTATTACTTTTTAAAGTAAAGCAAAAGCAAGCTAAACTAAATTTATAGCCCAAAAGAATCACTTCCATGAACAACATACTTACTTAAAATTTTCAGACAATGTTACCAATCACTACTTTCTTGTTAGTAATCATCTCCTCAGTTTCTTCAATCTTTCGCTTTGCTCGCGAGAACCCTTTTCATGTTACTTTCACTCCTCATGGCAATATCTATCTTCATTTCGGTTAACCTCTCTAGCTAGCATCTTTACTGGCTATATAGCTCGAAGATCTTTGGACTGAGTTTTGTCGTGATCTCAAGTGGCTCAGCTCGTGTGAGTGGTAGCGTGGTGCGCCGAACATTGGTCTCCTCTTGATCTTGAGATAGTGAATTTGAGTGTATAAGGTTGATAAATAGATGTTATGTTTCTAAGTGTAGTTTTCTTTAAAGATATGTAATAGATGATGCTTTTTCTATGTGTACAACATGTACAATTTTCAGTTTTGATGTATACAAAGTTGCATGGATATAAAGATGATAATAAATTTATGCATATAGCAAAAGAAAGGTACCACCGTCATCATCAAGTGAGACATTCGATTTCAACACAAGTTAAGAACTACTCCAATAGCCATGGATATAGAAAGGATGATTGCTACATCCACATACATTTTACAAAAACAAATCACACCAAAGGAGGTGGATTGGTGTGATGAAAGAGAAGAGGGAGAAAGTGTATCAAAATACACCAATCACATGTTAACACCTGCTTGTGTGGATTTGTTTTTGTAAAATGTATGTGGATGTAGCAATCCTCGAAAGGAAGACCGTTGTCAGTACGATTAGAAACGGTTAATTAGGACCCAGGACCAGTTATACAAAGCTGAATCCTGTAACATGGTCCAAGTTAAGTACTAGTACGCCTAAGCGTTACACCATCTTACACAGAGTTTCAAGTGAATACAAGTTTCAGTTACATGCTTAATTCACATCATGAAAATCTCAGCAAAGCTCAGATCCAAACTCCATAGAAATCCCCATACTAAAAAGCTCCTGCCAGATTAACTTCGCCCCGTATGGCACATTCACCTTGACAACATCTTCAACTGACTCACAGAAACGACAGTAAGGCCCACGAATCTTGGGTCCACGCGGAACTGACCTCTGGATCACACTTGCCATGTTTTTGCATTTCCTACAGATATGCATATGTGAAGCATCACATAGTGTGTAGAGTCGCTCAAACAAGTTAGCGGTTGCACCATGGGCTATGATGCAGTCCCTCTCCATCTCCCCAAACTTGACCCCACCAAAACGTTTGCGGTCCGCAACTGGTTGTCGTGTAAGAGGATGAACGGGTCCAATGTTACGGAATTTGACTTTGTCTTCAGACATGTGGACCAGCTTTTGGTAAAATGTTGGGCCCATGAACACGAGTGACTCGACCTTTTCACCTGTTCGCCCATCATAAACTCTCTCATTTCCCCATCTAGAAAATCCACACCTGCAAATGCAAACTAATAGGGGTAAAATTTTCTCTCGAGATATACGAACATCCAAATGAGAGTAGGCTAGTCTTCTGTATACCTGTGAAGTTGGTCAGTTATGGTCTCGATTGTGGGAGTAGAAAAAGGGGTTGCATATTTCAGTGAGCCACCCAAGGCAATCCCCTTACCCAGTGCAGCCTCCAGCAGCTGACCCGGGGTTTGTCGAGAAGGAAACGCATGTGGGTTTATTACAATATCTGGAACTATTCCTTGTATGGTGAATGGAAAATTCTCCTGAGACTCCAAAAACCCCAAAACACCCTTTTGCCCATGCAAGCTCGAGAACTTGTCGCCCAAACTTGGTGAACGTACCTACAATAATCGAGAAATCACTTATTTTACCGTTCTTGTATTATACTCCGTAAATAGTTACCGACATCATAAGTAAAACAATCTCATTAAGTGAAATAAATACCTGTCTCAGAGATACAGTGGCGAAGTTTTTACCATCATCGTTAGCAGAGAGTACAACTTTCTGCACAGATCCTCTTTCACCGTGCTTTAATTTGATACTATGGTCACCCCCAGCTTCGGCATACTTTCCTATGACAATATCACCACTTTTTAACCGAGCACCAACATATGGAAATCCATCATCATCTAGATTATCTACACGACCAATTTTACTATCAATTTTCCCAAAGATTACATTGTCCTCAGAGTTGTTCTTCTTCCATTCCTTGTTAAAAACGTCTGCTTTGTAGCTTCTGACATGTTCTGATCTAAACATGCCACGCTCAAGTGAAGCACGATTCATTACCAATGAATCCTCTTGGTTGTAACCAAGGTGGACATTTACAGCAACAATAGCACATTGCCCGTTGTAATATTCATCTCTTGGCTGCAATCGCTGACCATTACCATATTTAGGTGCTCCAAGACAATCAGAAAGAACAGTTCGAAAAAGTGGTTTCTGGGGATAAAATAGATTATGAGCGATGGTATCGACTCTAATGTTTGGATTTGTAGTTGAATATCCAATGGCTTGTTGAGAGTGTTTCTGAGCTTGGAAGAGGACACGTTTTGCATGGTCGTGATTTGCAAAAGGGATTATTCCACAGCTTAAACTTAAAAGAAATGAACCATCAAGTTCACAATGTGTGTAAGGAGGTGAAGTTTTTTCAAGAGGCTCGTCGTGAAAGAGGTACTTTACTCCCCATGCTGTGTAGCAATCTTCCTCCTCTTCGGTCCCAATGAGCTCAATAATTCCATGGTCCAAAAGACTTTGAAAAGAATAATCTCTCCCCTTCAGAAATTTGATGTTTTTTATATTCTCAACGACTAAAAGAGGCCGCATAAGTCTTCCAGCATCAGAGAATATACGCACTTCTCTATTCTTATCATCTTGTACAATCTCAACCTACGAAATAAAAAATTAAGATTAATTTCAAGTCACACACTAACAAGATAAAGAGAGAGTGGGAACCTGATAATGCACTTCCTTGCTGCGCCTCTTGCTTCTGATATCAGCAACAAGTGAAGCAGCATCATCACATACTCCGACCCAATCTCCATTGAAAAAAACTTTGTGTTTTCTACCAAGTAATATTGGCATATTGTCAACCAGTTCTTCCATTCCAGACTGTATTAATACGTCAAGCAGATTTACTTGAACGTGCGTGCTCACAAGACCAGTACTCGCCAAATTCTTTACCAACCCACAGTTTTCTCCATCTGGGGTGGTCATATAACAGACTTTTCCCCAATGTGAAGGATGTCTGCATCCACCAATTATTATCAGCAAAACTTCATCTTGATCATAAAGTGTTAACACATAGGACTTATTGGATAGGAAGGTACCAAAGTTCAGTTTAAATTCTATATTGCTTGGCAAACTTTATTTTCACCCAAATTAAAATCAGACGTTCAATTGTATGTCGGAAAGAGGCTCAAACTTAGACAATGCTAAGTTTTTACTAATGTGGCACTTAAAAACCGGTTAATTCACAAAAGCGCCCTAGATGAATATTTTTTTTCGTTATAGTACGTGTCTTTTGTGGGTGAAATGGAGGGTGGAAACCAAAATTAACTAAAAATAGAAGTGGCAAACCAGATAGACAATATATAGTTAAGAAGAAAAAAAAAACTACTTACGGATATCTAGCATCTCCAACCCGTCCTGTATATGAAACCTGTTGACGTGATCTCCTCATATCAGCCATCATTTGCAAAGGATTGGCCCTCCTAAGTTGGGCCACCACACCCGAGATCCTTTCCATACGCTTATATGGATGACACCAAGCACCAGTAGAAAACGCCCTCGAAAGACCATTGGTAACAACAGCTGCATCCACATAGAGTTCAATCGGGTTTAAATAACGATCTCCCCATAGATCTCTTTGCAAAGCCTTTATCATTCGCCTAACAGCATGTTTCAAGTGAGCTCTTAGTTCTCTCTCAAGTAACTCGCTTGCCAAGTCCACCCTCTTGCTTCTAAAACTATCTCTATCATCAACTTTCCTACGACCCGTATAAGCTTCCAATAGACATTTAACCATGTACCCCAGAAACCTAGCTTTTCGGTTAAACCCACGAAGATTGGGAAATAATATTTCTTCAATGCAGTCTTTGTAGGATTGTTTTGGCGCATACATCCATTTTTTTTTAAGTGCGTCTGTAAGTTCTTTAAAAGCCTTACCATCTTTCCTGAAGTCATTTGACTTCTGTTCAGCATCATAAATTGAAGCAAAAAGTGTATTGAGAATGGTATTATCTTTAACATCGGCATCAATCAAATCAATCACTTGTTTGTCAGAGGTTACACCAAGAGCGAAGAATAACATCCATATAGGAATCTCTACCGAGTTAAACAAATACACTGTAATGACTTTCCCTCCACCTCTAAGATGAGTGTCTACAAGCTTTGCATAGACCCTTTCCTTTGCAATAGATGACCGATATTTGATGCTCCAAATTGGATTGTTGACTATCCAAAGTCTTTTCAGACACATTTTCTCTTGGGCGATAAAGGTCTGCAATTTAGATATTCAAAATTATTCATGAAATTTATTAATTTTAATGCCGAAAGAGGTCAAATGAAAGAGATAGTATTACCTTCTCAGCTCCCTTGATTAAGAAATAACCTCCATGGTCAAAGTCACAATCACCTTTCTTCATGTCACTCATCCAGCACAAGTCAGACTTGACCATCACAGGCAACCTGCCGATTGTGGTCTCTCTACTATCTTTAAATATAACCTTCTTTTCAACATGCTCTTTTCCGGTTTCAGGGATCTTGTTTTCATCCATCTCTAGAGTATAGACCTGGGTAACGACAAGACCACAATAAGTTTGGTACATCAAAGCTATGAAAAACTGAAATAAGAAAACTTGCACCGATTTACTGGTATATATGTGTTCCTTTTAGTCAAAAAAAAAAAAAAAAAAAAAAAAAAAAATAGTATTTGATGTTCTAAACTTCTAATATTTCAAGTGAAACCTGCCATTAAAACTTAATAAACATAACAATAATCACGAGCCATAACATGGCGCAAACAATCAAACCTCGAAGCACAAACGCACAGAATCCAATAAATATAGGAAAATATAATGGCCTACTAACCTGTAAGTGCATCTGAACACTTATCCTGGCTGAATAGGTAATATTTTGTAGGCGAGCATGTTTGGGCAAGAGGACCAGATACTCTTTACCACTTTCGGTTGAGAAGCACTCATCAGCCCTAAACATTGGCCTCTCTAGGGTGACCTTATCAAACTTGACTGTGGCATATCTTCGTACAGTTTCACTTCCAGAGGGGTCATGAGGTGCGGGCTGAACGTTAATCTCGCCCAATGAATCAAAGACATTATGAATTCCATTTTTGATAAAGTCATTGTAAGAATTAATCTGGTGGCTTACAAGACCATACTCTCTGAAAAAGGATGTTGCTGCTTTTTTACAGAAATCCTCTAAAAATTCTTCACTTAGATCCAGTGTTAGTTTTGAATCCATGACACCATTATTGCTACAGTCTGTATCCATCGGCGTCGACATCTGGTACGTTTGGCAAAGTAGCTAGAGCTGGAAAAGATAAAATGACAAAGAAATACAAAATCAGATAAATCAAAGGGTAGTTGGGTAAACTTGATTATCAAAAACTTCAGCTTCTTTTATAAGGTTACTTAGCGGGTGTTTGTTTAAGCTTATATGTGGCTTGTGAGCTTATTTGTTTTTCGGCTTATATATCATAAGCCTCAATTTTCCGGCTTATTTGGAGACTTGTGGGCTTACATAAGTTTATTATATCATAATAAACTTATATAAGCCACAAGTCTTCAAATAAGCCGGAAAATTGGAGCTTATGAAATATAAGCCGAAATCAAATAAGCTCGTAAGCCCATATATAAGCTTAAACAAACACCCCCTTCAAATAGATAGCTTTTGTTTTAAAGGGCTTATTTTATTCAAGCAAAAAGCTTAAGATAGTGAAATGTAAAAGAATTAACAGCATCAGGATTGATATAAGAAAACATTCTATGTACTTTTTTACTCTGCAGACCATATCTACTTCCTAAGCTGCTGCAATCACAGAGTGTGGTAAATTCTCGTCCGCATTCGCGGCAACTTGGATCTTAACTGTAACATATACACCCACTTTTCGAAAAAGAAATATATGGTCTTTTTGTTCCTAACCAATTAATGCGTAGATTTTGTTTTTATTGTTGCAAAATTTATTTAGCCTTAACATCCATCAACTATCTCTAATCTTTTTTAATCCAACAAGAAAAAAACACATAATTAATTTGCTGATTTAATTCATAGTCCCTTGATTATTATATGCATGTTGTATCCACTTAATATAACTACCACATATACAGACGTTAAACATAATAATAGCAATTGCATTAAGTTTAAAATGAAAAGAAGGAATACCTAACCTAAGGGTTGGTTAATCGGAAAATGTAAGTAGCTTGATCAAGTGATGATCATGGCCCTCCTCCTAGGGTTAGGTGCAAAATCAGTGAGTGTGATTGATTCTAGTGACGAGTAGTGTCGTAGAGAGGGTTTTAGAGTGGGGTATCCGAGTTGCGTAACATCACAACACAGCACAACTCCCGGGGTTTTGAAACACAACACAAGTGGTCTAGTAAGATGGACCTTGTCGTTTTATTGCTTTTCTATGCGTGACATCTCAAAACTACTCGTTCGGGTCTCATGGGATGTCACATCATTATGAAATACCTCCTTTTACAACCCTTTTATCATAACAAACCACAACTTACTCATTTAGGTCTCACATACACACTTATTCACACACACAACAATATTAAAAAAAAACAAAAAACAAAAACAAATGTCGTACACAATTTGGGTAGAGTTGGGTTCGCTGTGCAGACGAGTAACCCATGGATGAGTAGCCACGAAGAGTTGGGATGGTGTCATGGCATGCCATGACGAGCTGACATGTCACCCATGACGAGCCACGAAGAGCTCCACACCCAGTGCTCTTATCTTTATTAAGAGGGTTGGGAGTGGCTGGCGGGTTGCTGGGAGGGTTGCCCATGCCGCCGGTATGAACACTCCCTTGCTCATCGGGTAGGTTGAACGGTTTGGTTACCGGGTTATATACCCGCTGCTGAACCCATTGATTTTTGGCTTAAAGGGTGTTTAATGAACATTTATTTCTTTCCGAATTTGTCAAATTGGAGCGTTGGCATTGAATGCAGTCAAAAAAAAATTATATACATTTTGTTACAGCTTGATGCGCGTGATGTGTCGTTGCGGTTTAGCAGTTTTAATGCCTACTCAAGTTTTAAATTTATATTTAGCCGACTTATCAATAACACACACACTTAACGAGCAGTGTACCCGGTCAGTATGAAGATAATGGTAAGTAGAGTGTCGATCACTAAGAGTGGAACGTATAATCTCGTTAATCTAATCAGTATTTTAATATCCTAACGCAAGGGGGTTTCAGCCTGAGAGACTGGCACAGTTTTGTTTGCAATTAAATAATAAAATAAACAAATAGGCACGAATCAGCAAGTAGCACACACGTACACAGATAGATACTAGAGACAATAAGAGGGCTGTCCTTATGATTAAGTAGATTGTCACTTGTTTTATTGATAGCTTTATATGAAGTGTATGTAATTAACCCTTTCTCGTTGGTCCTATTCTCATCGGCGAGTAAACCCTTAATGACGACTTATGTCTAAAAGTTATTCCTAAGTGATCAATTTAGAAACAACCGTGGGAGCCACACCTTGTCCCGCAGTCGGGTGCCCGCAAGCCACTAATAAACACAGAGGTGGTCAATGCACTAATAAATAGTAACCAAAGACATCAACATATAAACTTTAATTGATGGGAAAGCAAGTATTAAAGGGAGTGCAATCTTTCCGTTGTCACATTACACAAGCCACCAATCCTGATGAATTAAAGTTTGCTAAAACAATAAAACAAAACTACTTAATGAATTAAATACATGCAGCACCTTCTTACAGCTCTTGTATCTTCGATTTGGGTGTGTCTTGTGCTGCCTTCTTGACTGAATTCGTCCTTCTCTTCTGTTCGGTTTTTAGGTTTTCGAACTTCCGATTCTCTCTTCTTTTGCGTCTGGTCTACGGGGTATTTATAGTTTGTGTCTGAGGAAAGATGCGGCGCATCTACTTAAGTAGATGCGGCGCATGTACTTAACTTCGCGTGGGGTCCAAGATTATAATATTCAGGAATATTCGTACACCGCCAGAAGATGCGGCGTAACTCTTTATTAGATGCGGCGCATGTCCTCTTGTATCTTGGATCGTATCTGGTGATATCTTGATAGAGATGCGGCGCATGTTGATAGTGAGATGCGGCGCATGTCCTCTTGTATCTTGGATCGTATCTGGTGACATCTTGATAGAGATGCGGCGCATGTTGATAGTGAGATGCGGCGCATCTGGAGCAGAATTGACTTGATCTTGTCCATGTCAGTAGACTCTTCACTTTATGCACGTTTTGCTCCATTATTAGTCCAAAATCGCCAAGTTTCACCAAATGCTTGTTTTTACCTGAGAATTACAAAAGTAAACGATTAAGTATCAATCCTCATACATAATATAGTAAAACAAGTCAAATTAATAGGATAAATGATAGTAATAAAATGTACTTATTTGAGTTCATCAAATATCCCCCCACTTGAACTTTACTTGTCCCCAAGTAAACCTTAGATTAAATCTCATGAAAATGTATCCTAAAAGATGTTAGGATTTATTTTTATATTTAAGCATGTATTCGTTTATTTCGTAATCACACAACTAAACACTTAACGAATTAGAAGTAAAATAAAATAAGTCGATAAAAGCAAATCTAATCGTTTAACTGTCCAGTCGCGACGAATATTCTATCATAAGCTTGGCAAGTATACACATCTCCACCACTAAAGCTAAGGAATAACAAGTCTAAAGCGGTAAAAAAGGGTTTTTAGGCTTAAGGGTTAATTATTCTCTTTTCTATCGATCTCAAATTCCAGAAAAGGCGACAAAATCACAAATACATGATCGAATCCACGAACACGATACTTGCAATTGCTCAAATCCTTAACTCGAATAGGCTAAAGATAGGTCCAAACTTCACCAATAATAATATATCAAAAAGGGCGACAAAATCATAAATACATAGCCGAATCCACGACTACGATACTTAAGATTGCTCAAATCCCTAATCTCAATAAATCAAAGGTTCGGTTGGATAAAGAACAATACAGGGTATGGATAATATTTGGGATATAAATTGGTGTAAAAATAAAAATAAAAATAAACAAAACAAATAAATTAAAATCCTAAGTGTGGTTAATCACTATCCCAACCATCCCATGAATAAGACTCATATCATTGAATAACTCACGCTTTAACACTTGAAACACACGCTTTAGGTAGACACGAATTATACTCAACAAGATCTAATCAAAGAATAAACCTTAATTGGCATTCCCATAACTGCCAATTCCCATTCAATCCATAGATATAATACAACAAATAGTGGTGATATCGACCACTTACATAACTTTACATCGTTGGCTTAAAATAAACATCCAACTCTTTTTTTCTTTCTTTTTCTTTTTTTTTTTTTTTTTTTTTTTTTTTTAAACTTTAATTGAAACATAAACATAGATGTGTAAAATTTCACCACATCACTACAACTTTCTTTCCGGATAATTTTTATTCATACTTTTCATACTTCAGAAATAATGGTAATAGTGAAAGTAGTAAACACACGAAAAATAAACTCAAAAATATACAATATTTACTTTCACTCCAATTTGCATTGTGCAATTTCCCGACCTAACCATATATAATGAATTACGCACGCGAACACAGGCAATGTAAGGAAACACACTCTGCCTATAGCAATTAACCAACCACGGATTCTAATCTACAGGGTAGGCTAAGGTTTAAGGTGTAACGAAACATTTTAAACATAGGTGTAAGAAACGAAAGGAATGGCTCTGAGGGTTTTTCTAGGGGTATCTTACTCTAAAAATGAGAGTAACAAAAGGGTTTATACGGGGGTTAACTAACCAGTGTAGTTAGTTAATAACACATAACATATAAAGGCTATTTGGTGTAATCCTAGAATTTTACCAATTTAGACAAGTCATTCCAATTATATAAATAATACTCATTATGGTGGTCTCGAATAGTATACAAGCCAAGTTCTAAAGTTTACAAGTCACCGGCACACTCATAGATTTGTGAATTTTGAAAAATCACAATTTTTGAAAATAACGTCTTGTGTGCAGTTATGCAACTTAGATCTTAAACAAAAACATGCTAAAATTTTTTTTTTTTAAGTTTGATATATTAAGCACATTTTAAGCATAATTTTTGAAAAAGTTTAGGACAAGTAATTGTTAAGTGTTCTAATTCTCCTATCCCCCACTTAAGTTAAACAACGTCCTCGTTGTTTGTATAAAAGGTTAAAAACTGGAAATAAAAAGAATTAGAACGGAAAAACTCCCCTGAGATTTGCTCGGTATGATCCTCCATTAGTGTAAGAGCAAAAATCAACTTCTTGTGGATTAGAACGTTAAAGCTTCATACTTGATTTATCCACAGGAAATCCAGGAAACTATAATACCACCAACACTTTAAAACACACCTAAGATAAGAAAGGTTCAACTTGCATAATACATTAGTAGTTAGGAAAAATAAAACTAAAAAATTAAAACTGAAAATCATCAGGTCAGTCGATGCGCCGTATCTTATTGAAGAAGATACGCCGTATCGAGCCTGGAATAAATACGGATCAGAATAAAGATGCGCCGCATCCTTAACCAGGGATGCGCCGCATTAAAATAAACTGATAAATAGTTTTAAAGTCGAAAATTAAAATGCAGAAAAATAAAATAAGATATGACCATTGCAGAGGATGCGTCGCATCTCAGGACTGAGATGCGCCGTATCTTCGTGCGGCCTGGACTGACTCGACACAGAAAACAGAATGATAAATGATAAATCCGGGTTGTCTCCCGGTCAGCACTTGTCTTTATTCCAGAGTCTTCAAGTTAGACTCACGTTCAGCTCTTTAATATCGATCATTGACTCCTATATTGCCGCGTAGGATCCACTTAGCAACTAATTCGTCACGTATATATTCAGGTCCCAAGTTCAAAACTCCTTTATAGAATCCTTCCATCATCTGGTACGGGTATTCAATCCCTCTTTTCATGTCATCATTACTAATAAAAAGGAATGGAGAGAATTTGTGGCAGACCCTATTAGTAGCATGTTTAAATCCAGGGTGAGTTCGGGGCATCATATAAGTGATAACGTCGCTTCCACAATGAAAGGTGATCTTTCCTTCAAATCGCTTTGCATTAATAGTAATCTCCCTACAGAATGGTTTTCCAACAATCACGTCGCCCATACTGCTGTCACGATAGGCATTCATGTCTTCAACAACGGCGAACTCAGTTACAATAGTAAAGCGTCCAACGAAGATCGGGACATTAATGAAGGCTCCAACTACATTCTTTCCCCTACACTCCACTTTATTTCTCATAATAGAATTGTAAAAGCTTCTTGACATAACATTGATCGGCAAAATAGGAAAGAAATTGGCGTCAATACATTTGTATCCAATCATGCATGGGAATTGCAAATTGTAAGCACAATTGGCGTGGATCCTTCTACCATAATCCCAAGAACCATCATATCCCTCAAATTCATCGTAATTTCTAGTATTAATAACGTTGACTCTTGGACTATCCACAATTTCTCCTTCTTCTAACTCAGATTCAGCATCAACCATGAACAGGTCATTGGATTCCATAGGTCCATTAAGGTCATTAAGTTCAATGTAATCCCCATTGTGATGTTCGGGTGTTTTTTCATGCACTAATACTTCATTCATAAAATTGGTTTCGAAGTCGAAGTCAATTAGCTCTCCGTATCCTTCCATTATCCTTCTGAAACAATCACGAAAAGCATCAGTAGGGTATGCTCGAGAAAGTAATATATCAGATAATTAATAACGAAAACGGAATACGAAAAATTAAAGTTACTGATATCTGCAGACGATGCGCCGTATCCAAAGAGTTGGATACGCCGTATCTTATGATCGTTAAAATTAAATCAGACTTTATTCAGAAAATAGATACGCCGCTTAGAATTTATGAATGCGCCGTATCGAATCAATTAATCAAAAATCAATTTATCTAATTAAAATTAAATGCGTCGTATTAACGAAAGTTAATGCGCCGTATTTTCGTTACGTTTAAAAATAAAAGATTTTTGATTCAGTAAGATGCGCCGTATCGACGGAAATCGATACGCCGTATTTTGTTTAATAATTCGCAAACTGTTTTTAATTAAAATAATAGATACGCCGTATCTGCGAAAGCAGATGCGTCGTATGGCGTTAACGTTTAGAAAAAAAAAAAAAAAAAAAAAATTTATCAAAACAGATACGCCGTATCTACAAAAGCAGATGCGTCGTATTACTTTATCGCTTAGAAAAATTTTCTTGTTAAAAACAGATACGCCGTATCTTGGGGAAAAGATGCGTCGTATCGAATTAATTAAACGCGTTGTATTAAAAAAAAAAAAATTAAACGCAATACGCCGTATCTGAGAGATCAGATGCGCCGTATCGTTTGATTTAGCACAGTACAACGATAGCAGAACAGAAAAATACGAAAAATAAAACAAAAAAATAAAACACACGAAACAAAAAATAAAAACACACAAAAATAAAAACAAAAGCAAACAAATAACACACAATACAACAAATATGCAAAATAGTACAATGATGCAATTAATCTAATAAAAAGAAAAACAACCTAATTAAAATACTAATCAAATTAACAGATAATAACAATTCACTCCCCGGCAGCGGCGCCAAAAACTTGATGCGCGTGATGTGTCGTTGCGGTTTAGCAGTTTTAATGCCTACTCAAGTTTTAAATTTATATTTAGCCGACTTATCAATAACACACACACTTAACGAGCAGTGTACCCGGTCAGTATGAAGATAATGGTAAGTAGAGTGTCGATCACTAAGAGTGGAACGTATAATCTCGTTAATCTAATCAGTATTTTAATATCCTAACGCAAGGGGGTTTCAGCCTGAGAGACTGGCACAGTTTTGTTTGCAATTAAATAATAAAATAAACAAATAGGCACGAATCAGCAAGTAGCACACACGTACACAGATAGATACTAGAGACAATAAGAGGGCTGTCCTTATGATTAAGTAGATTGTCACTTGTTTTATTGATAGCTTTATATGAAGTGTATGTAATTAACCCTTTCTCGTTGGTCCTATTCTCATCGGCGAGTAAACCCTTAATGACGACTTATGTCTAAAAGTTATTCCTAAGTGATCAATTTAGAAACAACCGTGGGAGCCACACCTTGTCCCGCAGTCGGGTGCCCGCAAGCCACTAATAAACACAGAGGTGGTCAATGCACTAATAAGTAGTAACCAAAGACATCAACATATAAACTTTAATTGATGGGAAAGCAAGTATTAAAGGGAGTGCAATCTTTCCGTTGTCACATTACACAAGCCACCAATCCTGATGAATTAAAGTTTGCTAAAACAATAAAACAAAACTACTTAATGAATTAAATACATGCAGCACCTTCTTACAGCTCTTGTATCTTCGATTTGGGTGTGTCTTGTGCTGCCTTCTTGACTGAATTCGTCCTTCTCTTCTGTTCGGTTTTTAGGTTTTCGAACTTCCGATTCTCTCTTCTTTTGCGTCTGGTCTACGGGGTATTTATAGTTTGTGTCTGAGGAAAGATGCGGCGCATCTACTTAAGTAGATGCGGCGCATGTACTTAACTTCGCGTGGGGTCCAAGATTATAATATTCAGGAATATTCGTACACCGCCAGAAGATGCGGCGTAACTCTTTATTAGATGCGGCGCATGTCCTCTTGTATCTTGGATCGTATCTGGTGACATCTTGATAGAGATGCGGCGCATGTTGATAGTGAGATGCGGCGCATGTCCTCTTGTATCTTGGATCGTATCTGGTGACATCTTGATAGAGATGCGGCGCATGTTGATAGTGAGATGCGGCGCATCTGGAGCAGAATTGACTTGATCTTGTCCATGTCAGTAGACTCTTCACTTTATGCACGTTTTGCTCCATTATTAGTCCAAAATCGCCAAGTTTCACCAAATGCTTGTTTTTACCTGAGAATTACAAAAGTAAACGATTAAGTATCAATCCTCATACATAATATAGTAAAACAAGTCAAATTAATAGGATAAATGATAGTAATAAAATGTACTTATTTGAGTTCATCACAGCTTCATTTCGAAGCTAAAAAAAATAATAATAATAAAAAATAAAAAAAATAAAAAATAAAATAAAAAATTACTCTCTTCTTCATCTTCAACAATTCATCACCATGGATTCAAGAAAAGGAAAAGGGATTGCTAAACCCGGACGTGGAAAGGGCTCTCGACAACAAATGTTTCGGCCCCCAACTCAAACGCAGCGGCCGGTTGTTGATCCGTACTATCGCCCCGCACCACCGGTTGTCGATCCTTACTATTATTATGTTATGGACTTTATCGTACTTTTATTTTAATGGTTATGTAATGAACTTTTATTTTTATTATTATGAAATGTTATGTGTTTTAGTTATAAATTGTGTAGTTTAATAGTTTAGGGGGGGAAAAATAAAAAATTTGGGAGGGCTGAAAAATCATGGGCGCAAGTGAAATTGTTTGGGAGGGCTGGTTGGGAGGGCTGAAGGGTTGAGCTGAGTTGGTATAATCTTATTGGACAATTTTGGGAGGGTTGAAAATATTGTAGTCATCACTCCCTAGCCCCTTACAATAATGGTGGCTAAGCCCATTATAGTAGTGTAATGATCATCTATCAAATAATTTTTAGTAGGGATGGAAACGTGCCGAGCCGAGTTCGAGCTTGCTATAGCTCGAGCGTTTATATATATATATATAGCTCGAGCGTTTATATATATAAAGCTCGAGCTTGTTTCGAGCCTTACATTTTGAGCTCAAGCTCGGCTCGTGAAAATTTTTACAAGCTTGATCTTGGCCGGGCTCGACTAACTTATATAACGTGTTGAAGAAATAAAGCTTAAAAGCTCGTTAATCACACTAGGCTCGAGCTTGTTTATTTTTTTAAACTCGTTTATACATGTTTACATGTATAGACATTATATATACATATATATTTTAAGGCCTTGTTTAGGCTCGCAAGCCTACTCGATCTTCATATATAAAGCTTGGGCTCG
Source organism: Artemisia tridentata subsp. tridentata (assembly GCA_021014915.2). NCBI lineage: Eukaryota > Viridiplantae > Streptophyta > Magnoliopsida > Asterales > Asteraceae > Artemisia > Artemisia tridentata. The sequence goes on from CP139503.1 coordinate 323,632,419, forward strand.
AGCTCGTTTAGGCTCGGCTCGTTCAAGCTTGGTACTGATCCATCCAGAGCTTTTCACAAGCGACTCGGCTTATTTACACCCCTAAAATTCAAATTCATTTCTTAACAAATCTAAATGAAAGTTACATTAATAATCTCTCAAAATATACACATCACTCATTTTCAATCTACAAAATATAATAATCTCTTAAACAATTAGCAATGGCATAAAAGTAACGAGCTGGGTAGCCCGCGCGTTGCGGCGGGTGTGTTTAACCAACATGTCTCGAAGTAGAGCAGACCAAAACCGACTTGCCAAAAACTCAAGTCATTTTGCTATACATTACTTGTAAATCTGAATATGTAAATGATAAGTATGTTAAAAGGATTGAAACACATTTTTTAACTACAATGAGAAATGTAAAAAGAAATAGGTTTACATTGTTTTCACAACTTCAAATAAACAAACATCAAATATAGAAGTTAAGGTTATGGAGCTGGTGTCATTCTCCATACTAAATTCAGCAATCTTGATTGATCTATCAGAATCTTTAGCTTCTGTAACTGTCTTTCTTTTGTGCCATTCAGGTTTTGCTTCATTTTTTTATGTAAATAACCAACAACAGGCAATATCGAAATTAGGGTTTTCAACAATCATTTTAAAAATAATCAATCAGCAGACAATCGGCAACTAAACCCCATATAAATCAAAAGCCCTAAAACCAAACGGCCACTAAACCCTAAACCCCAAAATTAGGGTTTTCAACCAATCATTTAATTAACAACAATTCTTACCACCGGAATCATGAGCCAGCAGCCAATCGGTCACTAAACCCTAACCCAACTGTGATGAGCAAAAAGATGAAGCAGCAGATATATGAATAAGAGAGGCAGATAGTCGGTGAGTGTGTAAGTTCTAGAGAACTCACGATCCTATCCACTGATTTAAACGGATTGGGTATTTGGGCCTGTGGAGAAGACGGGCTGCAACTAAGGGCCCAAATCTGTATTGTAGATGCACTGTTTTCCACTGTAGCATCTTCGAAACACTGTTTTTCACTATTGCAATTTCTGATGTTTTAATATATTGAATAATACCTTGCTCTTTTGTTTTTGTTAATTATTTGGGCATCTGAAAGGTAGATGAATGGCGTTTTTTCTTAAAATAAAAAATAAAAAATAAAAAAATAAAAATAAAAATAAAAATAATAATAAAATTATAAGACTTTTCTCGTTGAAGCAATGACTTTTCTTGAGCAATAGTTTGAGGATCATCAAGTTATTGAGGTAATGACTTGAAGCTTTTTTCTCCTCGCACCATTTAGATATTTTAATAATTAGAGTACAAAAAAAGCTTTATAAAGACTTTTTAGCATTGGAGTGGATTTTATGATAAAAGATAGAAGATAACAGAAATATAAGATGACAAAGGAAAAGTCTTTTAAAAACTTTTTGCACTATGGATGCTCTTAGTAGCAAGCCTAGTTATAGTATGTGCCTATTAGAAAGTTGAATGTGTATAGGATTAAACTTATGTGTGTTACTTGCCTTAGCTTTGTTTAGATAGTTTAGGTTGGTTAGGATTATAACCGAGATTTCCTTCGTGTATAAGTCGGTTTGTGACTTGGATATCACGACCCCCACTTCTCTATAAAAGGAGGAGAGGGGGTAAGGTCTCATCACATGCATGCTGCTTATTCTTTCCTTGTAACCGAGTTATTTCAATACACATTAATCGTTTGGTTCTTTGTAGTCTCTCGTATTTGCTACTTGTGCTTGATACAACCCGCGATCTATCGTTTGGTGATGACTATTGAATTTGAAAGGCGATGATAGTGATGCTTGTTAATACAAATAATCCGTAAAAACGTTTATTTATATTTCTCGATCTCTCTATGTTTTGTCAATAACAATTATAAAATTATGTCAAGTAGAAATCTAAGATCACATGTTTTTAAACTAGTCATCATAATTATTTTGTTACTAAACTACACATTATTTACTAGTTACATTTTACATTTGTTTTTAATTTAACACTTAAATAAATATATTATTTATCTCATGCATGACATCACATGGCAAGATACTTGGAAGATTTGCAAGATCTTGCAAGATGTTATTGGATATTTGTGACCCAAAACCCAGAACCTATGACCCAAAACCCGGACTTTGTTATCCAAAATCCGGACTGGATGATCCAGACAACTCCCCTTCTACGGATCCCTTGGTTATAACTGGTTGAATCCCTTCTGTAAGGGATCCGCAGGATCCGGCGGGTCAGAGACAAATTTGCCTATAAATAGAAGGCCATTTCTTCATTGTAACTCACCCCTTTCTGGCATAACTCTTTTCATATTCTTATATCTCTCTAACCTTAGATCTTAGATCATTCTTGTAGTTTTCTTTTAGTGATTCTCTAAGATCTTCATAAAAGACGAGATCACGATTTTTGCATACAAGACTCGCAAGCTTCAAGAGAAGTATTGTTAGCCTTCACATCATTACAAGATCACTGATTTGATACTTGTATTTCATTCATCATATTATACCATAAACTTGTAGTGTAAGTTTGTGTTGCTGGGTTGGTTCGTCCGTTATAAGAACTCGGTATTTAGCTTTGTACCGGATAAAGTGTAAGCAACGTTGTGAGGCTTCTCCACCGGATAAGGAGCTTGTTGACATAGTGTTTACGCACTCTCGAGTTGAGTACTCGGGGAGTGAAGTAGGGCAAATAAGGTGTCCTTGTAGCCGAACCACTATAAATCCTTGTGTCACGGTTCTATCTCTTCTTTACTTTACTTTATCGTATTTATTTCATTAATTATATTCTTGCATTATCAATACCTCACTATCCAAAAGGTTTCACATGTACTTGATCTAATTGTTTTTTAAACTAAATTTTAATCGGTAAAACTATTCAACACCCCTTCTAGTTTTCCATAATTGGCATCAAGAGCAGGTTACTAAAAATTTTAAAGTATATTGTATTTTTAAAATTTTAAACTCGATCTAATGGAATTCGAAGACTACAAAGAATGGCAGTCTATGTAAAGACCACCACTATTTGAAGCTAAGAGTTTTATTTATTGGAAAAATATATTTGAAACATATGTGAAATCTAAAGATATTGATATTTGGCATATTATTGTTGATGGTGATTATAAACCCGTCATTAGGAATACTAATACCAGTAGAGATGAAAGTGTTCCTTACGAATGTCAAAACAGTGATCAAAAGAAAATGCTTTCGAAAAATAATGAGAGACAAAAATGGTTTTATATAATGTCTTACGTAAAAAGGAATATGAAAGAGTTTTTATGCATAAGACGGCTAAAGATATTTGGAACTCTTTAGTAATTACTCATCAAGAAAATAAGCAAGTTAAGAATAATAAACTAGATGTATTTGTTCAACAATATGAACAAGTTTCAATATCAGATGATGATAGCATTGATAATGCATTTGCTAGATTTAACACTATTATTACTTCTTTGCAAGCACTTGATGAATCTTTTTCAAGTCACATAATCATGTTAGGAGATTTCTAAGAGAACCTCCAGCTAAATGGAGACCAAAGGTAACGGCCATAGAAGAATCAAAGGACTTGTCGGTTCTTTCTCTCGACGAACTTATCGGCAACCTAAAAGTCTATGATGTGGTGTAGGCAAAGGACTCCGAGGCTTCTAAAGACTAGAAAGAAAAGTATAAGTCATTAGCTCTAAAAGCTAAAAAGGAGTTGTTAGGAATATAAATATTCACATGAAAGACTCGGTCACCCCGAGTATGGATTAGCATTAAGTAGCTCGTAGGTTCAATCATATTAGTCTAGATATCGTTTCACCATGGAGTCGGGTCGGGTCTTTACCCACTGTCAGCCCGGTCCATAGCCTACTAGAGGCGTTTTATGTTTTGTATAAATAGCCCTTCTCACCCATGGGAAGGGTTGGACCTTTCATTATTCTTAATCTAATATCTTTCACTTTCTCTCTCTAAAAGGCTCCCAACTTCTCTCTCTTTCTCTCTATACATAAATCGGCCAAACATCAATCATTAGGGTGTGTTATGTGTTTTTGATGAGTTACAATTGGTATCAAGAGCCATGGTTATGACTAGCTAGATTGTGTGTACAATTCGTGGTTTAGTTTTTTTTCTTCTTGTTTTTCTTCTTCTTTCTTGGTTCAAATAGAAAAGGCAAGAAAAACGTTGTTTGAGCTTTGTTGGTGGTTAAATTTGTTGAAAGGTTGTACTTTAGGACTTAGATTATCACCTTGTGTTGTTTCTTGGTGGTATACGACTCATTTGGTGGCTTTCTTGGAAGATTGAAGTGTTTTTCTTCCCTGCGTTTTGACTCTCGAAGTTGTGTTTTTTATTGTGTTTTGAGGTTGCTTGGGAAAGTCTTGATTGCGGTTTGGTAAAGAATCTGACTGTGTTTTGGTTTTTAACTAAAACGGGAAAGAAGACAAAACGCAGTAAAAGTGACACTTTGTCTTGTGGTGACTACGTTTTGCCCTCCTTCATTTTGAGCTACTGCATTTTGGATTTCTGTGTTTTGGGTCTTGCGTTTTGTACTATTTTCAGGTTGCGGTTTGAGTTTTGCTGTCTTTGGTTTGCCACTTGCGGTTTTCTTTAGCTTACTTGCGTTTTGCCTATTGCGGTTTGCTGTTGCGTTTTGCCATACTCAAGACCAATTATCAAGACTAACTAAACATTTTAACCAAATCCAATCACAACTTAACAACAATTCACCTAAACTAACAAACAATCATTCATCCTAACACACAATCACTAATCATTATCAATCCAAACTTTCATCGTAACACATTCAAGTAATCAAATCACGGTTTATTCTTGATTTTTGTAAAATCCTGCGAAAGAATCTATTTCTCGGTTTAAATCATAGAATTGTAAAATCCCGTGCAAGTTTACATCATGGCAAGCACTTCTTCTGATGACATTCAAGATGTCGGGTCCAATACCCGCCCTCCTATGCTTGATAGGACGGATTATGAATCATGGGTACAAAGAATACGACTTTATTGCTTGGGAAAAGAGAATGGTGTTAACATTCTTAAATCCATTGATAAAGGACCTTTTCAAATGGGCACCACTAGAGATGTTGTCACTACCACTGAGGATGGAACTGTCACTATTGGAATCGAAAGGCCACATGATTACAACGATATTAATGAGAAGGAGAAGAAGCGTTATGATGCAGACATTAGAGCTTCTAACATTGTGATTCAAGGACTCCCCAAATACGTTTACAAGCTTATCAACTTCAACACTGAAGCCAAAGCTGTTTGGGACAATGTTAAAATGCTTATGGCTGGATCTGAACTGACCAAAGAAGATCGTGAATCTCAGTTATATGATGAGTTTGAGCACTTCAAGATGAATCCTGGTGAAAACATCACTGACTATTATGTGAGATTTCACAAGCTTGTGAATGACATGAGGATCATCAGGATGACAATGCCAAATATCTAGCTCAATTCTAACTTTGTGAACAACATGTCCCCCGAGTGGGATAGATTTGTCACAGCCGTGAAGCTCAACAAAGGATTGAGAGAGACTAATTATGAACAGCTGTATGCTTACTTACAACAACATGAAAAACATGTTGTCTATGATCGTCAATTAAGGGAAAAATTATGTTGATGCAAATAATGTTCTAAAAACGTTATTTATATCTTTCGATTACTTCACGTTTTGAGGATGACAAAATGTGAAATCACGTTACGTTAAAATTAATGTAAACAAGTTTTTAATCGGAAGATCCCGTTTCTACGCAAACCACTCTAGAACAAATTTACAAACTTGACAAATGATCAAAGAAGTAAATTTTGGTTTTAAGACTTCACATTTTAATGTGACAAAACATTTTTTTCAAAAATATACATGACAAATTATTTTTGAATATTTAAGAAATGTTTTAATGGAAAAATAAGTTTAAATTACATAACAACTATTTTTCCCCCCAAAATCAGCTCCAAACTTCCCCAAATAAGTTTTCACCAGAAAAGACAAAAATTGGAGCGTCTTTGTCTGGGACGGCTCCACGGTTCCACTAAATTTAGTGGAGCCGTCCCTCTGTAACGGCCAGATTTTTTCTGCCTATAAATACCAGCCCTATTCACAGTTTTTGGGCATCCTTTTTCACACAGAACTTTCTGAGTTCAAAACCCTCTTCACACTTTCTTTCTTTGATCATTTAGATTAGTTTTTCTTTTGTTCAAGAGTGATCCTATCATCCCATCAAGTGATCCTCTTCATTCCTCTTCAATAGCAAGAGAAGAACACAAAGTATCCAAGAAGATACAAAGTGTTATCATTCCTCTTCAAGTGCAAGAGAAGAGCTCAAAGTATCCAAGAAGATACAAGAGTTATAGTTGTTAGGTTGATTGTAACATTTGTTGCATACTTGATTGTATCATAGCATACATCAAGATCATTATTCTTTTGAGAGAGTGTGAGTGAAGATCATTGTGATCTTATAAGAGATAGTGAACATCTCTTGAAGCCATTGGGCTTGTATGATTGATTAAAGGATCTAGAGTAGATAGAATAGGTTGAGTGAAGTGAGAGTTGATCATTGTGATCGTGTTGAGATCTTGGTGATCTCTTGAAGCCATTGGGCTAGTGTGTGTGATCAAGTGGGTCGTGGTAGATTGGTGCTAGCTAAGATTAGCACTCGACATCTAGCTTAGTGTCAGAAATAGGATAAGCGACGTGTACGGTTTTCTCCGCCTTAAGGGAGGTTGTTGACATAGTGCTTGAAACTCTCGAGTGTGGTACTCGGGGAGTGGAGTAGGGCGAAGAGGTGCTTCGTAGCCGAACCACTATAAATCCTTTGTCCCGGTTTGATCTTTCCAACTTTTCTCTTTACTTACTTTACTTATTATTAGTTAGTTTAGTGTGTAGTTCATATTGGTGTTGATTGATTACACATAAGATTCGAATCAAGGTTTTCAATAAGTAGACTTTTAAGAAGTTTTCAAAAGAGCTTAAAAACCGGTAAAACTATTCAACCCCCCCCCCCTTCTAGTTTTCCACAATTGGTATCAGAAGCCACGTCAGTCAAGATTTTAAAGTATATTGTATTTTAAAACTTGAATCGATCAATGGATTCTGACAAATATCTAGAAGGGCAATCTATGCAAAGACCACCACTTTTCGAAACCGATTGTTTTATTTATTGGAAAACAAGATTCGAAACGTATGTGAAATCAAAAGACATTGATCTTTGGCATGTTATTACCGAGGGTGACTTTAAACCGATTCAAATGAATCCGGAAACTAAAAAGGATGAAATAGTTTCTTATGATAAACAAAGTGATGAACTTAAAAGAAAACTAGCCAAAAATAATGAGGCTAAAATGATGATTTACAATGCTTTGCCTAAAAAGGAATTTGAAAGAATTTTCATGTGTAATACGGCAAAAGATATTTGGAAAACTTTGTTAGTCACTCACCAAGGTAATAATCAAGTCAAAGAGAACAAGATTGATCTTCTTGTTCAACAATATGAACAATTTTCCATTTCAGAAGATGAGTTAATAGATAATGCTTTTGCTAGATTTAATACTATTATCACTAGTCTTAAAGCTCTTGATGAAGGTTACTCTAGCAAGAATTATGTTAGGAAGTTTCTTAGGGCTCTACTTCCTAAATGGAGAGCAAAGGTCACCGCCATTGAAGAGTCAAAGGACTTGGCAACATTGTCACTCGGTGAACTAATAGGAAACTTGAAAGTTCACGAGATGATAATCACGAAAGACTCCGATATAGTTAGAGGAAAAAGTGAAAGAGTTAGATCTCTAGCATTAAAGGCCAAGAAGGAGTCTAGTGATGAGGAATGTTCGAGTTCCGATAGTGAAGATGAAGAATATGCATTAGCGATTAGGGACTTTAGGAAGTTCTTTAGGAGAAGAGGTAGGTTCGTTAGGCAACCTCGTGATGAAAAGAAGACATCACAAAAGAACCGAGTTGAAAAGAATGGGACAAGTGATAGGAGATGCTTTAGATGCAGAGATCCTAATCATCTCATAGGAGAATGTCCCAAATTACCGAAATCCAACAACCAACGAGCTTTCATAGGAGGCTCTTGGAGTGATAGCGGTGAAGAAGAAGAGAAGAAGCCCAAGGACGAAACATGCCTAATGGCTCAAGCTTCTCATGAGGTACGTTACGACTATCCTGATTATCTTGATGATAATTCATCAATAAATGAGAACACACTAAATGACGAATATAATAAACTATGCAAAGTTAGTTCTAAAATTTTAGGTAGAAACAAATCACTAAAATTGAAATTACATGAACTTGAAATGCAAGTGTTAGAACTAAAGAATCAAGTCAAAAGACTTGAGAAAAATAAAGAAGTAGATGTAGAATGCAAGTCATGCATAAGCCTTCGAGTAGAAAACGAAAAACTCAAAGAAAATGCATTTAGGATCAGTAGGTTTGAAAAAGAAACAGATAATGCTTCAACAAGTAAAACAGAAAAGGTAGAATCTGTCAAACCCACAAATTTTGTCAAGACATCAGACGGCACCACTAAATGTACACACGGCACCATTAAAGTTAATGGTACTGTGGTACCGTGTGCTGCTGAAGACAGAACTGAGTCTGATTTGAAAAATAAGTCAAGTTCTAAACCAAGTCACATAGTTGTAAATGGTACCAAGGTATCTGTTGCTAGTATAAAGGAAGCCAAAAGATTTTACAAGTCGTTATCAACCCCTAGACATAACTTTGTAAAACCCGATGCTAGGTCTAAGACACCTCCACCTAGAAAAACAAATTCCCCTAAACCTCGGTCAAGAACTCCTCTACCGAGACGTAACTCTAGAAGACAAAGTTATCCAAGTAACCATCCCGTAACTTGGAATGACCGTCATCTACAAAGTTACTTACCATGGGAAATTTGTCCTCCGTTCCAACATCCCAACCAAATGCAACTAATGCATGGGATGTTTAATTCTAACAAATTTGGACCCATGAGATATTGGGGACCAAATCTTTGAATGTTTGTCTTATTCAATAGATATGCTTGGGAATCGACTTGGAGCCTGACGAATGGGTCAAGGATAGTGGATGCACTAATCATATGACGGGTAATCGAAGTCTTTTCTCATCATACAAAGCATACAACGGAGGTAATGTCACTTTCGGTAGCAAACTTAAGGGCAACATTATTGGCAAGGGTACGATCACTCAAAACTCCCTCACTATTAAAAATGTAGAGCATGTAGACAACCTAGGATTTAACTTACTTAGCATTAGTCAAATGGTAGATAATAAATGTAGAGTTATATTCTCCGAAGAGGGTAGTGAGATCATTAAGGATGGTAAAACCATAGGCAAGGGAGTTAGGAGAAATGACTTATTTGTCATGAAAATAGGAAATAAGCCTCAGGATAGGATATGCTTAACAACCATAGATGATAATTCCACTCTATGGCATAGGAGGTTAGGTCACACCAATATGCGATTGATACAATCATTGGCGTCTAAGGAACTAGTTAGAAACCTACCTAAGATTAAGTTTGATAAACATTTTTGTGACGCTTGTAAAGTTTGGAAACAAGCTCATTCTAGTCACAAAGCTAAGAATATGGTCTCGACCTCTAGATGCCTAGAACTACTTCACATGGACTTATTTGGTCCATCCGCCGTACGGAGCTACGGAGGAAACTACTACACCTTAGTGATGGTTGATGACTACTCTATGTATACTTGGACTAGATTTCTTAAGAATAAAACACAAGCCTTTGAAGAATTCGAGGTCTTTAGTAAGAAAGTTCAAAATCAACTAGGATGTACAATAGTTTCCATTAGGACGGATCATGGTCGGGAATTTGATAATGAAGTGCAATTTGGAGCATATTGTGATGCTAATGGTATTACACACAATTTCTCAGCTCCACGCACTCCACAATCAAATGGGGTAGTTGAGCGGAAAAATCGTACTCTACAAGAAATGAGTAGAACGATGTTGAATGAACAATCAATTCCGCAAAAGTTTTGGTGTAATGCGGTGGACACCTCAACTTATATTCTTAATAGGATTCTAATTAGACCTATCTTAGGAAAAACCCCATATGAAATCATGAAAGGTAGAAAACCTACTCTTGATTACTTTAGAGTGTTTGGAAGCAAGTGCTTCATACTTAACACTAAAGACTACCTCACCAAGTTTGACCCAAAGTCTTACGAAGGTGTTTTCCTAGGTTACTCCCAAAATAGTAAAGCCTATGTAGTCCTAAACAAAGAAACCATGAAAGTCGAAGAATCACTCAACGTGACATTCGATGAAAGTCCTCCACCAACTAAGACATCACCCTTGGTGGATGATGACTTAGATGAGGATGAAGCCATTAAGGTCAATGGCAAGAAACCTTTAGAAGATGACATTGAGGATGAAATAGTTGAAGTTGACGAAGTTGTCAACATTAAGGAATCCAAGAACCATCCTATTGAAAATGTCATAGGAAACCTAAACCAAAGAACCCTTAGGTCACAAGCCCAAACACAAAAGTAATTTCTTTTGTTTTATATCAACCGTAGAACCTAAGAATGTAAGTGAAGCGATTAAGGATGAAAGTTGGGTGGTTGCCATGCAAGAAGAACTTAATCAATTCATCGCAAACCAAGTTTGGGATTTAGTACCTGCACCTAAGAATCAAACAATCATAGGAACTAAGTGGGTGTTTAGGAATAAGCTCGACGAAAATGGCGTCGTAACTAGGAATAAGGCAAGGTTGGTAGCACAAGGCTATAACCAACAAGAGGGAATAGACTATGATGAAACTTATGCACCCGTAGCTAGATTAGAGTCCATTAGGATACTCCTTGCCTATGCATGTACCTTTGACTTTAAATTGTACCAAATGGATGTGAAAAGTGCATTCCTAAATGGTTATATCAATGAGGAGGTATACGTTGCACAACCTCCGGGATTCGTTGATTTCGAGAAACCAAATCATGTTTATAAACTCAAGAAAGCTTTATATTGTCTCAAACAAGCTCCAAAAGCTTGGTACGACAGACTAAAAGCATTCTTGATAGAACATGAATATACCATGGGAGTGGTAGATAACACGCTTTTCACAAAGAAATGTAATTCACATCTCATCATTGTTCAAATATATGTTGACGACATCATATTTGGCTCAACTTGTCCAGAATTGTGCGATGATTTCTCTAAAATCATGCGCGACGAGTTTGAGATGAGCATGATGGGCGAATTAAATTTCTTCCTTGGTTTGCAAATTAAACAAATGGAAGATGGTATCTTCTTTAACCAATCTAAGTATAGTAAGGAAATGCTTAAGAAGTTTAGTTTAGAAGAGTCTAAGCCCATGAAAACTCCCATGTCCACGGAAATAAAACTCATGAAAGATGAAGAATGTGAGTCCGTGGATAGCACTAAGTATAGAGGTATGATAGGAAATTTACTATACCTCACGGCAAGTAGGCCCGATATCATGTTTAGTGTCTGCCTTTGTGCTCGCTTCCAAAAGGATCTCAAAACCTCTCACCTTGAAGCGGTTTAAACGTATCTTCCGATACATTAAAGGCACTATACACTTGGGATTATTTTATCCCAAGGGGACCGGTGTAGAAACTGTTGTCTATGCCGACTCTGATCTTGCGGGAGATTGTGACACCCCCAGAATCGGGTCCAGCGGAAGCATACATGTCGCTGGGGTGCAACTCAATTGGTATCACAACACAAGTACAAAGAAAGGTTTTCACCTCAAACATTTAGAATAAAATTTGTTCAACAAAAATGTTGAATTTACATTGTTAAAAGTAGTGCGGAAATAGGCCCTTAAAACAATTAAAACGGTCCCCAAATGAATATCAGAGTCTTCTATGATCATGCCATGCCCTGCCAAAAGCCTCCTGTAGCGTGCTATTGCTTAATACCTGAAAATACATGCTAAAAGTGTCAACACGAGGTTGGTGAGTTCATAGAGTTTAGTGAAAAATGTAATGTGTTTGAATGAAGATTTCCCAGCAAAGGCATTGTAAATCCACCCAGTTCCAAGCCCCGCCCATACAAGACTTGCAACCTGTGTGTTTACAACCCACTGCCAAATAAGATCTGGTTTAAATGAATGTCAAATGATTTATGGACCACAAATGTTAAATGAACAATATATTCCCAATATATATAGAGTTATTGACAACTAAATTTCATGACACTGAAGCCTTATGATTCTAGCTTGGGCATACTTTTGACATAACAGTCAAGTGGGGAAACTACAGTCCGTTTGACATATCAGTCAGGCGGGGAAACCACAATACGTTGGCATATCAGCCAGTGGGGAAACCACAATACTACGTTCGACATATCAGCCGGTGGGGAAACCACAATACGTTTGACATATCAGCCAGTGGGGAAACCACAATACGTTGGCATATCAGCCAGTGGGGAAACCACAATACGTTGGCATATCAGTCAGTGGGGAAACCACAGTACTACGTTTGGCATATCAGCCAGTGGGGAAACCACCCGGACAACCAAAGTTTCTAATCACAATATTCGCGCTTAATGGGTTATAACAAATAATGTAACGCTTGCTTGTCTTACCTGGGTCAACACAAATAGTGGAACGCTTGTTTGCCCTAACCGGTCAACACAAATGATGATACGCTAATCTCAAAAATGGTTTTTAAAGCATTTGTATAGGTAATATGAAATAGCTTTATGTACTAGTGTCCATAAGAAAATGATCAAGGGTGAAAAATGTAACACAAAATACTTCCGAGCAACGACTCAAGTATTTTAACCAATCAATAATGTTTGAAAGACAACTCACGTCTCAAGCAAAACAAGCATGAAGTTTAAAGGTAAAACAAGCATAGAGTTTAATGAAAAATGAGCATGTATTCTCCCCCAAAACAGTTACAAAACAAGTAAAAGTAGGGGCCATGAACTCACCTGGTGCGATAGCAACAATGACAAAAGTGGATGTACTGAAATGAGGCACGATCTCTAACCGCAACCTAATATGAATGATATGGTCTAATGTAAGCAATGAAATGATGCTACACATGCAAATACGTATGTTATCGATACCACTCGTTAATTTTGAAAATAATGTTTATCGTGATGAAGCGAAAAGTGTACCGCTTTTAAGGGGTCATTTAAGCCCTAAATCGTATTTATTTGATCAAATATTGCCCTAAATCGTTCCTTTTGTCATTTTAGGTACTTTTGAGGAGAAATCTGGAAAAGGAGGCATTTTGGACGTTTTTGGAGCATAAAAGTGAAGAAAACGACAAAGTCTCAAAAATCGGCTAAAAGTTACCTTTGACGGCGTCAGATTCTACTCTGGACGGTGTCATGGCTTGGCAAGAAAAGGTGGATGTGAAATTTACTCATGATAAGCCAGTGAAAATTGCATGTGAATTCTGACGGCGTCACGCTTTAACCTGATCAAGGGCGTCACGGCTTAATTCAAAGAGGGACGGCGTCACGTTTAAGGTCTGACGGCGTCAAGCCTTGATAAGCCAGAACGGATTTTGGAGAGCTAAAGAGGGACGGCGTCAAGAAGGCCATCCGGGAACCCTAGAAGCGGCGAGGTGACGGCGTCACACTCCATAAGGTGACGCCGTCAGATGTAAAAATCTATATATAGTTTTGCAATTCTTTGTCATAAAGGGGGGAACTTAGTGTGGAATTTTTGGGAGAAAACCCTAAGACGATTTTAGCATCTTTTTCAAGGCTTTTTGCCTTGAGATCTTCCATGTTACATTGAAAGATAAGTTATCAATTAATCATTCAATATGTCTATGTGTTGTTTGATTTTATCTTGTTCTTGTCTTTTGTTTAACATGTTAGGCTAGATTTATCTTGTGTTTGCTTAGATCTAATGAAACCTAGCTATTGATTATTGGTTATTAGTGTGTTATTAGTTGTATTGGATGATTGTTTATCTATGTTAGGCTTAAGAAAACTGGCTAACTTCCTATTCGGTAACTTGCTTGAACGTCTTAAGAAACATGAACCAAATGCGTACTAAAGGTTTTTATGGTTGTATTTAATGCACAAGCGAATTCTAGTGATCCCATGTTAGGAGCTTCCTAGCCGGCTCGACATAGGAGTGAAGTAGGAGCTTGTAGAGTTGGGGAAGTACGTACGCCACCCCACGATTGGTATTAAGGAATACACCCGTCATCCATGCAACTAATACACACTAATCAACCGGTAAAAGATAGTTAGGGAGTAAGGAAATCTAAGTGAACACATTTCTCTACACATAAGTTTCCACCAACATTTTCATTTTTGTTATTTTATTTTATTTGCATTCGTAGTAATTTGGGTTAGTTGACTAGCAACTAATTCCGCCCACTCTTTCAAACCCGAGATTTTACTTGCTTTCATAAAATTATAAAAACACAAAAAGAATCTTCCTCAACCCTTAGACCTATTAGAGTAGTCTTTCATACCTAACGAACACTATTCCCTGTGGAGAACGATCAATCCCCCGTACTTACCACTACACTATACTACATCGGTCAGGTACACTGCCTGGTGGGGTTGTAAGCCTCTTGAGATCCCTCGAGAGGTAAAACCTGTTGTAAGGTTGCAAAACCACGCATCAAGTTTTTTGGCGCCGCTGCCGGGGAATAGTTATTGTTTAGGTTGAATTTTTATTTTATAGGTCTACTCACTAGATTCCTTTCTAGTGAGATTTTTTATTTTCTTTTTCTAGATCTTCTTTAGTCTATCTTTTTTTCTTCGTTTCTTTGTTCGTAACCATTACCATTCGACATCATGAAAGATGGTAATATCCTTAATCCCAACAACCCACCACCACAACAACCACCACCACCTCCTAGAGCCCGTACTTTAGGAGAGTATTCCCGTCCTAGCCACCATGGCTATCGAAACACCATTGAGCTCACTCAAGGAGCCAATGTCACACCCTTGCGATCCGACACCATCCGGTTGGTGCAAAGCGGATGCGCATTCCATGGACTTCGATCTGAAGATCCTAATCAACACCTCAAGGACTTTCTTAAAATCGTTGATTCTATGGACCTTGATGTTGCCACTCGAGAGACGACCCGATTGCGTCTCTTTCAATTCTCTCTGCGGGACCAAGCTAGTCAGTGGCTAGAACGTCAACCCGCAGGATCCATCACCTTTTGGGATGATCTCACCACTCGTTTCCTTGCTCAGTTTTTCCCACCGGGAAGAACTACCAAGCTAAGGAATGATATCTTGATGTTCCAACAACGTCAAGGCGAAACTCTCTACGAGGCATGGACTCGATTCAAGGACTTACTCCAAAAAGTCCCTCACCATGGCATAGAACTTTGGCTCCAAGTCCAAATCTTTTATGACCATATCAATCTCTACACAAGGCAAACCATTGACCAATCGGCCGGTGGCAAGCTACGTGATCTAAGTACGGAACAATCATGGGCTCTCCTAGAGGATCTTGCTCTTTATGACAACGAAAGTTGGAGTGATCCCCGTGATTTGAATAAAACGGTCAAGGCAATATCTTTGCCTTTGCACAATTCAAGCACTTCCGACCGTAGGATCATAGAACTTGAAGACCAAGTCAAGTTTCTTATGAAATCTTACGAGGCTCCTAAACCTTCAAGCCAAGTGAACAAAATCACTTCTTCATGTGAATTATGTAGTGGTCCCCACGACACTCGTGATTGCATGGAACTCCCCGAACAAGCTTTTGTGGACTACGCATCCTCGCGTACCGACGGAGCGGGAGACAAGTGGTACACTTTCAAACCCGAGCCAAACCATTACGGTGATACATACAACCCCTCATGGAAAAATCACCCGAACCTTAGGTGGAAACAAAACCAAAACGCACAACAACCCAATTCTTCCAACCCACCTAATCGTTTCCAATCAAGCGGTTCCAACTCGAACCGTACTTTCAACAACAATCCTTCCGGCAATGGTTGTACCAATAACTTTGAAGGATTGATGTCCCAATTTATGGCATCTCAAGAAGCTCGTTTAGCCAAGTTTGAAGCCGATTTCAAACAAAAACAAAGCGAGATGACCAATAAGATTGACACCTTGTTGAAAGCCCTCAATGACCGAGAAATGGGAGCACTCCCTAGCAACACGGTCAAGAACCCAAAACTAAACGTCAACGCTATTTCATCGGTTTCGTCCCCTAGTTCTTGTCCACAATATTATTCGGTCAATTCCATGAGCACGTGTTTCAAACAAACCCAAGTCATAGTTGAAACACCTCCCACTCAAAACCTTGACGAAGAATTCAAGGAGCTCCACCTTGAAAGTCCGGTTGTTGATGTGTTGGATGAGAAGAAGCTCAAGTTAGGCGAAAAAGGGACCGCCTTCGTTCAAAACAAACTACCTAAGAAGTTAGATGATCCGGGCTTATTTGTTCTACCTTGCAAGATCGGTAATTCGGAGGCTTATGACACATTAGCCGATCTTGGATCAAGCCTTAACCTACTTCCGTTACCTCTCTACACCTCTCTAAAACTAGGAAAACTTGAAGAAACCGAGGTGATAATAGGTTTAGCGGATGGGAGTGTTGCTTACCCGGTTGGAGTAGTTAAGGACGTGTTAGTGCACATTGGAAAACTAACCATTTTAGCCGATTTCCACGTCCTTGATATGGTTAGCGACCCTACATGCCCCTTGTTGATAGGTAGAGGATTTTTGGCGACCGCTAGTGCTATGATTGATTGTAAGGAATCTAAGATAGCGGTAGGAGAAGGAGATACTTGGTCAGTCTATGATGTGAAGAAACATGCTTATGATACTAGTGATGAACCGACACCCCATTGGTTAGAGTTGAATAGGAGACCATCTAGATATGGACCTTGGATAGATAGAGGCTTCATAGGACCCCAACGCCCATTTTACCTAGAAGAGGACTTTGTGAACCGAACACATACGGTAGAACAACTCTTGGCTAGGGACACCGAATTGGATCCATTTGAAGACCCTCTAGTTTTTAGAAGGATGATTGAGTTCCTAGGAGTTTTGCCAATTAACCTAGGAATGAATAAGTGGACTTGTGAGGAAGATGATCATAAGTGGAGTTGGGACAAACCACCCAAAGATGGAGATGGGTCATGGCATATTAAGATGACACTGTATGACCCGGATGGAGAGAAGTTTGAAAAGATATATCGTACTAAGCGGACCAATAGGAAACTTCAATCCAAGCTTAACCCTAAAGACGTCCTCGATGACGAGCTCACTTATATAGGGTAGAGTGACTTTGAGTCTAGCTACAAGACTCGTTAATAAAGAAAAGCGCTTCTTGGGAGGCAACCCAAGCTTTATTTGCTTTGTGTGTTTATTTATTTGTTTGTTTGATTTTATTTGCTTCCGTATGTGTGTTTAATTTTTATTATTATTGATTCATGTTCAAAACTAAAATTGTGAAAATGCTTTATTTTGTTTTTAACTTCGTCTTAACTACATATAAAGGTATTTTGCAAAAGATAAGTGTAAGGGAAATCTAAATTGGTTTATTAGAACACATATGAACATGAATCGTAATAATATTAAATTAACAAACATATTCGTATTTGTTTGCGTCAAATGCTTGTATCGAGTCATAATGATGTTTTGCAGGATTTCCAGGAAATAAGGTGAAGGTTTTTCTAGAAATTTTCCGGAAACTTAAAATGAGAATTTTTGTCAGGTCATTTCTGACGGCGTCAGGGTTTATAACCTGACGGCGTCAGATTTAATTTTCAGAAATTTATGAAAGTTTTGTTTTTTAAAAAGTTTTTATTAAATCTCCAACTTATAATCTCCAGGAATCTGCAAAATTATCATTCCACAAGCATTATATCCTTATATATAGATTTATCCCGCCGATGTTATGCAGGTTTTCGTGTTTGTTTTCTCAGGTTTAACAGGTTATTTTGGACAAGGAAATGTTTTTAGATCAAGCTTTTGGCGATGCATTAGTCATGGAGCTTCAACATTACTTTGGAAGAAGATTTAACCGTGTTACTTCATTATCCACCGAGCGAATCAGGGGAGTATTTGATTTCATTCTTTTACTTTATGCTTTTACATCTTGTTATTTGAACATTGGGGACAATGTTCATCTTAAGTGTAAGGGGAGGGTAAAAGTACGATTTTAGAGAATGCTATTACGCTTGATTTTTGTTTGTTTAATAGTAGATGTGTAATAAAACTGAGAGAAACACTTGTTAAGGTAATTTTAGTGCCAAATTTAAATTTTTTTACAACATATAGGAGTGAAACTTTGATCTTAATGAGCGTCTCATGGATAGGAGTTATATGACTAGCACAAAAACCGTACCACTAAAAAATTTTCCACCCCCAAATATGTGAGGTTCACCCCTAGAATTGGTAGGAAAAGCATTTATGCTATGATGTGTGTACCGGTAGCACTTAGATTCTAGAACTTGCGTTAGGACCATTCCGAGGCCACAAGTGAGACTACATTCGTGTAGTTAGATTTACTACATGATAAGAGGCATTAGGATTAACCCATTGTTTTACACCTGTGTTTTTGTTATAATTACGTTGGCTACATTGGTCAAGTAATTCTCCCACACCCTTTGCGTTGTACTCATTTTTAGTACACGATACCCCTAGTACACCCCTCAGAGCCTATCTTTTCGTTTCTAACTTTAAGCATTTTACTTAAAGGAAGAATTTGTTACACCCCACTAAAATGTACACCCAAATCGCCTTAGCCTACCTTGTATGCACTCATTTTTAGTGCATTATTGTTACAACATTTGTTTAAACCCAAGTTAATTATCTAATTGATTACATGGTTGCTAAGTCGAGTCATATCCTTGTACATATTGTTTTGGGACGATTGGGACTCATGGGTAAAGTACTAGTGTAATGGAGTAATGGGGAAGAACATCATTTATTACCCCCATTTGTGCTAAATATTTTAAAAGTACTCCAAGTGTTTTGATTATCTTACTTCGAGTCATTAGAATAGTTATTTGTAAAGTTATGTAAAAGTTCAAGTGTAAGGGGAATGCAATGCCCCTATGATGTATTATTTTGGATGGTAGGGCAAGAGTGTATGCAAAAAAAAAAAAAAAAAAAAAAAAAAAAAAAAAAAAATCAAGAAAAATACAAAAAAATGAGAAAAAGAAAAGTAGAAAAAACATACGGACTACCATCCCGTTTCATTTTTATTTTATGTTTTTGTTATTTTATTTTTAGCTTAAGATTGAGTCGAGTCTTGGCTTAGCAACATTGTATAGTACATGTAATTAATCAAGATCTTTAACTCGCCACCAGTAAAATATCCTTTATCCAACAAAACCATGTTTTCCTTTTCCCTACACCTAACGTTATAACCCGTTTAAAAGCCCTCTTTGATAGTTTATCTTTGGTGCTTACGCCTAGTGGAGGAGGTTTTCGATCCTTTCCCAAGCCTATGGTAATCTATTTGTTATGACAGGTAGTGAGAGATATTATCCGTTTTCATTTATGAGATTTATTTTGATGACACTTGAGAGATGTGAGTATCTAAACACTACTTGTGAGGTGCTAGTTTGTAATCTCCGTGCTTATTATGATTAAAGTGGAACGATTATTTGTTGTAATTACTTTTATGTTTGCATTAAATGACCCCTAACTTGTATTTTGATTAGAATAAAAGCGCATTTGCTTGAGGACAAGCAAATCTCAAGTGTAAGGGTATTTGATGAAGCGAAAAGTGTACCGCTTTTAAGGGGTCATTTAAGCCCTAAATCGTATTTATTTGATCAAATATTGCCCTAAATCGTTCCTTTTGTCATTTTAGGTACTTTTGAGGAGAAATCTGGAAAAGGAGGCATTTTGGACGTTTTTGGAGCATAAAAGTGAAGAAAACGACAAAGTCTCAAAAATCGGCTAAAAGTTACCTTTGACGGCGTCAGATTCTACTCTGGACGGCGTCATGGCTTGGCAAGAAAAGGTGGATGTGAAATTTACTCATGATAAGCCAGTGAAAATTGCATGTGAATTCTGACGGCGTCACGCTTTAACCTGATCAAGGGCATCACGGCTTAATTCAAAGAGGGACGGCGTCACGTTCAAGGTCTGACGGCGTCAAGCCTTGATAAGCCAGAACGGATTTTGGAGAGCTAAAGAGGGACGGCGTCAAGAAGGCCATCCGGGAACCCTAGAAGCGGCGAGGTGACGGCGTCACACTCCATAAGGTGACGCCGTCAGATGTAAAAATCTATATATAGTTTTGCAATTCTTTGTCATAAAGGGGGGAACTTAGTGTGGAATTTTTGGGAGAAAACCCTAAGACGATTTTAGCATCTTTTTCAAGGCTTTTTGCCTTGAGATCTTCCATGTTACATTGAAAGATAAGTTATCAATTAATCATTCAATATGTCTATGTGTTGTTTGATTTTATCTTGTTCTTGTCTTTTGTTTAACATGTTAGGCTAGATTTATCTTGTGTTTGCTTAGATCTAATGAAACCTAGCTATTGATTATTGGTTATTAGTGTGTTATTAGTTGTATTGGATGATTGTTTATCTATGTTAGGCTTAAGAAAACTGGCTAACTTCCTATTCGGTAACTTGCTTGAACGTCTTAAGAAACATGAACCAAATGCGTACTAAAGGTTTTTATGGTTGTATTTAATGCACAAGCGAATTCTAGTGATCCCATGTTAGGAGCTTCCTAGCCGGCTCGACATAGGAGTGAAGTAGGAGCTTGTAAAGTTGGGGAAGTACGTACGCCACCCCATGATTGGTATTAAGGAATACACCCGTCATCCACGCAACTAATACAGACTAATCAACCGGTAAAAGATAGTTAGGGAGTAAGGAAATCTAAGTGAACACATTTCTCTACACATAAGTTTCCACCAACATTTTTATTTTTGTTATTTTATTTTATTTGCATTCGTAGTAATTTGGGTTAGTTGACTAGCAACTAATTCCGCCCACTCTTTCAAACCCGAGATTTTACTTGCTTTCATAAAATTATAAAAACACAAAAAGAATCTTCCTCAACCCTTAGACCTATTAGAGTAGTCTTTCATACCTAACGAACACTATTCCCTGTGGAGAACGATCAATCCCCCGTACTTACCACTACACTATACTACATCGGTCAGGTACACTGCCTGGTGGGGTTGTAAGCCTCTTGAGATCCCTCGAGAGGTAAAACCTGTTGTAAGGTTGCAAAACCACGCATCATATCGTCGAAAAATACATTTTTGACGTCTCGTTAAGTTAATAAACACTTTTCGTGTAAATATGTTGAAATGATACTCCACGATCCTCGTTTGGTGTTCTATCGGCGAATATACCGTTTTAGCATTTTCATTACTTGAAAAATATGCCTAAATGGCCTCGCAAAACTAGTCGCGAAATGGTGTACATTAAGTGTTAGGACATAAGCTTGACGTTTTTGAAAACCTTGCAACAATGTCTTGAAGTCATATCATTTAACTTTTGACCATACGGGTCTTGATCAATGAGAAAAATGGCTCTCAACATGGTGTATTACAAAAACAGTTTTTACACTTAGAAATATATTTCTATTAAAAGCTGTCAAAATGGTTTGTGAATTGTCGGGTTTCAAACACGCGTATGTTGGTCGTTATAAGCTCGTTTTCTACGTTCTTTATATCCACGGCTTCGTATTAGTATGAACTAACATATTTTCAGTAGTTTGGGTCGTCTAGATCACGTCTAACGCCTCGTTTTGCTCGTCGAAACTCGTGGGACAGTGCGTATTTTTCAGAAAAATAGTTTTCGTCGTCCAACTTTGAAAAATCATAACTTTCTCATCGTAAGTCGGTTTTTACTCATTCTTGCGGCCACGGTTTCTTTTTTGAAAGTATTTTCTAAATATGAAGACCAAAATAGCTCAATGTTTACTGAAATTTCCAGATTTCCCGTTTTTGGACAGTAGATTTTCTATACTTGTTAAAACTCATTTTTAAGGTTCAAGACTTGATCATACCACTTCCTTTCAACACCACAACTACTCTAATCCTACCATACACCTTCTCAAGGTGTCATGGGGTCCTAAACATCACCAACCATGGTGGATTTCATGAGAATATTAATAAAACTTGTAGATCTATTGTTAGGGATTATTTGTGTGAAATATGGTATATATAACATAAGTTCTTGCATGATTAACAATTAATACTTGAAAATACATCACAAAATAGATCAAATGAAAGGATGAGATGTTGAAAAATCATATGAAACACTTACTTGATGGTTTGAGGTAGTTTGGAAAGTGAGTAAGAACCTTGGGATTTTTATTTCAAAATCCTAACAAGGGATGTAAATGGAACTAGATTATCACTTTAGCTTGAAAAATTGATGATTTCCTCTTGGTGTTCTAGTGATGGCCGAGCAATGAAGGAGAGGAAGAAGAGAGAATATGAACTTTTAGCTAGTTTATTTTTGTAAGAATGATGTTATGGAAATTAAATCAAGTTTATGTAAACTAGAAACATTAATTGGTTTTGGCTTGTTAGGGAAAAGGGGGGGGGGGGGGGCGGCATGTGCAAGAAAAAGAAGGGAAAAGATTGGTAATTAAAGCTCTTGTCCCCCATTTGTTAAGTACTAGTTTGTTTAGTGTATACATTAGGTGTTATCGGGTACCGAGTTAACTAGAAATAACTCTTGACGAGATAAAATAAAATACGACGAAGTTGTAAAAATTGTAAAATCATATTCCTTGCAAGAATCGGGTGTTAGAATGCTTATCGGGTTGAAATTTCGCAAACCGACGGTGTTATAAGCTTTTAACGGAAAATCTAGCAATTGATTTAAAAACACCGGGTAAAGTAATAATATAATCTTTATATCATTATAATGAGTATGAAAATATGTTATGATCACTGACAGGAGTATCGGGTATAATGTTAGTAGAAATAACAGAGTGGTAACGTTTAGAAAATAAATGAACATACGTTAATGAAAATCACACAAACCCGTGCATGACTTAATATGATAATGATGTTACTGATGATTATGTAGACTGCTATAGTCTATATGACGTGTCCTTACTGATGATGCATGAATACGCAGCTAAACCTTACTAGTTACGCGAATTTGAATACCCGTAAACCTAGTTTACAAGATGATGAATGAAGACAATGAATAGTGATTTTTCTCCGGGAATGAATAGTGTTTCATGAATAGTAAATTTTTTGAAAACTTCTCAAAGTCTCAAACTGACTTTAAAAATGATGAATAGTGAAATGATGAATAGTGATTGGTGAATAGTAAAATCCCAAGATGAATAGTGAAATTTTTGAATCTTTAAAAAGGACCTGAAATTATGATTTATGACAGAGATTATGTGGATCGAAAGAGTACGAATGGTGTTTGTACCTTCATGGGTTGTTGTCTAACTTCTTGGTTCTCCAAGAAACAAACGGCTCTTGCTATCTCCACGACCAAAGCCGAGTACGTAAGCGCCGGAAAGGCATGTCAACAAACACTATGGATGAAACAAGCCCTTATAGATTATGACATCCATCTAGATGACGTCCCAATTATGAGCGATAATAAAGGTGCTGATGAAGCGAAAAGTGTACCGCTTTTAAGGGGTCATTTAAGCCCTAAATCGTATTTATTTGATCAAATATTGCCCTAAATCGTTCCTTTTGTCATTTTAGGTACTTTTGGGGAGAAATCTGGAAAAGGAGGCATTTTGGACGTTTTTGGAGCATAAAAGTGAAGAAAACGACAAAGTCTCAAAAATCGGCTAAAAGTTACCTTTGACGGCGTCAGATTTTACTCTTGACGGCGTCATGGCATGGCAAGAAAAGGTGGACGTGAAATTTACTCATGATAAGCCAGTGAAAATTGCATGTGAATTCTGACGGCGTCACGCTTTAACCTGATCAAGGGCGTCACGGCTTAATTCAAAGAGGGACGGCGTCACGTTCAAGGTCTGACGGCGTCAAGCCTTGATAAGCCAGAACGGATTTTGAAGAGCTAAAGAGGGACGGCGTCAAGAAGGTCATCCGGGAACCCTAAAAGCGCGAGCGAGGTGACGGCGTCACACTCCATAACGTGACGCCGTCAGATCCAAAAGTCTATATATAGTTTTCTAATTTTTTGTCATTAGGGTGGAACTTAGTGTGGAATTTTTGGGAGAAAACCCTAAGACGATTTTAGCATCTTTTTCAAGGCTTTTTGCCTTGAGATCTTCCATGTTACATTGAAGATAAGTTATCAATTAATCATTCAATATGTCTATGTGTTGTTTGATTTTATCTTATTCTTGTCTTTTGATTAACATGTTAGGCTAGATTTATCTTGTGTTTTGCTTAGATCTAATGAAACCTAGCTATTGATTATTGGTTATTAGTGTGTTATTAGTTGTATTGGATGATTGTTTATCTATGTTAGGCTTAAGAAAACTGGCTAACTTCCTATTCGGTAACTTGCTTGAACGTCTTAAGAAACATGAACCAAATGCGTACTAAAGGTTTTTATGGTTGTATTTAATGCACAAGCGAATTCTAGTGATCCCATGTTAGGAGCTTCCTAGCCGGCTCGACATAGGAGTGAAGTAGGAGCTTGTAGAGTTGGGGAAGTACGTACGCCACCCCATGATTGGTATTAAGGAATACACCCGTCATCCACGCAACTAATACACACTAATCAACCGGTAAAAGATAGTTAGGGAGTAAGGAAATCTAAGTAAACACATTTCTCTACACATAAGTTTCCACCAACATTTTCATTTTTGTTATTTTATTTTATTTGCATTTGTAGTTATTTGGGTTAGTTGACTAGCAACTAATTCCGCCCACTCATTCAAACCCGAGATTTTACTTGCTTTCATAAAATTATAAAAACACAAAAAGAATCTTCCTCAACCCTTAGACCTATTAGAGTAGTCTTTCATACCTAACGAACACTATTCCCTGTGGAGAACGGTCAATCCCCCGTACTTACCACTACACTATACTACATCGGTCAGGTACACTGCCTGGTGGGGTTGTAAGCCTCTTGAGATCCCTCGAGAGGTAAAACCTGTTGTAAGGTTGCAAAACCACGCATCAAGTTTTTGGCGCCGTTGCCGGGGAATAGTTATTGTTTAGGTTGAATTGTTATTTCTATTAGGTCTACTCACTAGATTCCTTTCTAGTGAGATTTTTATTTTCTTTTTCTAGGTTTTCTTTAGTCTATCTATTTTCTTCGTGTCTTTGTTCGTAACCATACCATCCGACATCATGGAAGATGGTAATATCCTTAATCCCAACAACCCACCACCACAACAACCACCACTTCCTAGAGCCCGTACCTTAGGAGAGTATTCCCGTCCTAGCCACCATGGCTATCGAAACACCATTGAGCTCACTCAAGGAGCCAATATCACACCCTTGCGATCCGACACCATCCGGTTGGTGCAAAGCGGATGCGCATTCCATGGACTTCGTTCCGAAGATCCTAATCAACATCTCAAGGACTTTCTCAAAATCGTTGATTCTATAGACCTTGATGTTGCCACTCGAGAGACGACCCGATTGCGTCTCTTCCAATTCTCTCTGCGGGACCAAGCTAGTCAATGGCTAGAACGTCAACCCGCAGGATCCATCACCTCTTGGGATGATCTCACCACTCGTTTCCTTGCTCAGTTTTTCCCACCGGGAAGAACTACCAAGCTAAGGAAGGATATCTTGACATTTGAACAACGTCGAGGCGAAACCCTCTATGGAGCATGGATTCGATTCAAGGACTTACTCCAAAAAGTCCCTCATCATGGCATAAATCTCTGGCTTCAAATCCAAATCTTCTATGACCATGTTGATTACCACACCAAGCATGCCATCGATCGAGCCGCCGGGGGCAGATTGCGCGACAAAAGCGCCGAGGAATCATGGGAGATCATTGATGAGCTTGCATCCGACGATGATGAATTGTGGCAAGTCTCCCACGACGTGCGCTCGGCAGTCAAGACATATTCATCGCCCGATACGGCTAATCAAATCACTGAGGAAAGCATTAGTGAACTTGAGAAAAGGGTTGCATATCTTATGGAAAAGCAAAAGAGACCCTTAAGTCCACAAAAAGCAACAATTAACTCAGTCTCAAGCGTTAAGCAAACACCATTTTCCGAATCACCCCTTAGGGAAAATGCTAAACCCTTCCATAAGCACGCTCAACCCAACTCACCACCTCAGGAACTTAGTCCAACATTCGAAGCTCGAATGAGAGAGTACATGTCAAAACACTCCGAACGATTGGCAAAATTTGAGGAAGCCGTCTACAAACAGAAGGAGGAAATGGAAGAGAAGATGGCGGAGATGATGAATCTTTTGAAAGAATACACAAATACAAAAGCCCCTGAAAAAGTGTTGGTGAGGAATGACGCTGAAGTTCCTAACACTAAATTTGTCAAGGCCACCTCCGTCGTCCAAGAGGGCGGAAATGATGGAAGAGGGAAATCCATAATTATGGAAGTTAACAAAGTTGACCTCATGCCACTTAATAATGGAAACACCAATAAATGCGATTCCGACAAGGGAGAGGAGGCGCCCTCTGAGGAGCGCCAATTGGTTGAACCGCCAATGTCACAACAAGTGAGGCATTACTTGAAGCACGAAATAAACAAGGAAACCATAAACGATTGGGTAGGAAACTATCGACGTACTCATCTACCCAACAAGGAGTCAAAGAAGATGGAACCGGATGATGAATCCGACACATTACCCGAGGGGCAATTGTATGAGTGCCTCGTAAGACAAAAGTTAGTGGAAAAGCAGGAATTCTACGGGGTCTTCGAAATACCATGCAGCATTGGAAAACTCAAGTATCTGGATGCGGTAGCTGACCAAGGTTCCGACGTAAATTTGATGCCTTTATCCGTTTATGTCCAGTTAACCGACGAACTGCCATCCATCACCCGTACTAAACTCTCCTTTGCAAAACATTCTTACGAGTACCCGTTAGGAATTGCGGAAGATGTGTTGGTCAACGTTGCCGGATTCCTATATCCGGTCGACTTCATGATTATTGAAAGAAATGACATGAATATGCCAATAATCCTTGGGGCACCCTTTCTCGTGACCACTAGGGCACAAATCAATTACGAAAAAAGTACCATCCAAATGAAGAAGGGGAAGAAGACGATAAACTTCCCAACAATTCCACGTCATATACGAGATGTTGCCCTACAAAAAAAGATGGAGGCTAACCCCAATGTAATCCGTGGTAATGTTCGAGAGAAAATCCTTGCATGGGAGGCAAGGATTAAGAATTACAATGAAAATGAGATTAGAGAATGTAAGGGTGGAAATAACGATTATATTGAGGCTGGTGAGCAGCCTAATAACCCCGCTGAATTTACAAAAGGAGACTCAGTGCTTCTAAGGCATTCAGAAACAAAAGCACCTACCGATGAACCAAGTCCCTGGTGGTACGGACCATTCACAATTAAAAGTCTACACCAAGATGGGGTAGTAAGCTTGACCAGCAAGGGAGGAGGTGATGTGACTGTGAATATCGAGCGATTGAGACACCACCACCCTGATAACAAGGATTATATCTATCAGGGGTACGTCATTATGAATGATGGAGTCACGTAATGTACGTGACTTTGAGTCTAGCTACAAGACTCGTTAATAAAGAAAAGCGCTTCTTGGGAGGCAACCCAAGCTTTATTTTATTTATTTGCTTTGTTTGTTTGTTTTTATTTGTTTCCGTATGTGTGTTTAATTTTTATTCTTATTGATTCATGTTCAAAAGTAATTTGTGAAAATGCTTTATTTTGTTTTTAACTTCGTCTTAACTACATATAAAGGTATTTTGCAAAAGATAAGTGTAAGGGAAATCTAAATTGGTTTATTAGAACACATATGAACATGAATCGTAATAATAATAAATTAACATACATATTAGTATTTGTTTGAGTCAAATGCTTGTATCGAGTCATAATGATGTTTTGCAGGATTTCCAGGAAGTAAGGTAAAGGTTTTTTCCAGAAATTTTCCGGAAACTTAAAATGAAAATTTTTGTCAGGTCATTTCTGACGGCGTCAGGGTTTATAACCTGACGGCGTCAGATTTAATTTTCAGAAATTTTTGAAAGTTTTGTTTTTAAAAAAAAAGTTTTTATTAAAATCTCCAACTTATAATCTCCAGGAATCTGCAAAGTTATCATTCCACAAGCATTATATCCTTATATATAGATTTTATCCCGCCGATGTTATGCAGGTTTTCGTGTTTGTTTTCTCAGGTTTAACAGGTTATTTTGGACAAGGAAATGTTTTTGGATCAAGCTTATGGCGATGCATTAGTCATGGAGCTTCAACATTACTTTGGAAGAAGATTTAACCGTGTTACTTCATTATCCACCGAGCGAATCAGGGGAGTATTTGATTTCATTCTTTTACTTTTTACTTTTACATCTTGTTATTTGAACATTGGGGACAATGTTCATCTTAAGTGTAAGGGGAGGGTAAAAGTACGATTAAGAGAATGCTATTACGCTTGATTTTTGTTTGTTTAATAGTAGATGTGTAATAAAACTAAGAGAAATACTTGTTAAGGTAATTTTAGTGCCAAATTTAAAATTTTTTACAACATATAGGAGTGAAACTTTGATCTTAATGAGCGTCTCACGGATAGGAGTTATATGACTAGCACAAAAACCGTACCACTAAAAAATTTTCCACCCCCAAATATGTGAGGTTCGCCCCTAGAATTGGTAGGAAAAGCATTTATGCTATGATGTGTGTACCGGTAGCACTTAGATTCTAGAACTTGCGTTAGGACCATTCCAAGGCCACAAGTGAGACTACATTCGTGTAGTTAGATTTACTACATGATAAGAGGCATTAGGATTAACCCATTGTTTTACACCTGTGTTTTTGTTATAATTACATTGGCTACATTGGTCAAGTAATTCTCCCACACCCTTTGCGTTGTACTCATTTTTAGTACACGATACCCCTAGTACACCCCTCAGAGCCTATCTTTTCGTTTCGACCTTTAAGCATTTTACTTAAAGGAAGAATTTGTTACACCCCACTTAAATGTACACCCAAATCGCCTTAGCCTACCTTGTATGCACTCATTTTTAGTGCATTATTGTTACAACATTTGTTTAAACCCAAGTTAATTATCTAGTTGATTACATGGTTGCTAAGTCGAGTCATATCCTTGTACATATTGTTTTGGGACAATTGGGACTCATGGGTAAAGTACTAGTGTAATGGAGTAATGGGGAAGAACATCATTTATTATCCCCATATGTGCTAAATATTTTAAAAGTAATCCAAGTTTTTCAATTATCTTAATTCGAGTCATTAGAATAGTTATTTGTAAAGTTATGTAAAAGTTTAAGTGTAAGGGGATGCAACGCCCCTATGATGTATTATTTTGGATGGTAGGGCAAGAGTGTATGCAAAAAAAAAAAAAAAAAAAAAAAAAAAAAAAAAAAAATCAAGAAAAATAAAAAAAAATGAGAAAAAGAAAAGTAGAAAAAACATACGGACTACCATCCCGTTTCATTTTATGTTTATTTTATGTTTTTGTTATTTTGTTTTTAGCTTAAGATTGAGTCGAGTCTTGTCTTAGCAACATTGTATAGTACATGTAATTAATCAATATCTTTAACTCGCCACCAGTAAGATATCCTTTATCCAACAAAACCGTGTTTTCCTTTTCCCTACACCTAATGTTATAACCCATGTAAAAGCCCTCTTTGATAGTTTATCTTAGGTGCTTACGCCTAGTGGAGGAGGTTTTCGATCCTTTCCCAAGCCTATGGTAATCTATTTGCTATGACAGGTAGTGAGAGATATTATCCGTTTTCATTTATGAGATTTATTTTGATGACACTTGAGAGATGTGAGTATCTAAACACTACTTGTGAGGTGCTAGTTTATAATCTCCGTGCTTATTATGATTGAAGTGGAACGATTATTTGTTGTAATTACTTTTATGTTTGCATTAAATGACCCCTAACCTGTATTTTGATTGGAATAAAAGCGCATTTGCTTGAAGACAAGCAAATCTCAAGTGTAAGGGTATTTGATGAAGCGAAAAGTGTACCGCTTTTAAGGGGTCATTTAAGCCCTAAATCGTATTTATTTGATCAAATATTGCCCTAAATCGTTCCTTTTGTCATTTTAGGTACTTTTGGGGAGAAATCTGGAAAAAGAGGCATTTTGGACGTTTTTGGAGCATAAAAGTGAAGAAAACGACAAAGTCTCAAAAATCGGCTAAAAGTTACCTTTGACGGCGTCAGATTTTACTCTTGACGGCGTCATGGCTTGGCAAGAAAAGGTGGACGTGAAATTTACTCATGATAAGCCAGTGAAAATTGCATGTGAATTCTGACGGCGTCACGCTTTAACCTGATCAAGGGCGTCACGGCTTAATTCAAAGAGGGACGGCGTCACGTTCAAGGTCTGACGGCGTCAAGCCTTGATAAGCCAGAACGGATTTTGAAGAGCTAAAGAGGGACGGCGTCAAGAAGGTCATCCGGGAACCCTAAAAGCGGCGAGGTGACGACGTCACACTCCATAACGTGACGCCGTCAGATCCAAAAGTCTATATATAGTTTTCTAATTTTTTGTCATTAGGGTGGAACTTAGTGTGGAATTTTTGGGAGAAAACCCTAAGACGATTTTAGCATCTTTTTCAAGGCTTTTTGCCTTGAGATCTTCCATGTTACATTGAAGATAAGTTATCAATTAATCATTCAATATGTCTATGTGTTGTTTGATTTTATCTTATTCTTGTCTTTTGATTAACATGTTAGGCTAGATTTATCTTGTGTTTGCTTAGATCTAATGAAACCTAGCTATTGATTATTGGTTATTAGTGTGTTATTAGTTGTATTGGATGATTGTTTATCTATGTTAGGCTTAAGAAAACTGGCTAACTTCCTATTCGGTAACTTGCTTGAACGTCTTAAGAAACATGAACCAAATGCGTACTAAAGGTTTTTATGGTTGTATTTAATGCACAAGCGAATTCTAGTGATCCCATGTTAGGAGCTTCCTAGCCGGCTCGACATAGGAGTGAAGTAGGAGCTTGTAGAGTTGGGGAAGTACGTACGCCACCCCACGATTGGTATTAAGGAATACACCCGTCATCCACGCAACTAATACACACTAATCAACCGGTAAAAGATAGTTAGGGAGTAAAGAAATCTAAGTAAACACATTTCTCTACACATAAGTTTCCACCAACATTTTCATTTTTGTTATTTTATTTTATTTGCATTTGTAGTTATTTGGGTTAGTTGACTAGCAACTAATTCCGCCCACTCATTCAAACCCGAGATTTTACTTGCTTTCATAAAATTATAAAAACACAAAAAGAATCTTCCTCAACCCTTAGACCTATTAGAGTAGTCTTTCATACCTAACGAACACTATTCCCTGTGGAGAACGATCAATCCCCCGTACTTACCACTACACTATACTACATCGGTCAGGTACACTGCCTGGTGGGGTTGTAAGCCTCTTGAGATCCCTCGAGAGGTAAAACCTGTTGTAAGGTTGCAAAACCACGCATCAGGTGCTATTGACTTGAGCAAAAACTTCGTTCAACACTCCCGTACTAAACACGTCGAAATTCGCCACCACTTCCTTCGCGATAATGTTCAGAAAGGAAATATTTCTATTGAGAAAGTTCCTTCTCAGGACAATATCGCAGACATCTTAACCAAACCTCTCTAACGAGAATCCTTTAACTACCTCCGTCTAGGTCTAGGAATGATGGAACATATTCCATAAGTCTCATGACTCTTGAAGTCATCTCGTGTGTCTCGTTTCGTCTAGTTTAGGTTCCCCTCGTCAAAAGAATTTATTAGGTATAAATTCTTTCCTCGTGTCAAAAAGTCTCACTAAAACAGCGAGACTCATTCGTCAAAAATCAAAATGGGACAGAAAACCATCCCAGCAGATCACAGCTCCACTAAATGTGGCACGGCACCGTTAAATTTAACGGTACCATGGAACCGTGTATCTGGCACATTCCGTATTTCAGTCCGCTTTTTCCCACACTACTCATTTCAAAACCTATCTACTTCTGCAATTGCTGTCATAACCTTACTTCACAACCCAAAACTCAATCACACCCCTTCAAGATCATATTCAAGACATTTTCTTTCAAGATTCTCAATCATTTCCACTTTTTCAACACTAATTGTAAGTTTTCTTACTCTAATTTTCTCTAATTTTGAGTCTAGGGTTTGGTCATTAATGAAAATTGAATTGGGGTCTTTCAATTTTTACTAGGAAACTTTCAATTAGAAGTCATCAACACTAAAATATTTCAAAATCTTTTGTGCTAAAACATTGAAGTCACCAAACACCCCAATTCCATGGTTTTCAAGAATCTCACGAAACTAGGATCATGAAACCTTTTTCATGCATTGTTGATGCAAACTAAAAACGTTTTCTCATGCATACATGATCTCACGAATATTGATAGAATTACATAATCAATATGTATTTTTCGATATATTTGTTTGAGCAAAAGTAAAATTAGGAGTGTTTGGGTGATCTCATTATTTTCTTTTGAGTCGAGATTAACGCACCTCCAGATAGTTTGCATATAGGCATACACTAGACATGTGTATGTAATGCAACTGTTCTTAGCTCTAATTATTCCTAAAAATTTTCTTATAGGAAACAAAAATGTCTCATGAATATGATTTTGATCATCTTCTAACCGATACCTACACACCCAAAATTTCTCGTGAACCCACAACACCCGGTAACCACATTCGTGCCTATGTCAATCTTAAAACCCGTCGGTTTCATGAAGGCCGTGTCGTTGATCCATCCCTAATCTATCATCGGGACATCAACACTTCATTTAGAGCTATAGGATTCGATTGTTTACTCCACATCAACGAGCACATTTGTCCTCGTTTTGTGTTGGAGTTCTTTCGAAAAGTCGAACTCGTACGTAACGAGGATCAATCTTTGTCACTTTGGTTTTGGATCCAAAGTTTCAAATTTGTCTTAACCCTTGAGCAATTCGCTCAAATCCTTCGTATTCCCAATCATGGGCAATGTGCCTATACTGAAGATTGGTGTCTTGAGTCCCTCTTCAACTATCGTGAAGAGGATAGTCCATATTGCTCCTACATACCCTCTCCAACCGAACTTACCAAACTCATTCGTAATCACAAGTACTCCTCCTCTTACCCAAATCCAACAAAAATCCGTCTGGATGAGGTCCGTCATGAACTACTTTCTTGGGCAGTCATCCTGCGAGAAAATGTTCTAAGTCTAACAGAAAATCGTGAGCAACTTTCGGCGTGTTGTGCTCATATGATTTACTGTCTCCTAACCCAACAACCATACAATCTCGCGTACTTCTTCGCTAAGCAAATTGTACATCTCAAGGGAAACAAAAATAAATTGATACCCTATGGGATGTTCCTAACCCGTCTCTATCACCACTTCATAACCTTTCACCCTTACCTTCATGGTCCTCAATAGTCAATACTCACTTTTCACACCCGTCATGAAACCCATAACTGAGTCATATGTCTCATCCATTCTCATTTCTGAATCCTCCACCCACTATGCACCCTTTGATGATCCTAATCATGAGAATGAGATGCTTGTTCAAGACGAGAATGTGACAAGAACGGGAGAATGCTCAAGCCATAAGTAGTTATGAAAGGATTTATATCTCTTATTAGGGTTTATTCTTAATAGATCATATTAGGAATTAATACTCTTAATTATCTTGCATGCTTAACATTAAATCCTTCACCTTGCATGAATATTCTATTTGGATGATAGTTTATCTTGTCCTTTATGCTTGCATGCTTATGCTTATCTTGGCAATTTACATGATAACCTTTATGTGCTAGATATAGCTTAATATGGGACATATTAGGCAAATAAGTCTTTAGTGACTTTAGGCACTATCATTTCCAGGAATTAGTTCCCCTAGAAAACATTCCACTAGCTGCCCAGAACTTGCCTGAACTGGAAAATTCGTGACTACAGTGTCACGGTACCGTTAATAGGCCACGGTACCGTTAAATTTAACGATACCGTGTGATATTTAGTGGTACCGTGCACCTATTTCACGAATTTTCATTTGTTCCTCCTACAATCCCTGCAACCCTAACCTCAAACCTGCAAATCTTACAACATCACACACACCCTAAGATTCCATTGCTACACCATAGGACACTCTCATCCACTTTAATTCAAATTTCATCCATCTTGCCTATATAAGGCTTCACCCTTGCAAGTTTATCTTTCACTTCATCTTCAACCTCTCATCACACACACACCATGTCCTCCACACAAGGATCCACCACTCACATCTCAAAGAAACCTAGAATAACTGTAAAACCACCAACAAGACCACTCTTTGTGGATCTTACAAAAGATGATGAAGCAATGACACCACCTTCCCAAGCCACTCCCAAATCACCATCACCACCTAATGCACCCTCCAAAACATCATCTTCCTACACAACATCTTCATCATCCTTCAACACCACATCATCAATGGAGTACACACTATCCCCCATAACTCCATTGGACTATAACATGCCAACTCCATCACAAACAAACTCACCACCACCTCCTTCCCCTATCATGGCACAACCCATCCAACCCCATCCCTTTGATCTACATAGTGCCAATTGCCTATGTTGCCTCCACAATCGTAACCTCATCTTCTCCTTGAGAGATGAAATTCACTTCATGTTCTCCTATGTGGAACACCTCTTAACACCACCACCACCCCAAATGATGACACCATCTCCACCACCTCCTAGCCAACAAAACTAGACATGTTCATGTTTAGTTTTTCACTAATAAATCATTAGGAACCCTCTTGGAAATGAAGCTTGCCTCTAGTCATTAGGGATTTATGCTTCTAATTGTCTCTTATTATCTTCATCATGTAGTCATACCTATGTATGACACTTGTTTTATGAATGAATGTTCTCTTTTCTATGGTTATCTTATCATTTTGTGAGGCTTGGTTACTTGGTTATTTTCTTTAATGCTTAGATATTTGTCTTAAGTGCTACTTGTTAGATATTGTATATATGTCTTCTAACTTTGTTTTGTAGCACGAATCATTGCTCGATTCCTTGGTGTTCTCCAAATGAGGGGGAGTATACATCAAGGGGGAGCCTTACAACCTTTTTGCTTCGACAAAAAGGGAGAGAAATGGGAGTAAACTCATTAAAAACTTGTTAAAACTAATTTTAACTTAAAATGAGTTTATGTTTTGTCATCATCAAAAAGGGGGAGATTGTTGATGCAAATAATGTTCTAAAAACATTATTTATATCTTTCGATTACTTCATGTTTTGAGGATGACAAAATGTGAAATCACGTTACGTTAAAATTAACGTAAACAAGTTTTTAATCGGAAGATCCCGTTTCTACGCAAACCACTCTAGAACAAATTTACAAACTTGCCAAATGATCAAAGAAGTAAATTTTGGTTTTAAGACTTCACATTTTAATGTGACAAAACATTTTTTCAAAAATATACATGACAAATTATTTTTGAATATTTAAGAAATGTTTTAATGGAAAAATAAGTTTAAATTACATAACAACTATTTTTCCCCCCAAAATCAGCTCCAAACTTCCCCAAATAAGTTTTTACCAGAAAAGACAAAAAATTGGAGCGTCTTTGTCTGGGACGGCTCCACGGTTCCACTAAATTTAGTAGAGCCGTGGGTGATTTAGTGGAGTCGTCCCTCTGTAACGGCCAAATTTTTTTTGCCTATAAATACCAGCCCTATTCACAGTTTTTGGGTATCCTTTTTCACACAGAACTTTCTGAGTTCAAAACCCTCTTCACACTTTCTTTCTTTAATCATTTAGATTAGTTTTTCTTTTGTTCAAGAGTGATCCTATCATCCCATCAAGTGATCCTCTTCATTCCTCTTCAATAGCAAGAGAAGAACACAAAGTATCCAAGAAGATACAAAGTGTTATCATTCCTCTTCAAGTGCAAGAGAAGAGCTCAAAGTATCCAAGAAGATACAAGAGTTATAGTTGTTAGGTTTATTGTAACATTTGTTACATACTTGATTGTATCATAGCATACATCAAGATCAATTTTCTTTTGAGAGAGTGTGAGTGAAGATCATTGTGATCTTATAAGAGATAGTGAACATCTCTTGAAGCCATTGAGCTTGTGTGATTGATCAAAGGATCTAGAGTAGATAGAATAGGTTGAGTGAAGTGAGAGTTGATCATTGTGATCGTGTTGAGATCTTGGTGACCTCTTGAAGCCATTGGGCTAGTGTGTGTGATCAAGTGGATCGTGGTAGATTGGTGCTAGCTAAGATTAGTACTCGACATCTAGCTTAGTGTCGGAAATAGGATAAGCGACGTGTACGGTTTTCTCCGCCTTAAGGGAGGTTGTTGACATAATGCTTGAAACTCTCGCGTGTGGTACTCGGGGAGTGGAGTAGGGCGAAGAGGTGCTTCGTAGCTGAACCACTATAAATCATTTGTCCCGGTTTGATCTTTCCAACTTTTCTCTTTACTTACTTTACTTATTATTAGTTAGTTTAGTGTGTAGTTCATATTGGTGTTGATTGATTACACATAAGATTCGAATCAAAGTTTTCAATAATTAGACTTTTAAGAAGTTTTCAAAAGAGCTTAAAAACCGGTAAAACTATCCAACCCCCCTTCTAGTTTTCCACAAATTCAATCCTACAACAACAAATGATCCACTTGCTTTTGTCTCAAATGTTCAGCCGATCAATCAATCCTTACATGATCAAGTTTATCACCATCCTTCTTCATCACAGAATCAGACATCATTTGTCTAATCATCTTTGCTCCCACCATCTGCTGTGAGCACCCATCTGGATTCAGGATACTCTCACACTGACAAGATGATTGATAATCTCTCCAACCAAGTTTCTCTACTTGTCCAACAGTTCAAAGCAACACTCCCTCAAACCAACAACCAAATTCGAACTTCATCAAATCCACGTAACCAAGCAACTGTGGAAGATGGAAGGGTTGTGATTCAGAATGTTCAGGGAAGGCAGAATGTGAATCAAAGGAATGTTGCTCGGGTTAATATACAACACAGAGTTGGGAATGCTAATCAGGGACAGGGAAGGCAAATCAAATGTTACAATTGTGGTGGACTAGGACACATAGCAAGGAACTGCACTCAACCAAAGCATCCACAGAATTCTGACTACTTCAAAGATAAGATGTTGTTGATGCAAGCTCAAGAGAATGGAGCAGCTTTGGACGAAGAAGAGTTATTGTTTCTTGCTGGTGATGAGGGGAACACGTTTGATGCTAATGTGGATGATCAACCAGTTCACGACTTGGCACTAAATGATCCCAACATCTTCCAAGCTGATGACTGTGATGCTTTTGACTCAGACGTTGATGGTGAACCCACTGCTCAAACCATCTTTATTGCTAATCTGTCTTCTGTAGTGTCATCACCACAATAATCTGGTCCTTCCAACGCATCTGTCATATCTGAGGTACTAAAGCTGCATGACATGTATAACATGGTCGATGAACAGACGACTCCCAACAAAGTACAACAGACAGATGTTGTTGAATCAGATACTGCTGATATGGGAAATAGTAATGTTATCCCATATGAACAATATGTGAATCACAACGACGTGTCTGTTGTACCAAGTAGTGCATCTTTTGTTGTCGATAATACTTGTGGATTGCATGAGAACACCGTGTTTATCCCTGATGACACTTTGACCACAAGACTTAACATCTATAAAGATCATGTGGCCATATATGAACAACGTGCAAAATTTGAGCTAACTTGATGAGTGTGTAAATACTCATCATTTTATGCCCGAAAAACACCACAAAAATGACCAAAAACACCCAAATGGACCATATATTGTTACAAATATCATTGGATTGTGTTTTATGTGTTTCAGGTACAAAAAGGATTGAAAACGAGGCAAATATGGACAAAACCGAGCGTGATATGGAAAAGAGCCGAAAACCGAAGCCGGAAAAGACAAATATTTATTCGGATTAAATTCAAGCTCGGAAAATCCCAAAATGGCCCTTGGATTATTTTTAATTGGCAATATTGGTCCCTTGTTCAACTTTGAAAGATTAACAGATTTGGCCCTTGAAGTTCCATGATTTACAACTTTGGTCCTTATGGTTTAATCCCATTTATCCTAACTATTAACAAAACCCAACCCATCCGGCCCTTTTTTTAAACTAAGATAGTTGACCCCAGTCAACTCTTCTTCTCTTTTCTTCTTTGCCAAAAAAAACTCGCCAAAACTCCAACTCCCATACCTTATCCTCACCTGTACTTCTTGAGACAACTTTGTCTCCTTCACCCATTCCCCAAACACCTACCAGCCACCCTACCTTTCCCTCTCTCACCCCCTCCTCCACGCTGGCAATCCGTGGGAAAAAATGGGCGCCAAAATAATTCAAGGGCTGAGATTGCTCTAGATTAATCCAATGGTCCTGATTGATGCTCAGAAAGCACAAGGGAAGAGAGAAATAAAAGAAGAAAACCCTAGAATTATTTTAGTATAAATATAGTTAGTAGCTCAATTTTTTTGGGGAGGTTTTATTTTAGCTTAAACTTAGGTACTTTTTCTTTTTTTTTTCATTGTTATTTACTTTCAGTAATGTAATGTAATTTTAGTTAATGCAATTTTAAGTTTCTTTTATTTTAAAGTCAACTGCTTGTTACTGCTTAATTGTCTGCTTATTTCCTGTGAATGTTACTTTTTATGTCTTAAATTAGCTTAATGTGTATTCCCTTTTCAAGAAAATTAGCTTATACTAGCTTGTGCAGCTTTAAAATCCACACAGACCCACTTAAGGATTGTTTGGCTGATGGGTCAAAATGGGTACAAATGGTGCCCAACTGTTCATTTGCCCTTTTGGAACTTTTGTTCTTGCTTATTGTAGTCTAGATGAAGTATTGTTAGAAGCATTCATTCCATTTTTATTGGTTTTGATGATTTCAGATGGTTAGTAGATTTGTAGGATATATGCTTAACTCAACTACTTATTGTAGGAATAAGCCACCTTAGTGCTAGTTTTTGCCATTTTTGAGTTTGTTGTAGTTCATAATATGAGTGTTTAAGAGTTGGTTTGAATCCATGTAGCATCTATGTAGTTTTGGTTAAAATCAGTAAAAACCCTGCATAAGCTTAAACCAGTCACTTTTAGCCCTTTTCAATCTCATTTTTAAGCTAGTTAAAGTAGATTCTAAGTTCTAATTTTCGTTTTACAAATAGCTTACAAGTTAGTCTTAATATGTTTCAGCTTGTTTTTGACTTATGAGATTATTCATTAGCTTATGTTAAGTCTGCAAGTAGATGTGCTAGGACTGATGTCTGCCCTGCACTTAACCTACCTCAGTCTCAAGCTCTCTTATCAGCAGCCTTTTTGAGCTCTTAATAAGCTAATTAAGCTCTTCAATTTGGCCTGCTTGATGTTTGGTGGGTGATCTTTCAGTATTATAAGCTTTTGTGGATTATCAGTCTAGGCTTAGTGCTTTTAAATGAGCTAGAAACACCCTCAGTTTACCACCTTGGTCTGCACTTCAGTAAGGCTGCAACTCAGTTCCCATTTTCTGCTTATTTAGGATTATTGCTTATTTGTTTTTAAATTTTGCTTATTCTGAGTTTGATAGGTTAGTTAAATCTTGCTTTGCTTAAAATCGTTTTTTCTAAATTCCATTTAAATTAATTTAGCTTAACAGTCCCTTTGTTCTATAGTGTTAGCTTATTTTTCTTCCTTTTGCCTACTGATCTGTTTGTAGCTTATACCTGAGCTTATTTTCAAGTTTGTAAAAATAATTGCTTTGTTAATATTGCTTATTTAATAGTGCTTAATTAGTTTTAAAAAAGAAAATCAAAAAAATAAATAAAAAAAAAAGAGGTTGCCCAGGTTCGAACCTGGGACCTCTTGCTCACACACCCAACATACAACCACACGCCCTAGGGACTTTTTCAGTTAAACTTTGAATTAGTTTTTATTTAACCAAGCCTTTTTCCCTTTTGCTTATTTCATTGTTTGCTTATTAACTGCTTATTTCTATAAGCAGTTGGCTTGTTCTTATCTTTCCTAGGATTAGAATGCCAATTAGGACTTTCCTGTATTTTTTCATAATTTTCCATTTTCATTTAGTATTTTTAATTCATTTTTCTTTTTAATTTAGTTTTTAATTCATATTTAATTAAATATTAATCAGAAAAATATAATTCTTTTTTATAAAATTTTCTTTTATCATTTAGGATTTAGAAAAATTAAATTTGCACCCGTAGAGTTTGTTTTTATAGTATTTGACGTTTATGCTCATTTTTCGTTTACCGTCGCGTTTCTTAATTTTGTTTTATTAGATATTAAAAAACCAAACAACCCTCGTCTTTTCAAGCATTTTAATTCAAAATCGAAAACGATATCCTTGATTCACGCGTCGTTGGGACTACGACCCGGGTATTCACTTATCCTGTTTATTATAATCGATTGTTGCGTTAAACCGTCGCAAGTTGACTTTTCTCTGTGAGAGGTTTTAGCTTGTGATGCGTTTGACGCGATATCAAAATGGCGCCGCTGCCGGGGAGGTGTGTTGTGACAATATCGTTACGGTTTGACGATTAGTGACTTGAAGACCCTTCCTCGTGAAGTTATCGCTTTCTTCGTAAATATTTTCTTATAAAATACCCAAAAAGATTTTCTTTTCAAAATTTATTTTTCCTTTTTCTTTTGTGTCTTTCAAAATGTTTCCAAAAATCCAAAAATATTCTTCTTATTCCTCTTATTCGTTTAATTCTTTATCTCTCACCCTCTATCCGTTTAATTCTATTATCTTCTCATTCCTCTTATCCGTTTAATTCTTATGTCGTCACCCGACTATCGCTGTTTTCATTGTGGAGGTCTTGTGGATGATGAACATCGTTGTTACAAGTGTTTGAGTGAGCGGTATGAAAGTGATTATAGAAACGGATTGTGCAATTGGTGCAAATCATTATTTAATCCAGTGGATGATGAGCATCGTTGTAGTTTTTCCGACTACCCTCCACAATCCCACCCATCTCCCATCACTCAGCATAATTGCTTTAATTGTGGAGAGCCGTTGGGGGATGATTCACTTTGTGAACGATGTTTTTGCAAAGGATGTGAGTTTACTCACGGACTTTGTATGTGTTGCACTTCTGAAATCGGAAATACTTATTCAAATTTTGAAAACGATTTCAACCACCTTCCTCAGAATTCATTTGAGCAAGAATCGTGCTATCAAAATTTCAATGATACATCGTTTCAAAATGCTCCGAATATTCCTTGTGGGGGTCTTCATGACGATTATCAATGTCAACCGTGGGATCAAGAACCAAATCCTTGGTATAATACTCCCGGTTTTGACAATGTCCAACCCCCACAGCATTCCATCAGTCATCCTCATGAAAAATCTATGGCAGAATTGCTAGCCGAAGAACGAGCAGCGGAAACGCGTGCCAAATTTCTCAAGGCTGCCATTCTCGATGAAGATGATGAGGATACTATTCAAATAAAGGAATATTATGAGAATTCTTCAACTGCAATCACACCTGTCCAAAAAAGGCAGGAAGACAAAAGTATTGCAGAATTGCTAGCAGAAGAGCAAATGGAACGTATAAAAGCCATTTATGCTAGCAATATTGATGAGGAGGACGACGAGGAGAGTGTTATTCCTTTTAGTGAAATTATTTCTCAACTCCCTCAGTCTATTGCAATCACATCCATCTTACAGTCTATGGACTCTGAGGACTCTCTCATTATGGGGGATGAGCATTTTAGCACTATTCCTGAAAAAGAATCGGACGAATTCATAAAGTCTAGTGCTGAGAACCTTTTCCCGATCCCAAGTGAGTCTGAGGATACATCTGACAGTGAAAGTGATTGGTCTATTCGTAGTGATCATCCTCTTGACACTACTGATGATTTTTCCGGGATGTTTTCTAACCCTATTTTTAATCTCGAAGATGATTTTTCCTCTAATGATGACGAATCACTTTCTGATGAGGACGTTTCAAATGAAAGTCTCGAAGTCTATTCGAATTCTCTTTTTGAATTTGATGACGAGTACTTTTCTAGCAATAATCCTCTCTTTGATGAAGAGTTAGAGAACGATGAGGTCAAGGACTCTATTATTCATAAAATTGATGATATGACCTCAATTTTTAATCCCGTGGTTCAAAAGGACGTTCTTTCTCCGACATATGTGACGTTGCCCTTTGAGGATCGCCACTATATTGATTTCACATATGTCGTTCGAGTTTTTCTACCTTTCTTCTCCTATACGGTAGATTGTCCTTTTATTCACTCTTTTGGGAGTGAAGACACCATCTTTGACCCCGGCATCTACATTTATCATTCTTTTGAGCCGGGTGTATCTCATCGGAGTGGAACTTTCAAGAACTTCAATGTTTATCCAAACATTTTGAATGAAAGTCCGATGGAGATTTTCTCTTCCACATGCTTCCCCATGGACAAATGAATTCGGGGTCGAGTCAAGCTAGTGACTCGGTTAACAAAAACATTAGCACCACATGGGTGACAACCCATGTTTCTAACTTCTTTCTATTTTCTGACACTAAGTGTGGGGGGAGTTCCTCTACTGTGCTTTGTTTGTGTGTTGTTTGCTCTTGTTTGCAGGTTTCCCTTAGATCGTGATGATTGATGCGCCTGTTTTCAATCCAGCCGCCCAATATCCGATCTTTTTACTAACGATTATCTAGGGATATCTTTTTAATCCTGTTTGTGAAAATAGAGATTTCTGTTCCACACTTGGATATTAGTATTACCTTTTTACGTTCTAAGTGGCGGCATAATAGCCGGTACTTTGAATATTGAGGGCAATATTCAATTCTAAGTGTGGGGGGGAATTCTCGCGATTTTTGTCACATATGTACCTTCTAGTGCCCTAGTACCCCCGTTTTGGCCAAAATTTTCAATTTTTTTTCGTTTTTAGATAAGAAATTGCAATAAAAAAGAAGTGTTTAGTCTTGATTAGGTTAGAACAAAGGGAATCCCGACTCTACCAGACTATTGATCTGGCTGCTTCCTTAACGATTAGACTAAGGTTTTACGATTTGTGCAAATGAAAATGCTAAGCGTAGAATAATTGGTTTTCTTTAGAGCTTATATAAGTAATCTATTGCTTTTCCTCCCAGAAGCTCTTAATCTGAATAAATACGTGTTGTTTTCAAACGTTTGAACGTTAAAATCATTTTATTATGCAAAACAAATTTTTATACAATTTTGATATAGAGCCCAAGTTCAACTTTTTATTTTAATTTTTGAGAAAGCATATATATATATTAAAAAAAAATGAAAAAGTGAAAAAAAAGAGAAAATGAAAAAGAAAAAAAAAGAAAAAAAAAATGAATGATATTGCAAAATAAGAAAATGGAATGATATTGCATAATGCAATAAGTTTTGATGTTGCAAAAATAAAGATGTATGTGTTAATTAATGTAGGAAAATTGCTTTCTCTTAAATTTAAATCGGAAGTTGAACTTGGATTCGTCAGTTTTGTATAAAAGTTAAACGGTAATTTAGTAGATTGTTGATTTCAAAGACCCCGAAAGCTCCGGTATTATTCTCTGTGAGGTGTCAAAAGCCTGGTCACCTAAAACCAACTGGTTTGGGATGTGCCGAGAAGAAAGCCGTTAAATGGAGTGATCTCACATTTGAGTCTCTAATCTCTAAATGATCGTTTGTTGTTATTTATTTAAGTATTTAATACTAGCTTAGTGGGAATATCCAAAATCTTTGAAATCGAAATTCCGCTGATTTCGGTACTATTCTCTGTGGGGTGTCAAAAGCCTGGTCACCTAAAACCAACTGGTTTGGGATGTGCCGAGAAGAAAGCCGCTACACGGAAAAGGCCCTTTTTTATTCTTAGATTTTCGAGGTTCCCGGTAAATTAGTATTTGACTTAAACAAATGACAACCATAATAAATGTCGATTTTTGCGGTCAAAAATTTGAAAATGAGCACAGTCACCTAACTTGAATAAATTGTGGGAGTGAAAAGTTAAGTTTCGGCTTACATAGATTATTAGTATAAGTTGTGTTAGCATTTTACAAAAACGTTTGCACATTGAGTTTAAGCTTAGTTGGGAGTATAAAAAGAGGATGACGATTACAATTCCCTGGAGACACCCATTTTGTGTGAATCCCGTTCTATGATACCATTTTTGTAAATCAAGCATGTTATCTATTTTTGTTTTAGTTTAAATTTCTTGAATTGAATAAAAAGTCAAAACGGGGTATACTTGGTATTCTTTTGATCCTTTCATTACTTTATATGATCGGATTGCTAGGGACTAGCAATAGTTTAGTGTGGGGGATTGATGAGTGTGTAAATACTCATCATTTTATGCCCGAAAAACCCCACAAAAACGACCAAATGGACCATATATTGTTACAAATATCCTTGGATTGTGTTTTATGTGTTTCAGGTACAAAAAGGATTGAAAACGAGGCAAATATGGACAAAACCGAGCGTGATATGGAAAAGAGC
The DNA here is from genome assembly GCA_021014915.2 of Artemisia tridentata subsp. tridentata. Lineage (NCBI taxonomy): Eukaryota > Viridiplantae > Streptophyta > Magnoliopsida > Asterales > Asteraceae > Artemisia > Artemisia tridentata. The sequence goes on from CP139503.1 coordinate 323,676,897, forward strand.
CGAAAACCGAAGCCGGAAAAGACAAATATTTATTCGGATTAAATTCAAGCTCGGAAAATCCCAAAATGGCCCTTGGATTATTTTTAATTGGCAATATTGGTCCCTTGTTCAACTTTGAAAGATTAACAGATTTGGCCCTTGAAGTTCCATGATTTACAACTTTGGTCCTTATGGTTTAATCCCATTTATCCTAACTATTAACAAAACCCAACCCATCCGACCCTTTTTCTAAACTAAGATAGTTGACCCCAGTCAACTCTTCTTCTCTTTTCTTCTTTCCCAAAAAAACCCCGCCAAAACTCCAACTCCCATACCTTATCCTCACCTGTACTTCTTGAGACAACTTTGTCTCCTTCACCCATTCCCCAAACACCTACCAGCCACCCTACCTTTCCCTCTCTCACCCCCCACCTCCACGCTGGCAATCCGTGGGACAAAATGGGCGCCAAAATAATTCAAAGGCTGAGATTGCTCTAGATTAATCCAATGGTCCTGATTGATGCTCAGAAAGCACAAGGGAAGAGAGAAATAGAAGAAGAAAACCCTAGAATTATTTTAGTATAAATATAGTTAGTAGCTCAATTTTTTTGGGCAGGTTTTATTTTAGCTTAAACTTAGGTACTTTTTCTTTTTTTTCATTGTTATTTACTTTCAGTAATGTAATGTAATTTTAGTTAATGCAATTTAAAGTTTCTTTTATTTTAAAGTCAACTGCTTGTTACTGCTTAATTGTCTGCTTATTTCCTGTGAATGTTACTTTTTATGTCTTAAATTAGCTTAATGTGTATTCCCTTTTCAAGAAAATTAGCTTATACTAGCTTGTGCAGCTTTGAAATCCACACATACCCACTTAAGGATTGTTTGGCTGATGGGTCAAAATGGGTACAAATGGTGCCCAACTGTTCATTTGCCCTTTTGGAACTTTTGTTCTTGCTTATTGTAGTCTAGATGAAGTATTGTTAGAAGCATTCATTCCATTTTTATTGGTTTTGATGATTTCAGATGGTTAGTAGATTTGTAGGATATATGCTTAACTCAACTACTTATTGTAGGAATAAGCCACCTTAGTGCTAGTTTTTGCCATTTTTGAGTTTGTTGTAGTTCATAATATGAGTGTTTAAGAGTTGGTTTGAATCCATGTAGCATCTGTGTAGTTTTGGTTAAAATCAGTAAAAACCCTGCATAAGCTTAAACCAGTCACTTTTAGCCCTTTTCAATCTCATTTTTAAGCTAGTTAAAGTAGATTCTAAGTTCTAATTTTCGTTTTACAAATAGCTTACAAGTTAGTCTTAATATGTTTCAGCTTGTTTTTGACTTATGAGATTATTCATTAGCTTATGTTAAGTCTACAAGTAAGTGTGCTAGGACTGATGTCTGCCATGCACTTAACCTACCTCAGTCCCAAGCTCTCTTATCAGCAGCCTTTTTGAGCTCTTAATAAGCTAATTAAGCTCTTCAATTTGGCCTGCTTGATGTTTGGTGGGTGATCTTTCAGTATTATAAGCTTTTGTGGATTATCAGTCTAGGCTTAGTGCTTTTAAATGAGCTAGAAACACCCTCAGTTTACCACCTTGGTCTGCACTTCAGTAAGGCTGCAACTCAGTTCCCATTTTCTGCTTATTTAGGATTATTGCTTATTTGTTTTTAAATTTTGCTTATTCTGAGGTTGATAGGTTAGTTAAATCTTGCTTTGCTTAAAATCGTTTTTTCTAAATTCCATTTAGATTAATTTAACTTAACAGTCCCTTTGTTCTATAGTGTTAGCTTATTTTCCTTCCTTTTGCCTACTGATCTGTTTGTAGCTTATACCTGAGCTTATTTTCAAGTTTGTAAAAATAATTGCTTTGTTAATATTGCTTATTTAATAGTGCTTAATTAGTTTTAAACAAGAAAATCAAAAAAAAAAAAAAAAAAAAAAAAAAAAAAAAAAAAAAAAAAAAGAGGTTGCCCAGGTTCGAACCTGGGACCTCTTGCTCACACACCCAACACACAACCACACGCCCTAGGGACTTTTTCAGTTAAACTTTGAATTAGTTTTTATTAAACCAAGCCTTTTCCCTTTTGCTTATTTCATTGTTGCTTATTAATGCTTATTTCTACTTTCCTGTATTTTTCATATTTTCCATTTCATTTAGTATTTTTAATTCATTTTTCTTTTAATTTAGTTTTAATTCGTATTTAATTAAATATTAATCAAAAAAATATAATTCTTTTTTATAAAATTTTCTTTTATCATTTAGGATTTAGAAAAATTAAATTTGCACCCGTAGAGTTTGTTTTTATAGTATTTGACGTTTATGCTCATTTTTCGTTTACCGTCGCGTTTCTTAATTTTGTTTTATTAGATATTAAAAAACCAAACAACCCTCGTCTTTTCAAGCATTTTAATTCAAAACCGAAAACGATATCCTCGATTCACGCCTCGTTGGGACTACGACCCGGGTATTCACTTATCCGATTTATTATAATCGATTGTTGCGTTAAACCGTCGCAAGTTGACTTTTCTTTGTGAGAGGTTTTAGCTTGTGATGCGTTTGACGCGATATCATAACTGAACGTGAGCAGAAAATGGATAGTCAAATGCGTACATTCATAACAGAACATAATTTAAAGGAAGAAACATTGAAAAAGGAGTTATATATTCTTTACGAAAACAACTTGATCAAACTGTTAAACAAAAACAGGAGATCCAAGAAAGTGTAATTACACTAAAACATGATTTCAAAGAAAAAGAAACAAAACTCTTAAATGATTTTTCTAGACTTAAAACGTTAAAGAATAAGATTGAAAACAAGTTGTACACACAAGACCAAACCAGACAAACTGCTTAAATGATTCAAAAGCATAAAAAGTTGTATGATGAAAATAGTGAAAAGGATGTAGGTGAACCTAAATCAGTTTTTCTTAGGAGTGTTAAAGTTGCCCAACCTGCATTATATGATGCAAATGTAATGCTTAAGCCTGGTCATGCCTCTCCCGATGTGTCATCATTTGAAGAGAGTAATGAGATAGAAGTAATAAATAGAGAAAGATTGGCTGAAAAAATAAAGGATCCCAAATATATAGCAAATCGAGTCATAATCAAACCCCATGATTACTCTGAGGAGAACAGATTGGCTATTTTTGTACCTCAAACTAAGTTGACTCCAGAACAAATATTTTGGTCCTTAGACTTAGAAAAAAGGAAAGCCGATGAACTTCAAGCCAAAACTCCACCCTTTAGAAAGATAGTTGCAGCAACGGTGTACCCACCCAATACACCCATGCACTTAGTTCCTTTAACTCTTCCCACAGCATGTAAAACTCTAATCAGCATATATGTTCTTTGTCAACTATTTGCTGATTTCGATAAAACATGTAAGAAGAGAATTACGCCAACGGGAATTACTGAAGGGGAAAGGGGCTTTGAACAAACAAAACGGTGCTACTTAACTGAGGTTATTCCATTCTTTAAACTCCTCAAAGAACATTTTGAGGGCATGCAAAAAACCCTTGAAACTAAATTAAAAGAGATGAAAGAAGTGTTTAAAGATATGGAAAACGTAGCGAAACAAAATGCTATTGATCTTAAATGCTGTGAGATTGAAAGAAAGAATATTCTCATCACCAATGAGAATTTGATTGCTAGATGTATTGCACAGGATGTATTTTATACTGCTACTGATTCTGCATTAACTGCTTGTCAATTTCATGAGTTGTCTATTGCATTGAATGTTACCCAGAATCGTGTTGTTGAGCTTGAGGGGGAGAATTTAAAATTGCATGAGAAAATCCAAAACGATGACCATGATAACATGGTTAGGCATTTTTCAAAACTAGAGGTTGATAATATTAATTTGCAATTAAAGTATCAACATTTAGAAGAAAGAATTAAAATCTCAAATGCCAAGACATCTTTGGATGCTCCTGAATTTGATGCATATTTTGAATTAAGCAAACGAGATGAAAAAAATCAAGCTCACACTAACACGATTCGAAAATTGAGGGCCCAAATTGCTCAATTAAAATCTAATAAGAGTGATGTGACTGGCACCCATAAACCATCGTCTTTAGATTCTCAGAATTTTCACTATCAAGATACCATCAATAAATTACAACATGAAAATGATTGGTTTCAAGCTGAAAATTCAAATGTTAAACAACGTTACAAAGAGTTATATGATTCGATTAAAATCACATGAGATAAAACCAATGATAAAATAGCTTCTTTGTTTAATGAGATTGAGAATCTAAAGGCTCAGGTGAAAGGGAAAATGCCAGTCGTCACCAGTAATAATATTGTTCCAAAGGTTTCTGCTGGTAGAAAATATGCAATTGATGCTGTGACTATTCCGCTTCCTCTTAAGAACAATAGGTCAGCTCATCATGCTTATCTCACTTATCTTAAGGATAGTCTTGACATTCTTCATGAGACCGTAGAAGAGGATAGGATAGAAAAACCACTTGATAGTGCAGTTGTAGATGCATGCTTCCTCACTAAACGATCTCAGGAACTCTTAGAATACGTCATTGGCACATGTCCTAAGATTGATAACAAGCGAGATAGGTTTATTGCATCATCCTCAATGACTAAGAACAAGCATGTTACCTTTGATGTACCATTAACGACATCTGAACCCAGCACATCAAAACCAGAAAAACAAATGGCAATGAAACAAACTAATGTTCCCATCATCACTTCTACAGGAGTAAACAGTGACACTAAAGCTAGCAGGTCAAAACCTAGTCGCAATACAAAGAAAGATAGGACAACGCCAGCTAAGAGTGCTCATCAGGAGAAAGTAGAAGACTGATGAAGCGAAAAGTGTACCGCTTTTAAGGGGTCATTTAAGCCTTAAATCGTATTTATTTGATCAAATATTGCCCTAAATCGTTCCTTTTGTCATTTTAGGTACTTTTGAGGAGAAATCTAGAAAAGGAGGCATTTTGGACGTTTTTGGAGCATTAAAGTGAAGAAAACGGCAAAGTCTCAAAAATCGGCTGAAAGTCACCTTTGACGGCGTCAAGATTTACTCTAGACGGCGTCATGCCTTGGCAAGAAAAGTTGGACGTGAAATTTACTCATGACGGGCCAATGAAAATAGCATGTGAATTCTGACGGCGTCACGCTTTAACTTGATCAAGGGCGTCACGGCTTAAATCATAAGGGGACGGCGTCACGTTCATGGTTCGACGGCGTCAAGCCTTGATAAGCCAGAATGGATTTTTGAAGAGCTAAAGAGGGACGGCGTCAAGAAGGTCATCCGGGAACCCTAAAAGCGGCGAGGTGACGGCGTCACACTCCATAAGGTGACGCCGTCAGATCCAAAAATCTATATATAGTTTTCTAATTTTTTGTCATTAGGGAGAGCTTAGTGTGTGGAATTTTGGGAGAAAACCCTAAGACGATTTTAGCTACTTTTTCAGGGCTTTTTGCCTTGAGATCTTCCATGTTTCATTGAAAGATAAGTTATCAATTAATCATTCAATATGTCTATGTGTTGTTTGATTCTATCTTATTCTTGTCTTTTGTTTAACATGTTAGGCTAAATTTATCTTGTGTTTGCTTAGATCTAATGAAACCTAGCTATTGATTATTGGTTGTTAGTGTGTTGTTAGTTGTATTGGATGATTGTTTATCTATGTTAGGCTTAAGAAAACTGGCTAACTTCCTATTCGGTAACTTGCTTGAACGTCTTAAGAAACATGAACCAAATGCGTACTAAAGGTTTTTATGGTTGTATTTAATGCACAAGCGAATTCTAGTGATCCCATGTTAGGAGCTTCCTAGCCGGCTCGACATAGGAGTGAAGTAGGAGCTTGTAGAGTTGGGGAAGTAAGTACGCCACCCCACGAATGGTATTAAGGAATACACCCGTCATCCACGCGACTAATACACACTAATTAACCGGTAAAAGATAGTTAGGGAGTAAGGAAATCTAAGTAAACACATTTCTCTACACATAAGTTTCTCACCACATTTTCATTTTTGTTATTTTATTTTATTTGCATTCGTAGTAATTTGGGTTAGTTGACTAGCAACTAATTCCGCCCACTCCTTCAAAACCGAGATTTTACTTGCTTTCATAAAAAATATAAAAATACAAAAAGAATCTTCCTCAACCCTTAGACCTAATTAGAGTAGCCTTTCACACCTAACGAACACTATTCCCTGTGGAGAACGATCAATCCCCCGTACTTACCACTACACTATACTACATCGGTCAGGTACACTGCCTGGTGGGGTTGTAAGCCTCTTGAGATCCCTCGAGAGGTAAAACCTGTTGTAAGGTTACAAAACCACGCAATCAAGTTTTTGGCGCCGCTGCCGGGGAATAGTTATTGTTTAGGTTGAATTTTTATTTCTATTAGGTCTACTCACTAGATTCCTTTCTAGTGAGATTTTTATTTTATTTTTCTAGGTTTTCTTTAGTCTATCTATTTTCTTCGTGTCTTTGTTCGTAACCATTACCGTCCGACATCATGGAAGATGGTAATATCCTTAACCCCCACAACCCACCACCACAACAACCACCACCACCTCCTAGAGCCCGTACTTTAGGAGAGTATTCCCGTCCTAGCCACCATGGCTATCGAAACACCATTGAGCTCACTCAAGGAGCCAATATCACACCCTTGCGATCCGACACCATCCGGTTGGTGCAAAGCGGATGCGCATTCCATGGACTTCGTTCTGAAGATCCTAATCAACATCTCAAGGACTTTCTTAAAATCGTTGATTCTATAGACCTTGATGTTGCCACTCGAGAGACGACCCGATTGCGTCTCTTCCAATTCTCTTTGCGGGACCAAGCTAGTCAGTGGCTAGAACGTCAACCCGCAGGATCCATCACCTCTTGGGATGATCTCACCACTCGTTTCCTTGCTCAGTTTTTCCCACCGGGAAGAACTACCAAGCTAAGGAATGATATCTTGATGTTCCAACAACGTCAAGGCGAAACTCTCTACGAGGCATGGACTCGATTCAAGGACTTACTCCAAAAAGTCCCTCACCATGGCATAGAACTTTGGCTCCAAGTCCAAATCTTCTATGACCATATCAATCTCTCCACGAGGCAAACCATTGACCAATCGGCCGTTGGCAAGCTACGTGATCTAAGTGCGGAACAATCATGGGCTCTCCTAGAGGATCTTGCTCTTTATGACAACGAAAGTTGGAGTGATCCCCGTGATTTGAATAAAACGGTCAAGGCAATATCTTTGCCTTCGAACAATTCAAGCACTTCCGACCGTAGGATCATAGAACTTGAAGACCAAGTCAAGTTTCTCATGAAATCCTACGAGGCTCCTAAACCTTCAAGCCAAGTGAACAAAATCACTTCTTCGTGTAAATTATGTAGTGGTCCCCACGACACTCATGATTGCATGGAACTTCCCAAACAGGCTTTCAAAGAATTCGCATCCTCGCGAATCGATAAGGCGGGAGATAAGTGGCTCGCCACTAATTATGGGCCCAAAAATTCCGAAGATGGGTATGAGGCATGGAAGAATAAGCCAAATTTTAGTTGGAACCAAACTCGTAGCGTATCATTCAATGACTCTACCCCCTCACCTGGTCTGAACATTATCCTCAGCGACACACGCATAAACAACAAAATCGCGAGGAATCACTACAAAAATTCATTCTCTCTCAAGAAACACAGCTTTCCAAACTTGAGAATCAATTCAGACAACAGCAAGTTGATATGAACAACAAGGTTGATAACCTGTTAAAGGTTATCAATGATCGCCTTGCTGGCAGGTCAACTTGTGAGTTGGCACGAGTTAATGAGATCAAATCTGTTACGGTAACCCACCAAACACCCCCTCCTGTAAAAATCAAGCACCCTAGTAAACTCTTCAAATACATATCACAAAACGAAAAAAAACAGGAGATACTCATACCCCTTCGAAACCTCTCCACTTCGTGAACACCATTACAACAATACCTGTTCCCAAACCAAATTTGGACCAACAAACAGCCAAGAGTGTGGACAATGAAATGGAGGGTGAAGCTCCCGAAAAGAAACCCGAGGCGCCCGACGACCATCTAGACTCACCAAAGAACTAGAGTACAATAGAGGTGAGTGATGAGGAGGGCTCGGAAGAGGAATCCGAAATACCTCATGGGCTCGCAGGACTGCTAGACCGCCCCCTGGTAGAGGAACTTGAGAGGGGCACAGCAAGGTCGCCTATGGGATTCGGGGAGAGAATAGAGGATGGCGCTCCTAGGGTCTTTAAGATTTCTTGCACCACTAGGAAAAAGTTTATAAAAGATGCCTACATAAACCCCAACTCTTCTATAAGCGCAATATCCCTTTCTCTATATAATGAAGCCTTCACTGAACAAGTCAAATATGAAGGGTCTAATATCATCGGGGTAATAAGGAGGGTACCAATTGTGATAGAAAAGTTCCTCTTTCATATCGAGTTAACTGTAATTAATAACATGAACTCTATCATCAGCCCATCCTTAACTGGCCTTGTTCTAGGCAAACCATTCATAAAAGCAACGGGAGTGATACTCGATGAGGATGATAGGAGTGCATTATTTACCGATGGTGTCAGGAAAGTGATTTTTCGGGATGGCTGTGAAGAAGTGTATGAGTATCAACCATCAGCAAGTGGCAACACATGGGGGTTACACGGTAGAAGACCTGGCCGAATTAAGCGACATGATCCAAGTAATCTCAAAATACCTTGCATTATTGGTCACAAGCATTTTTATAATGTTTACATTGACACATGTTTACCCAAAAACGTGATGTCCTTGTTTCATTATAACAACATTTGCAGATGGGGGATGATTCATAAAGGGAAGGACGACATCGGCATAGATGATGATATACAGGTGTTTGTAGGAAACATGACATTCACTATGAGCTTCGCAATCGTCAATAATATCGAAGAGTACATCGATCCCAGGTTATCACAAGTTGTTTTTGGGGCACCTTTTTGCCAGGCCACAAGCTTGGTTGTGGACGAGCTCAATGGGATCATGACTTTCACCGATGGGATTAGGGAAATCTCATACCAAACGCCTTACAAGATGAGAGAATTCATGGAGAATGATTATAAAGGGCTCGATGGGTTAAGTTCCCAACTCGTGTTATGTGATGATGATGTGAGAAGGGGATGTAAGGACACTTTTGACCTGTCAAGCGGATTCTTTAAGCACGATAAGGAACTTAGTTCTAAATACCGAAACAATCCTTTTGATCACGTGGACCCGAAATACCTTTACTATGAAAGTGATTCTGATAAAGGATCGAAGGAGAATGGCCTAGGAACCGTGACCGATGATGGAGTCACGTAATGTACGTGACTTAGAGTCTAGCTACAAGACTCGTTAATAAAGAAAAGCGCTTCTTGGGAGGCAACCCAAGCTTTATTTGTTTTATTTGCTTTGTGAGTTTATTTATTTGTTTGTTTGATTTTATTTTCCGTATGTGTGTTTAATTTTTATCATTATTGATTCATGTTCAAAACTAAATTGTGAAAATGCTTTATGTTGTTTTTAACTTCGTCTTAACTACATATAAAGGTATTTTGCAAAAGATAAGTGTAAGGGAAATCTAAATCGGTTTATTAGAACACAAATTAACATGAATCGTAATAATAATAAATTAGCATACATATTAGTAGTTGTTTGAGTCAAATGCTTGTATCGAGTCATAATGATGTTTTGCAGGATTTCCAGGAAGTAAGGTAAAGGTTTTTCCAGAAATTTCCGGAAACTTAAAATGAAAATTTTTGTCAGGTCATTTCTGACGGCTTCAGGGGTTATAACCTGACGGCGTCAGATTTAATTTTCAGAAATTTTTGAAAGTTTTGTTTTTAAAAAAGTTTTTATTAAATCTCCAACTTATAATCTCCAGGAATCTGCAAAATTATCAATCCACAAGCATTATATCCTTATATATAGATTTTTCCCGCCGATGTTATGCAGGTTTTCGTGTTTGTTTTCTCAGGTTTAACAGGTTATTTTGGACAAGGAGATGTTTATGGAATCAAGCTTATGGCGATGCATTAGTCATGGAGCTTCAACATTCTCTTTGGAGGAAGATTTAACCGTGTAATTTCATTATCCACCGAGCGAATCAGGGGAGTATTTGATTTCATTCTTTTACTTTATGCTTTTACATCTTGTTATTTGAACATTGGGGACAATGTTCATCTTAAGTGTAAGGGGGGGTAAAAGTACGATTTTAGAGAATACAATTGCGCTTGATTTTTGTCTGTTTGATAGTAGATGTGTAATAAAACTGAGAGAAATACTTGTTAAGGTAATTTTAGTGCCAAATTTAAAATTTTTTACAACATTTAGGAGTGAAACTTTAATATTAATGAGCGTCTCACGGATAGGAGTTATATGACTAGCACAAAAACCGTACCACTAAAAAAATTTTCCACCCCAAATATGTGAGGTTCGCCCCTAGAATTGGTAGGAAAAGCATTTATGCTATGATGTGTGTACCGGTAGCACTTAGATTCTAGAACTTGCGTTAGGACCATTCCGAGGCCACAAGTGAGACTACATTCGTGTAGTTAGATTTACTACATGATAAGAGGCATTAGGATTAACCCATTGTTTTACACCTGTGTTTTTGTTATAATTACATTGGCTACATTGGTCAAGTAATTCTCCCACACCCTTTGCGTTGTACTCATTTTTAGTACACGATACCCCTAGTACACCCCTCAGAGCCTATCTTTTCGTTTCGACCTTTAAGCATTTTACTTAAAGGAAGAATTTGTTACACCCCACTAAAATGTACACCCAAATCGCCTTAGCCTACCTTGTATGCACTCATTTTTAGTGCATTATTGTGACAACATTTGTTTAAACCCCAAGTTAATTATCTAGTTGATTACATGGTTGCTGAGTCGAGTCATATCCTTGTACATATTGTTTTTGGGACGATTGGGACTCATGGGTAAAAGTACTAGTGTAATGGAGTAATGGGGAAGAACATCATTTATTACCCCCATATGTGCTAAATATTTTAAAAGTACTCCAAGTTTTTCAATTATCTTAATTCGAGTCATTAGATTAGTATTTGTAAAGTTATGTAAAAATTCAAGTGTAAGGGGGATGCAATGCCCCTATGATGTATTATTTTGGATGGTAGGGTAAAAGTGTATGTCAAAAAAAAAAAAAAACACAAAAAAAAATGAGAAAAAGAAAAATAGAAAAAACATACGGACTACCATCCCGTTTTATTTTATGTTTGTTTTATGTTTTTATTATTTTCTTTCATTAGCTTAAGATTGAGTCGAGTCTTGGCTTAGCAACATTGTATAGTACATGTAATTGATCAAGATCTTTAACTCGCCACCAGTAAAATATCCCTTATCCAACAAAACCGTGTTTTCCATTTCCCTACACCTAACGTTATAACCCATTTAAAAGCCCTCTTTGATAGTTTATCTTAGGTGCTTACGCCTAGTGGAGGAGGTTTTCGATCCTTTCCCAAGCCTATGGTAATCTATTTGCTATGACAGGTAGTGAGAGATATTATCCGTTTTCATTTATGAGATTTATTTTGATGACACTTGAGAGATGTGAGTATCTAAACACTACTTGTGAGGTGCTAGTTTATAATCTCCGTGCTTATTATGATTGAAGTGGAACGATTATTTGTTGTAATTACTTTTATGTTAGCATTAAATGACCCCTAACTTGTATTTTGATTAGAATAAAAGCACATTTGCTTGAGGACAAGCAAATCTCAAGTGTAAGGGTATTTGATGAAGCGAAAAGTGTACCGCTTTTAAGGGGTCATTTAAGCCTTAAATCGTATTTATTTGATCAAATATTGCCCTAAATCGTTCCTTTTGTCATTTTAGGTACTTTTGAGGAGAAATCTGGAAAAGGAGGCATTTTGGACGTTTTTGGAGCATTAAAGTGAAGAAAACGGCAAAGTCTCAAAAATCGGCTGAAAGTCACCTTTGACGGCGTCAAGATTTACTCTAGACGGCGTCATGCCTTGGCAAGAAAAGTTGGACGTGAAATTTACTCATGACGGGCCAGTGAAAATAGCATGTGAATTCTGACGGCGTCACGCTTTAACTTGATCAAGGGCGTCACGGCTTAAATCATAAGGGGACGGCGTCACGTTCATGGTTCGACGGCGTCAAGCCTTGATAAGCCAGAATGGATTTTTGAAGAGCTAAAGAGGGACGGCGTCAAGAAGGTCATCCGGGAACCCTAAAAGCGGCGAGGTGACGGCGTCACACTCCATAAGGTGACGCCGTCAGATCCAAAAATCTATATATAGTTTTCTAATTTTTTGTCATTAGGGAGAGCTTAGTGTGTGGAATTTTGGGAGAAAACCCTAAGACGATTTTAGCTACTTTTACAGGGCTTTTTGCCTTGAGATCTTCCATGTTTCATTGAAAGATAAGTTATCAATTAATCATTCAATATGTCTATGTGTTGTTTGATTCTATCTTATTCTTGTCTTTTGTTTAACATGTTAGGCTAAATTTATCTTGTGTTTGCTTAGATCTAATGAAACCTAGCTATTGATTATTGGTTGTTAGTGTGTTGTTAGTTGTATTTGATGATTGTTTATCTATGTTAGGCTTAAGAAAACTGGCTAACTTCCTATTCGGTAACTTGCTTGAACGTCTTAAGAAACATGAACCAAATGCGTACTAAAGGTTTTTATGGTTGTATTTAATGCACAAGCGAATTCTAGTGATCCCATGTTAGGAGCTTCCTAGCCGGCTCGACATAGGAGTGAAGTAGGAGCTTGTAGAGTTGGGGAAGTAAGTACGCCACCCCACGAATGGTATTAAGGAATACACCCGTCATCCACGCGACTAATACACACTAATTAACCGGTAAAAGATAGTTAGGGAGTAAGGAAATCTAAGTAAACACATTTCTCTACACATAAGTTTCTCACCACATTTTCATTTTTGTTATTTTATTTTATTTGCATTCGTAGTAATTTGGGTTAGTTGACTAGCAACTAATTCCGCCCACTCCTTCAAAACCGAGATTTTACTTGCTTTCATAAAAAATATAAAAATACAAAAAGAATCTTCCTCAACCCTTAGACCTAATTAGAGTAGCCTTTCACACCTAACGAACACTATTCCCTGTGGAGAACGATCAATCCCCCGTACTTACCACTACACTATACTACATCGGTCAGGTACACTGCCTGGTGGGGTTGTAAGCCTCTTGAGATCCCTCGAGAGGTAAAACCTGTTGTAAGGTTACAAAACCACGCAATCAAAGACCATCTTAGGAACAATAAACTTTTTTTGATAAAAAAGAATCATGTTGATTCTAGTATTAGCTATAAGCGTACTGTAATTAATTCGAATTCTAATGCTATTTGTAAGACATGTAATGAATGCTTAATTTCTGGTAATCATGATGAATGTGTTGTGTCATTCTTGATGTCTTCTCAATGATCCCCAGTTAAGAATGTTAGAAAACCTAAACTGAGTAAGCAAATTTGGAAAGCAACAGGAAAAATGTTTGCTAATGTTGGCTATCAATGTAGACCCACTGGAAGAAAATTCACTTTAGGAGATCAGTGCCCCTTAACTAGAATGACTAATCATAAAGTAGTGACTGTTAAGGAATGGAAGCCAACTGGTCGAATTTTCCCTTTAGAGACACAATGCCCTGTAACTAGGTCAATTGCTGCTACTAGTGAAGTTTCCACTGTGAATACCATGGCATCTATGAATCCTAGTTCCAGAGTTTGTTTGTGCTAACCAAACGGACCCCAGTTGCACGTGGGGATCCACCTTTTTCAGTTATCCATCGTTGTCTGTTTTCAAATGCAGGTCGTACAAATCGTCCTTTGGTATTTGGACTCAGGCTGCTCAAAACATATGACCGGGGATCGCTCACGGCTCAAGAATTTTGTGAATAAATTTATCGGGACAGTTAGATTCGGGAACGACCATTTTGGGGCAATTATGGGTTATGGAGATTATGTTTTTGGTGACAGTGTAATTTCCAGGGTATACTACGTGGAAGGACTTGGGCACAATTTGTTCTCTGTTGGTCAATTTTGTGATTCCGATCTTGAAGTTGCTTTCAGAAAACACAAATGTTTCGTCAGAGAATTGGATGGTATAGATCTCCTTAAAGGAAGTCGTGGCACTAATCTATACACCATCTCTATTGAAGACATGATGTGGTCCTCTCCAATTTGCTTGCTGTCAAAGGCCTCAAAGAACAAATCATGGCTTTGGCACCATCGTTTAATCAGTTAAACTTTGGCACCATTAATGATCTTACTCGCAAGGATCTTGTACGAGGTATGCCCAGATTGAAGTTTGAAAAGGATCATCTTTGTTCTGCTTGTCAACTGGGCAAAAGCAAGAAGCATACTCACAAACCCAAAACTGTCAATACCATTATGGAAGCTCTTCACACCCTTCACATGGATCTGTGGGGACCAATGAGAGTGCAGAGTATAAATGGGAAGAAATATATTCTTGTGGTGGTCGACGACTACTCTTGGTTTACATGGGTGAAGTTTTTGAGATCCAAGGACGAGACTCCAGAGGTTATCATCAAACTTATCAAACAGCTACAAGTAATACTCAACAAAACCGTCAGAATCATCCGCACAGACAATGGAACTGAGTTTATTAACAAACAACTCATTCAATTTTATGAAAGTATTGGCATAACTCACCAGAAAAGTGTTCCACGCACTCCTCAGCAGAACGGGGTTGTTGAAAGACGAAATCGTACTCTTGTGGAAGCTGCACGAACCATGCTGATATTTTCCAATGCACCGATGTTTCTTTAGGCGGAAGCAATTGCTATAGCTTGTTACACCCAAAACCGATCCTTGATACATACTCTTCACAACAAAACTCCATATGAGCTGATACATGGCAAGAAACCAGATCTTTCTTTTCTGCGAGTGTTCGGTGCTCTATGCTACCCGAAAAATGACAGTCAGGATCAGGGAAAACTAAAGGCTAAAGCAGACATTGGATTCTTCTTTGGGTATGCACCAGATCACAAGGGATACCGAATCTACAACAAACAAACCTGACAAATTATGGAAACCATTCACGTGACATTCGATGAGCTGACTGAGCAAACGGCTCCTGGACACACAAGTTCTGGACCCGCACTTAATCTTTTGTCTCTTGGACCAATTAGTTCAGGTCTTGTACATCATCCCACTCCTGCTGTTCTTTATGTACCCCCTACCAGTGAAGAGTTGAAGAATTTGTTTAATCCGATGTTTGATGAATACTTTGAGCCACCAACTGTTGATACTACAACTGAAGATCCACCTTTACCTCTAGTTGCTGATGCTCCAATGCCACACAACTCATGTAATACCCAAAAATCTAAAACGTGCAAAAAGACCAAATTGCCCCTATAATTTTAAAATCTGATTAAAAAGCATTTAAAATACCAAATAAATCCCAAACCTTCGGGAATGAGCAAGATATGAAGCAAAGAAATTTTTATTACTACAACTTGACATTTTGTAATGTGCAAAAATTAATGATCACACACAAATATATATATATATGGGCCGATTTATTTATTTATGTATTATTATTATTATTAATTAATATAAATCAAAATAAATACAAGATATGCACAAAATAAATGAGGAAATCTTCCAAATCAAATTTTGATCTCATCTAACTATCTTGGACCGAAATCTTTGCTCCCCTATCCCTATTATACTTGTAAAACCCCAAAAAAAATCTAAAACATGAAAAATTACCAAATTACCCCTGTAAACTTTATAATATAATTAAAGCTCATTTAAAGTACCGAATTAATCCCGAATCTCTGGAAACGAACTACAAATCAAATGAGATAAATTTGGGGCAAGCTTCTAATATTTTTTTTACAATGTACAAAGAGTATAAATTCACCTAATATGTTCATGGGCCGAACTATACGAAATAAAATACATTAGTTATAATATTTAGTTATTTAAAAACATTTAAACTACAAAATTAATTAAGAAAATATTTTATAGATGGTAAATTGATTTGGTCCAGCATTTTACCGATTCTCTAGCCCATCATCCCCCCCCCAATACTCGGTCATTCCTATAGATAACCAACCCATGATTTTATCTCTTCATTTTAACCCTAAAACTCAATACCGAAACACACAAAAATCAACACACACTTGATCCGAATTTTCTGAAGCAAAGGAGTATTTTTCTGGTGATCTTCCAAGTGCCAAGAAGGTGGTAAAAATAGCTACACACCTCTGGGATCATTCGTTTAGGCATGGTGAATTCTTTGGTTCGAAAAACCCTAACCGAGAAGCATAAAATCATACCGGTTGATTCTGTCGATCTATAACCTTTCTGGTATTTTTCTAACACTCTAATAATCATATATAACGTGTATAAAATGGTGGAAACAAATCATGCACGCTAGATCGATCATATGAAAAATAACGAGCTATAAAACCCTAAAAACGTAATCGGGTTATATAAATTTCATGCGATTTTTCTGAGGCTTTTATATATTTTTCATGAGTTCTACATACATCATATAACATCATAAAAATAGGATTTCGAATTGTTATAGCTTAATTCGTGGTTTTTGGATTTAATTGTTATATCGGGTTTTTGAGAAATAAAAGGGAAATTATGAAAAATAATGATACCGATTGGATCTAGGGTTTTTGTGTGATGAAAACCTGGAAATAAATGTATACTATGATGATGTAATTATTACAAAATGATTGGGATTTGTTAGGGTTTAGTTTTGATGTATAATTACTTATACCGAATAGAAAATAAAATATAAAGGGGGTGTTTTGTAATTATTAAAACTTGTGGGATATTTTTGTAATATTATATAGACCTGAGAAAATATGTAAGAATTATAACATGAGGGTCTTATATGTAAATTGGGCGAGATAAGGATTTATTTTGTAATATTTGTGTCGAATTGATATTAAATCAAAAAGGAGGGACTAAAAGTGAAATTTCTGGAAACTTTAAGGTTCTCGGTGTAAATAATATTATGAAGGGTGAAATGTGTAATTTTGAGTATTTAAGGGCTTAATATGTAATTATGGTTAAATTAATATTCGAATTGCATTTTTGAGAAGTACAAGGACTAATTTTGTAATTACCGAAACTTTAAGGGGGCTGTCGTACCATATTATATTTAAAGGGTATTTTCTGTAAATTGGTGTAATGAAGGGCTTAATGTGTAAGTGTAACTATGATAAGGGTTAAATTGTAATTTATATAATTATAAGGTTTAAATGGTAATTAAATTAACTAAAAGGGGTATAATTTGTAAATTATGAAACTTGAAGGTTAAAAGGGTAATTCTGGAAAACATATGGTTCGAATGGTTAAATTATGATATTTTTATTTTTTAAACCTTTAACTTTGATAAATTTACATTTATAATCCTAAACTATGAAAACTTGACATATTTAACCCTAAACTTGTATAACTTGTTAAAATGAATATTCTTTCCATAATAAGCCTAATTGATGACTTAACTTAATTCATATCATTTGAATATCGATAATTTTGGAAACTTACTAATTCTGGAAACCTGCTAAAAATAGAAAGGTGAACTAAAATAATAAGTTGAACTTGAACCCTTTGTAATTCCATCTTCTACTTCTTTAGGTGTGAAGAAGGGGAAGCCCTGATCTCTGTCCCGTGTTTGTTTATTTTTTATTTTGCACTGCGCATAAGGTACAGATATTCTGCCCTTCTTTAGTAAGGTGCCTTCGTCTCATGATTTTCTGATTTCTGTTTCATTTTAGGAGTCCCTAAGCCACTGCTATGTTACCCTTGTTTGTGAACCTTGATCTGTTGTACTTATTCTGAACCTTTGCTTTGAACCCTTACTTTGATCTTTTGTTTTGAACCTTGCCTTAAACCTTGATCTGAACCTTGATACACTTGATATTATAACTGGATGAGAAAACCTTTTTAATCATTTATGAAAATGTTTTGAAGAAAAACTACTTTTAAAGACTTTCTTTATGAAAACTGTTTTAAAGAATATTTTTATGAAAACCATTATTGAAAGATTTCTTAAATGGACTTTTAAATAGAAACCTTTTTAAATGAACTGTTACTATGGAACTTTGATTATAAACTCTTGATATTGACCTTCTGATATTGAACCTCCTGATATTGAACCCTCTGATATAAACCTCTGCCATGAACATTTTGATATAACTGAAACGGAAATTGACTTATGAAACTGAACTGAATACCGGATAATTGATACTTGACCTTTGACCCTTCGGTTTGATACCCGAGCCAAGTTCGTTTCCTAGCCATGAAGGTAACATGGCCGTGTCATTTGATGCACCAGTGGCATGACTCACGTGTGGGTGAGTGATTTCTCACACCGTCCCCATCTCTGATTATTATGTGCACACTTCTGTTATTATGGCCAGTATATTGTTCGGGGGGCGTATGGGTTGCAATCCTAGGTTCGTGTCCGTGTTCGTGGACTTAACATGATTTGATATTATATATCTCTGGTGACTGATGCATGGGTGCAATCCACGTCTTTCACAACCTCTGGGAGCTGATCACTCCATATATATATTGATACATGAGGACACCCCTCATATTATCTGGTTGCCTGAGAGGTATCCCCTCTGTGTGATTATGATTACTATCTGTCTCTGGGCTCGTGGTGGATTTCTGATATGTTACCTTTTAACCTATGTTTGACTTGATACTGGACTTGACCTGAATTGAACTTGGGCTGGTAGTGGGTTATGGTTTTCCTTTACACTTAGCCATTGTAACCATTTCGTGATAACCTGGTTCCATTTTCTTCCCTACTCCTGTTACATCTTGAACTGTTTCACTTACTTCACTACCCTATGACTACTGCTTTGTTATCGTTATATCTGTTCACTGAGCTCTCGTAGCTCAGCCGCATTTCTTTTCCTGCGGCAGGTTTTTAGTTTGGAAGCTGGGTTTGAGTGGAGAGTACTGGGATTTAGAAGACATCGGTAGCCATCCGTGTTAGAATTGACTAGAAGTTATATTGTTTTAGAATTAGTATTTATCGGAAGTTTCATTTGTAACCTTGTAATTTCTGTATTTCAATGGTAACTTTTGAAATTTCTTGTATTACTATAGATGTATGCTTTGTTTGATCTGATATGAAACCATTATCGTGATATCTTAACCCTTGCCGGGTTGGGGTGTTACAATACTCGGTTTTATATTTTCTCCTTTTATTTAATACCGAATCCCTAAAAACAAAACTAAAGTCGACAAAGAAAAAATCCCCTCTCCTACATTCGACTTTCTGGAAACTCTTGGACATTTTTCTGGAGTTCATCATCATCTAAGGAAGCTTAGAAAAAAAAAATAGGTGTTGCATCGTAGGAAGCTTGGTTCGATCTAAGTTCTTTTTATTTTCTCGGTTTATCCATCCGCAAGGTAAATAATTATTCTAATCAATTTACACGTTCTAAATTCAAATTAGTATTTTTCTAATGTTATTTAGATCATATAAGACTCATATAAATTGATAGAATCGATTCATGCAAGCTAGAATGATCATACGAATTTTTGAGAGCTAAAACACACTTAAATTCCAAATATGAGTATACGAATTTTCTGGATTGCATACTTATTTTATTTGAGCTCTATACGAATAATATGACCTGGGAAAAATATTGGAACGAATTATAGAGGCTTAGAATTGTCGTGGTTAATTTTAGTTTGTAATCGGATTTAATGAAAATTAAGGAAAAATAAGAAAAACCTAGCATGCGATTTAGGGTTAGGGTTTTGAGGATGAATCTGAATAATTAATGCAGTAATAATGATGTGGTGATGATTGATTGATGATTTGAGGAGCTAGGGTTTAGTTTTTGTAATTTAAAAGTATACCGATTCGAAAATAAAATAAAAAGGGTATGTTTTGCCAACTTTGAAACTTGTGGGATATTTTTGTAATATTAATTAGGTCTGTGGGAATGTAGGAAAAATATAACATGAGGGTCCTAAGTGTAAATATTGCAAGAAAAGAATTAATTTGTATTTATAAGGTACGATTTGTATTTATTTAAAATAGAGGGACTAAAAGTGAAAATTCTGGAAATTCATGGTTATTCTGTGTAAATAATGATATTAGAGATGTAATGTGTAATTTTGGGTATTTGTGGGCTTAATATGAAATTATTGATAATTAGTGAAATTAATTATAAGTTTTGTAAATTAAAAGGACTAAAGTGTAAATTGTGAAACTTAAGGGATTAAAATGTCATTCTAAATAACATGGGTATTTAAATCAGTAACTTAAAGTATTTTCATGATTAGACCTTTGAATTTGGTGAATTTACAATTAAAACCCTAAACTATGAAAACTTGTCATAAATAACCCTAGACTTTTGTAACTTGCTAAAATATACCTTAATCCCATAATAAGGCTTGATTAATGACTTAACCTAAATTGGTGATATTATAATCTTTCTAATTATGGAAATCTGCTAATTATGGAAACTTGCTAATTCGGGAAACCTGCTAAATAAGGAAAGTTACCTAACAAGGAAAGTTACTTAAAATGGAAAGATAACTAAAAACCACTTGTCATTCTGTCTTCTACTCCCTTAGGTTCGAGGAATGAGTAATTTGATCCTTGTCATTTGCTATCATGGTGTTCTGCTAATAAGGTACAGATATTCTGCCCTTCTCAGTAAGGTGCCTTCGTTATCTTGACTTCTGATTTTGACTCGTTAGGATTTCCCAAGCCATTGCTATGTTCCCCTACACTTTGGTTCGTTTGTTTGATTCATTGTGGACTTTGATGTTCGATATGACCCTTTTGCTTTGAGCTTCTATAATGATTCCTTTGATATTCGTTCGTTACCTTGAGATATTAGTATTCGAATCACTTGATACTTCTAGGGTTCATTTGATTTTGGTAATTAGATGTGAAAACCTTTTCAATTATATTATGGAAACGTTTTGAGGAAAAATTATTTTTAAAGATGATGTTTATGAAATATGCGATACCACTTTTATTTAGAATTTGACTAAGCTTTTGTGAAAACTGCTTTTCAAGACTACTTTTGTGAAAACCGTTATTAAAGGTCATTTTTATAAAATCAATTGATAAAGATTACTTTAAATGAACCATTTGATTATGAACCTTCGATGATGAACCCTTTGCCATGAACCTTTGATATTTGGACTTTGACCCTGATTCGATGACTTAGACTATTTGAACCTTTGCTAAGATTTGGACCTTTGACCTTTGACCCTTCAGTTTGATACCCGAGCCAAGTTCGTTTCCTAGCCATGAAGGTAACGTGGCCGTGTCATTGATGCACCAATGGCATGACTCCAGTGTGTTCGAGTGATGTTACACACCGTCCCCATATTGTTCGTAACGTGCACATTATATTTATTATTGGCCTATATTATTGTTCGGGGGGGCTTATGGATGCATCCTAGGTTCGTGTTCGTATTAGTGGATTTGACATGATTTGATATTACATTATTGTTCGGTGACTGATGTATGGGTGCAGTCCATGTCTTTCACAAGTTCGGGAGTTAGCTACTCCATTTGAAGAATGAGGACACCCCTCATATTATCTGATTATCTGAGAGGTCTCCCCTCTATATGATTATGAAGACATGGTTACTATATTTGATTTGTTCGGGCTCGTGGAGGATTACTGATCCTTTTATTTCCTTTTCTTTTCATTTCATTCTTATTTATATTCTTTGCCTATGACTTATGTATCCCAATGCACTAAACCATACACGTTCGTCTCATTTGCTTTCGTTTCCGTTTATTATATATCTATTCACTGGGCTTTTTAAGCTCAGCCGCGTTTCTTTTCCCGCGGCAGGTTTTAGTTGGAAGCTGGGTATGAGTGAAGAGACTTTTGGACTAAGA
This sequence comes from Artemisia tridentata subsp. tridentata, assembly GCA_021014915.2. Classification (NCBI taxonomy): domain Eukaryota; kingdom Viridiplantae; phylum Streptophyta; class Magnoliopsida; order Asterales; family Asteraceae; genus Artemisia; species Artemisia tridentata. The sequence continues at coordinate 323,698,767 of CP139503.1, forward strand.
AGACCTTGATAGTTATTCTGAAGTAGAAGTTATTAGAAGGATTTGCATTTGCAGACTTAGTATTTAGCTTTTGTTCCTTTGTAGCCTTGTGTATTCAGTATTTCATTTGTAACCTTTGAGAATCCTTGTATTACTATTGAATGTATGCTGTGTTTTGATCAGATATGAAACCATTAATGTGATAATTCTACCCTTGCCGGGTTGGGGTGTTACAACTCAGATGGTCCATCGGTATCTGTCTCAAATAGTCAAAATGCACCATCTGCCAACCACTTATCATCATCATCGATTATTCAATCTCCTTCGGTACAACAAGGCTCTGCAGTTGACAATTCTTTTGAAGTGAATCCTTTTGCTCCTGCTGATGATGCTCCATTCGAGAATATATTTGCTCCTGAATCCTCTACTAAGATATCTTCTTCAGGGGATCTTAACACGGCAACATCAGTTCCCTACCCTCAACCACATGAACATCTCAGAAAATGGACCAATGATCATCCGATTGACAACATCATTGGAAATCCTTCTCGTCCGGTATCCACACGAAAGCAACTTGCCACCGATGCATTGTGGTGCTTCTTTAATTCCGTACTATCCAAAGTCGAACCCAAAGATTTCAAAGATGCTTTGTCTAAAGACTGCTGGTTTACTGCAATGCAAGAAGAAATTCATGAGTTTGATCGACTTGAAGTATGGGAATTAGTGCCTCCTCCAGATTGTGCAATGATTATCGCTCTTAAGTGGATTTTCAAAGTGAAACTGGATGAGCATGGCGACGTTCTGAAAAATAAGGCACGGCTTGTTGCAAAGGGATATCGTCAAGAAGAGGGCATAGACTTTGAAGAATCATTCGTTCCTGTTGCTAGAATTGAAGCCATAAGAATCTTTTTCGCGAATGCTGCCAGTCAGAATATGATAGTCTACCAAATGGATGTTAAGACAACATTCTTGAATGGTGATTTGAAAGAGGTAGTCTATGTTAGTCAACCAGAAGGATTTGTGGACCCTGAACGCCCTACTCACGTCTATCGTTTGAAGAAGGCTCTCTATGGCCTAAAGTAGGTACCTAGGGCGTGGTATGACACTTTGTCTAAGTTCCTTCTGGCAAACAAAATTCTCCAAAGGTGTTGTTGATCCTACGCTATTCACTAGGAAAACGGGCAAACATCTACTTCACGTTCAGATCTACGTAGATGACATTATCTTTGCCTCCTCTAATCCTATGGAATGTGAACGTTTTTCTAACGAGATGAGTTCTAAGTTCCAAATGTCTATGATGGGACAAATGTCGTTCTTCTTAGGTTTACAAATCTCTCAAAGTCCCGGAGGCATCTTCATAAATCAATCCAAATATGCAAATGAAATATTGAAGAAATTTGGATTTGACTCAAGTGATCCTGTTGACACTCCTATGGTTGAGAGATCGAAATTGGATGAAGACCTCTCTGGGATTCCTGTTGATCAAACCAAGTTTCGTAGTATGATTGGATCCCTAATGTATCTCACCGCTAGTAGGCCAGATCTCTTATTCTCTGTATGCATGTGTGCTCGGTACCAGTCTAAGCCCACCAAAAAGCATCTGGAAGCGGTGAAGCGGGTCTTTCGATACCTTCAAGGGACTATTCACATGGGTCTCTGGTATCCCAAGGACACCGCCATGGCACTCACAGCCTATGCAGATGCAGACCATGCGGGGTGTCAAGATACTCGTCGAAGTACGTCGGGAGGTGCTCAATTTCTGGGAGAAAAGTTAGTAAGCTGGTCATCCAAGAGGCAAATGAGTACATCTATATCTTCCACAGAGGCTGAATACATTGCCATGTCTGCGTGCTGTGCTCAAATCTTATGGATGAGATCTCAACTATCGGACTATGGCTTTGTATACAACAAGATTCCTCTGTCCAGCACTCTCGATCTAAGCACATCGATATCCGACATCACTTCATCAGGGAACAGGTTGAGAAAGGTGTGGTGGAACTTTACTTCGTGAGGACAGAGTTTCAGCTGGCAGATATCTTTACTAAGGCACTTCCGAGAGAACGGTTCCAATTTATTCTCCCGCGACTTGGCATGAAGAGTCTGACGCAAGAAAACCTCAAACGTCTTCAGGAAGAACATGAGGAGTAAAGGATTTGCTTCATATATCCTTGTATATATTTTAAACCAAAAAGAAAATAGAAAAATATAAAACCTATAAAAACCATAAAAATCAGAAAAACACAAAAATACCAAAAATAGTTCCTCTAGGCATGTCTTCTGTTTATCGATAACATTTACGGTCCTAGAAATGTCATTCAATAATGACACGGGTCTTTAAATGAAGCTCGAGCAGAAGTTAAATTGAATGGTTAAAACATGTCATGTCGGCTTGCAGTTACTTCAGACTGTAACCCGTTCTTCATTATGGGGAAAGCACGTCACCAAAAAGACGGGTGTTCCTCCCACTGGGTGAAGTTCACCCGGGCATGGATTACTTTATATCCATGTTTCTTCGATTTAATGTACGTTTCAGTGCATTATTTCTTGTATAAGAAGAGAAGTCTTCTTTGCATCACAAATTCTTTCTCGTCTATGATTCTTCAGGAGAGTTTTTTGTGTTTCACAAGGTGGTAATTGGACTTAAATTTTCACAAATACTAAACACTCAATTCAATGGCTACAGCTCTTTAAATAGAAAACGGGTCATTAATTGACGGAGAGAGTATTTGTTCAAATTTCTGACACCTTTTTAAACTTTGTGCAGCATCAGTAGTGATCAGACACTCTCCCTATTGGTTTGAGGGGGAGCATTAATATTTTCCATTATCAGCCCATATTAAACCTGACCACATTTTCTCCCATCTTTTCTAAACTTATTTAAATCAATTGGGATCACAAAATCTCAAAAGGTTTGAAATTTCTGATCGGGGGAGAGAATGTGATTTAAATATGCAATCTGATAAAAATGTGATGCTTTGGACTTAAATGTACACTCTCCCATATGTGCTAAACTCTTTTTTATATCAATGCACATATTGAGGGGGAGCAAATGGTTTGTGGTGACAAAAAGGATATGGCATCTCATGTGAGCGCGACTCAGACTTCACCAATGAATTGACAAAACAAAAAACTGTCATTAATCGAAATGACTTGTCCTGGCCAGGTAATAATTTCAAGCTGGTCTAACCATTGATGTAAGCGTGACTCGAAGAGGACTTGTCTGAGTAGAGTGTACCGTTTCGAGAAACCTTCTGAGGACCTGACCAGGCCAGGTAATAATTTCAAGCTAGTCTAACTAGTGATGTAAGCGTGTCTCGAATGCCTGACCATGTTCACTGAAGGTGGATCAATTCAAAAGTGCAATCTCTACCCAACATGTGCAAATTTTAAATTAAAACATATGAGCACATGTTAAGGGGGAGTATTTGAAAAATACAAAACTCTCAAAGTGCTAGCAAAATGTGTTTTATAACTATAAACACTTTGAGAAATTTTTCAAAGATTTGGTTGACGGCAACATAGGATAGTCATGAAGTTATAAGGTGGCTAAGGTTAGGAAAACCATCCTATGATCCGCCAGAGCCGGAGGGATCTACCCAAGGACAATACCGAATAGTTAGTATTAGAAAATCCTTAGGTATGATTATGAAAAAAAAGGAGTAATATGAGAAAGGAGAAAGAAGAGGTTGAAGAATTAAAAAGAAATGTAATGAGAAAGGGTGAAAAGAAATAGCCCTCCAATTATTCAACCTTAGGGCAGAAACCGGGTTCAATTCATATGCTACTGGTGGTTTCTAAGGTAACATCGATATTGAAGACAAGACGTCATGGACCTAGTGACGTACTGCACTAAACCTTCTAGCCACTCAAGTTCTCTTAAAAGGACTTGTTTCATTCTCACGGGGAACCCTGCATAATCTATCGACCGCTCTTTACGAGTTATGTTGATATTTAAACAGGAGACACCGCTCCAGTCTTCGACTACAAAAAATGCACTTATCGAGTCTAGAGCCACGAGATGCATCATAAGATCTCATAGGAACACATGTTTGATATTGAAACAGGAGACACCGCTCCAGTCTCCGACTACAAAAAATGCACTTATCGAGTCTAGAGCCACGAGATGCATCATAAGATCTCATAGGAACACATGTTTCTTCTACACTGGTTGTTCGACATTAAGGACACCAGTTGTAAACTTATAAGTCCTATGCAGATCTTAGCAATCTCCCATAACATTTATGAGGGAATTTACAAATGTAATTCTTAGTGATTGAATGGAAATTCCTGCCAGGGTCAACATCAAACAGCCCTGAAAGCAGGTCACTTCGGTAATTCCTTGTGGATTACGCTTAGTGGTCGCGACGGTTTCAAATGGTCTACAGTTGTGGAGTGAACTCCAGCAACTCACCTAATCGTTGATGTACTTCGATAGATCTTGTAATCCCTCTCGGGGGTATCCGATTCAGGAACGGCCTTGGCAAGGATTAGAGAAAGTTTTCAAACTATGCTGTTAACAATCTCGAAATCCAAACCTATAAGTGTCGGACGTTTTATTGCTAACTGTTGTATGCAGGAATCTCTGGTGGTTGCAGCTGATTGCCGAAAAGATGTCGATCCATCACCCCATGCTCATACTTCACCATCATAATCAAAGAAATCATGATAATTGAAAGACTTTCAACACTGCTTCTGCAACTCTGATGCTGAAAATCATGATCCAGAAAAGTGTAAGCATGTCGGTTCAAAGATCACAACATCACATGGAGACGATACTACAAAAAGATGACTTGGAGACGTACGTTGGATGATGACCTCAAAGAATCCTCAAAGATCATCCAAGACAAAAGAACAGTCATCAAAAGTTCACTGCTGAAAGTACAAAGATTAAAGACTTAGAAGAATCAAAGACTACGAGCTAGGAACTCTAATCTATGTAATAGAATGCTAAAATTCAAAGTGTAATTTCCGGGGTGACCTCCCTTAGGGGGAGATTGTTAGGAATATAAATATTCACATGAAAGACTCGGTCACCCCGAGTATGGATTAGCATTAAGTAGCTCGTAGGTTTAATCATATTAGTTTAGATATCGTTTCACCATGGAGTCGGGTCGGGTCTTTACCCACTGTCAGCCCGGTCCATAGCCTACTAGAGGCATTTTATGTTTTGTATAAATAACCCTTCCCACCCATGGGAAGGGTTGGACCTTTCATTATTCTTAATCTAATATCTTTCACTTTCTCTCTCTAAAAGGCTCCAAACTTCTCTCTCTTTCTCTCTCTACATAAATCGGCCAAACATCAATCATTAGGGTGTGTTATGTGTTTTTGATGAGTTACAGGAGTCAAGTGAAGAAGAAACTTCTTCTTCAGATAGCGAAGATGAAGAATACGCTATGGTAGTAAGGGACTTTAAGAAGTTCTTTAGAAGAAGAGGAAGGTTTGTCAAACAACCTTATGATGACAAGAAAGGTTTTCGAAAGTTCAAAGAAGACAAGAAGGGAAAGTTTGGTCAAAAGTGCTTCAAGTGTGGTGACCCAAATCACTTCATTAGTGATTGTCCCAAACACTCAAATAATGAGCAAAAGGCTTTTGTAAGCGGCTCATGGAGTATGCGTGAAGAAGAGAAGGACGAGATTTGTCTCATGGCTAAAGAATCCAACGAGGTACACTCTGACACTCTTTATTATAGTAGTTCTTCTTTAGATGATGAAACTTTACATTTAGAATATAACAAACTATGCAAGATTAGTCTTAAGGTCATTAATAAAAACAAACATTTGAAAAGTAAAAATGAACTTTTAGACAATGAAGTTTTTGAACTAAATGAGAAATTAAAAAGACTAGAAAAGGGTAAAAAAAAACTTGATTTAGAATGCAAGTCTTGTTTAGATCTCTTGATAAAAAATTGCCAACTTGATGCTAAGCTTGCTAGTTTTGAAAATAGTGCTCAATGTCTAAATGAAATACTCGATAGTCAAAAATTAAAGAATAACAAACAGGGTATGGGATTTACAGAATGTGTTACTTCGACTATCAAAGAAAAACAAACAAAATTTGTAAAATCTGCTAATAAACCAGCCTATGATATGCCGGATCTGGCGGATCCCTCCAAAAGGGATTCGGCCAGTGTAAAGTCAGGGATCCGAGCATCTGGTACAACAAAACCAAAATTCGACTCGACCACATCTTTTAGAAAAGACTTCGTAGTTGTAACTAAAAGGAGTTTACACTAATGCTACTGTTAGAAAAGTTAATCAACCACCTTCTTTAAAACATGGTCAAGGTATCTTAAGAAATAAACCTTTCGTACAACCAACCCCCAAAACATCACTTAGGAAACAAAACATCATTTAACCAAGAAGCAATTACAACCAAACAAATTGGAACCAAAACCCTTACAACGGTTACCAATTTCAAACTGCTAACTTTGCACATTGGAATCCATTCCTACAATTTCCCTTTGTAAATCAAATGAATGGTTTGTATAACGCAAATGGACCCATGAGATATTGGGGACCAAACGCTTGAGTTGTTCTATGTTTGTAGGTATGTCTAAAAGTAGACTTGGAACCGGATGAATGGATCAAGGATGTTGTACGAGACATATGACGGGTAACAAAAGCTTGTTCTCTACTTACCAATCGTACGATGGAGGTAATGTGGTGTTTGGAAATAGCAAAACTATTCAATCCCCTTCTAGTTTTCCACAATGCTGACGTGAAAGTGAATCTAACAGTCACCATTATAGTTCAAACATGTTAACTTATCTTCCTAAAAATATTAGGGAGCGTATATAAGTTATTGACTTAATGGTGACCACCCTCCTTTTTTCTGTGTGTGAGTATGTGTAGGGTATTTTGTAAAAATGAGTATTTTTAATAGTGATAGCTATTAAAGCTGAAGGTGATGATAATAGTGATGTGTTGAATTGATGACGTGCCTGATCTTAGATAGTTTAAACATATTGACTTCTCGACCTCAAAAATATTGAGAGCGTCTTAGACAGGTTAAACATATTGACTTCTCGACCTCAAAAATATTGAGAGCGTATATAAGTTATTGACTAAATGGTGACCACCCTCCTTTTTTTGTGTGTGTGAGTATGTGTAGAAAACTATTAAAGCTGAGGGTGATGATAATAGTGATGTGTTGAATGATGACGTGTATTGTCTTAAATAGTTTAAACATATTGACTTCTCGACCTCAAAAATATTGAGAGCGTCTTAGACAGGTTAAACATATTGACTTCTCGACCTCAAAAATATTGAGAGCGTATATAAGTTATTGACTAAATGGTGACCACCCTCCTTTTTTTGTGTGTGTGAGTATGTGTAGATAACTATTAAAGCTGAGTGTGATGATAATAGTGATGTGTTGAATGATGACGTGTATGGTCTTAGATAAATTAAACATATTGACTTCTCGACCTCAAAAATATTGAGAGCGTCTTAGATTATTGACTTCTCGACCTCAAAAATATTGAGAGCGTATATAAGTTATTGACTAAATGATGACCACCTTTTGTGTGTGTGTGTGTGTGTGTGTGTTTATGTGTGTAGATAATTATCAAAGCTGAAGGTGATGATTATTGTGATGTGTTAAATGATACCATGCCTGGTCTTAGATAGTTTAAACATATTGACTTCGCAACCTCAAAAATATGAAGAGCTTATATAAGTTGATGACTAATTGCTTTTGAAGCTTTTATGTTATAAGCGGCATTAGAGGTGGCCATTTCCCGGTTCGGCGAAAATCCGTTTCCGGTTCATGGTCAAAGTCAAAGATCTGGTTCCAGTTCCAAACCGGATCGGATTTTTTCGGATCCGTGGTCTAAAAATCCGGGACCGGTATACTCGGTTCCGACACCAATTCCAAATTAAAATCCGGTCGAACCGGTTCCCAAGAACCGGTCAACATTTCCTTAACAGTGAGCGTGCCACATTTTTCGTTTTCGGGGTTTTTTTTTTTTCGTTCGCGTTTTCTACACAATAAACTTAATAAACTTCGACTTTTATTAAATAAACTCATAAACGTCACACATAAAGTACTTGAATCACAAATTTAATACATTTTGACTATTTATTCTTAATCGGTTTCATCTTCATCTTCAACGGCGGACCTTGCGGCGCTTGTAGCTTCATCGTAAGCGACTTCTTCTTTGGAAAGATTGATTACATAACCCTCTTCCACCTCGACCTCTTGTAATTGTTTTTCGTATTCCATCGGTTCTTCAAGTATTGAAACGTGTTGTATACGTTCATTCCCATCTAAATAATCCTTCAAGCAAATACACATCTCCAAAGATAAAGGTGTGAGTCTTGTTCTTCTTACCGACAGTACCCTTCCACTAGTAGAAAAAGCGGATTCCGAAGCAACGGTAGAAGCTTGTACGCTTAGTAAATCCCGGGCCATTGCAGCTAGAACGGGAAATTGAGGTTCCCTTTGTTTCCACCAATTCAAAACATCAAAATCCTTGAACTCTTCGGGTGTGATAGTGTTTAACCAATCGGTTCCCGTATATCTCCCATATTCGTTGCTCGATAAATTCTCACTCCTAGCCCGTTTACCGCTTTCTTGTCTTAAATTTGAAAATAAGTCCAAATCCGGATCCACGGTTGAAGCCGAAGCCCACATGTTTGCAACCGAACTCGTTCCCACATTTTTTGCACCATATTTCTCAAAATAAACATCAAATAAACGTTTGAAATTATATTTAAACGTGTCTTGTGCTTTTGTTACATAAAAAGGGTCTATTTGGTTCAAATTCAAGTCGTTAGCAATTTTATCGATAAGATATTCCACCCCGCTAATGTTCAAACATGGGTTAATTGCGGCGACACAACTAATTACCGGTGGAATTTCTTCAAAATATTTTCTAAGTTTTTCTTTCATCGGTACAACCATATTCGCAAAAAGTGGACCATCATATTCGTATGCTCCTAATTTTCTACACATCATAAAAAGTTGGTTGAGGACCCGATGACTCATGGGATAATAAACACCCGATAACAAAGTTGTTGCGGTTTTAAAAACTTTGAGTAAATCTGTTATTTTTTGAATAAGACCCCAATTTTCAACCGAAAATGGTACCATATCCCCATGCCTAGATCTAGAGCAAAGATTATCATGAAAATGTTGTAACGTTAATTTTTGGCGTAAACCACTAACAAACATGTTATAAGTCGAATTCCATCTTGTAGGGACGTCCCAATTTGGAGATAAGAAAATATAATTCGATTCATGACACAATTTTATATAATCCACATATCTTGTGCTTCCACATTGAAAAATATCTTGTAACATTTTTCTAAAAGCTTCTCTTAAATTATACATTTGCTTGGTCGCTAGTCCGCTTTGCACAACCAAGTTAATGATGTGTGCAACACATCGACTATGATAAAAAATGCCATCAAGAGGTGGTCGGTATTTTAGTATTAGCCTTCCCGCCGCATTTGTATTATTAGAAGCGTTATCAAATGATATTGAAAAAACATTTTTTTCTATTTTAAACGCTTTCATAACATATCTCAACATAAAACTTAAATTTTCACCCGTGTGCGGATATTCAAAGTTTTCAAAAGCAATAGTACGTTTCATCATTTGCCAAGTAAGGGGATCAATCCAATGTGCGGTAACACAAATGTACGAACCGGGCAAACCATGACCCGCCGACCAAACATCGGTTGTTAAGTTTACACTAGTTTTTAAAGCATCAAAACCAAGTATTAATTCCTTTTTAACCTTTACCCAAGATTTAATACAATCACGTTTAAGAGTTTGACGACTTACATGAGTGTATCGTGGTTAAAGCCTTTGTTGAATCAACCTCGTTAACCGAGGGTTGTCGAAGTAGTTGAACTGCAAACCCTCTTGAATCACAAAGTGTGCTAAATCTTGACAAAGCGCCCTCTCGTCATATACAAGAATACTCCCATCTCGTCCCATAGTACTTTGTTCCGATCCCGAAACGCCTTTTGTTGCTTTACAATGTTGAGTCGTGTGCTTCTTCAACGTAGAGTTCCATTCGGATTTGATATAAGTGTTACAAGCTTTACATCTAGCCTTTTTTTATCCATCCGAGAACTCAACCAAGTCGAAATTACGCCAAACTTCTTGGTTTCGGGTTGTTGGTTCAATCCCAACTTCATACGGTTCATTTGTAGAACCTTGAGCGGCGGTATTTGATGATGCGTTTTGAGAAGCTCGGTTTTTAGACATCGTGAGCATTTTTTGATCAAGTTTGTGAGCGTTTTTTGAGTGTTTTTATAGTGTTTGATTGTTGTGATTCAACCAAAATCAACCTTGGTATTTATAGAGATGTTTAGGAGGTCAAAATGAGGCAAAAATGGGAATATACCCGTTAAAAAACAGGCAAAAAAAAAAAAACACAACGGCTCTTTAACAGCCTACTTTCTCGAAATGGGGCAAAAAAAGCAATAGATCCGTTGGAACCGGTTCTTCCAAACCGGATTTCGAACCGGTTCCAAGGGTAAAAAACGAGAACCGGGTAGGAACATGCGGTTTTTGTAAGAACCGGGTTTGACCGGTTCTTGAAAGAACCGGGTTTGACCGGTTTCGGTTTCGGTTTTTTTTTTCTTTTTCGGTTTCGGTTCCAGAACCGGTTGGATGGCCAACTCTAAGCGGCATACACAATTAGCCAACACTATCGTAGCGCCAAATTAGTTATGCCACATATAACTAATTTGGAACCGGTTCTTCCAAATCGGATTTCGAACCGGGTAGGAACATGCGGTTTTTGTAAGAACCGGGTTTGACCGGTTTCGGTTTCGGTTTTTTTCTTCGGTTTCGATTCTGGAACCGGTTTGGATGGCCACCTCTAAGCGGCATACGCAATTAGCCAACAACACTATCGTAGCGCCAAATTAGTTATGCCACATATAACTAATTTGGAACCGGTTCCAAGGGTAAAAATCGAGAACCGGGTAGGAACATGCGGTTTTTGTAAGAACCGGGGGACCGGTTCTTGGAAGAACCGGATTTGACCGGTTTCGGTTTTTTTTTTGGGTTTCGGATCCGGAACCAGTTTGGATGGCCACGGGCATACGCAATTAGCCAACAACACTATCGTAGCGCCAAATTACTTATGCCATGTATACCAGTTAAATGTTTGGCTTTTAGCCGATGTGGGAAGTAAACTTGATACAATTAAAACTTTACAAAAGAGTTAGCCGAATATCAATACAAACACAATCAACCACGTATCATTCATTTTAATTAACATTCATGGTCCAATTATTCCTTTCCCCTTGACACTTTAACACGAGAGATTTAAGTTAGAGCCGCAACTACTTTCTTAAACTCGAATGAAAAGCGTCTCACTCAATGTTTTAAAAACCGGACCGGACCGGCCGGTTCGACCGGCCGGTTTAAAAAACCCCGGTTTTTATAAGTCCCGTTTACTGTAGCGAACCGGCCGGTTTTTCCGGTTTTGACCGGTTTTTCCGGTTCAACCGGTTTTGAATTTTATTATTATTATATTTTTTTTTGATTTTTTTTGTTGGGCGGTTCGGCCGGTTCGACCGGTGACGGAAGCATGGCCGGTTCGACTAAAAAACCGGTTTTTAAAACATTGAAAAGCGTCTCACTTGTAGTTAAATTACAAATGTGTGCGATAGATAAAAAGCCATTAAACTTAACCCTAACTCCCTGAGTACAAATACGGATATAAGTTCGACCTAAGATATCGAGTTTTTTTATAAATTTATGCTCAACAAAAGAATCACATAAAAGTTGATACTTGATACACAAAAAATAAAAAAAATGAGATAAAGTAACAGGGCCTAAAAACAGGTCCAATTCCAATCTCTCATAAGTCAAACTCGTTTTTATGGATATTATTGTGACTCACTACAACCACGTGTCATACGCTTATTCGTGAATTAATCCTAGTGGACAAGCAATGGACATTTGAAGTCAAAGCTAGTCGCCACGTAGGACTAACGGAAAGTAATAACGGTAACGTCAATTGGGGGTTTTGCAAAGAAGTGTTAATGTAACCGGCTTTCTCGCTTCAATAATAAAATGTGATAAGAATCAAAGCATTCACATGTTACCCCTGTATTATAGCCATATGAACTCATCAGTCACCAGTGTTTGACTGTTTGATAAGTCTTATTGAGTACCTACTTTGTTGTACAAGCTTCTTGCAATATTCATGTAACATAGCAAATGACTAGAAGGGTACCCGCATAATGCGGCGACGGTTATCCGGTGACTATTTTTGTGATGAACAAATATTTTTCATTTTAAACCTTTCTTATTTAGCATGTCCCATGATACGACCCGGTAAGGTTGTATCGATAGTAGCACCCCTTCAAGCGTGATACGAGCTCTTAAGAAGAGAAGAAGAGAATATCAGATATATTTTTATTTGACAAAAGCTTAATGACTTTCATTCATTGTAAAATATTAAATACTAGTTATGAGATAATCTCACACAAATACAAATACTTATCCTAACACGAAATTAACTATGACACATATCCTAACCATGGGTGTAACACTCCCTTCTCCTTAAAAAATCACCTTGTCCTCAAGGTGTTGTCTTAAAAAAAAAAATCTAGATTCCAGGATCCCAAATTTTGAGACGTTTTCTAAACATTTGTGTTATCTCTTTCAACTTGTTCTCAAGCTCGATCGGTAACAATGGCAGTACTTGAATTCATGTTCTATGTTCTTTCCATTCGGATGGAGCAAACCACAACCCACTAACTCGTTTATTCGCCCACAACACTCCAACAATCAAATCTAAATGTGTATCTCCATAAGCTAACCCCATTAATGCGGATGAGTAATAGGCGTTAACAACCTCACTTGTACTTTCTTGATTTCATCTGTCAGCGAATTCAGTCAATCCTAATGTCGATCGTTTATTCTCCTTTTCCGGCTTTGTTCGAGTCTCTTTTTCTTCTGATTCTGGAATGTAAAACTTAACAGTCTCTTCAATCTTTGTAATTGTGACAGCGGCGGTAGCAGCTTTTGGTACAACTTCTGATGTTGTAGAAGAATCAGATGTTTTCTTTTGATATCCACTGAGTGTAAGCGCTGGTTGTAGTCGGTCATTGCTCCGCGAGACGTGTTTCCATTAAGCGAGTTAATGAAAAAGCTTCGTCTAAAGTTGTGGGGTTTGACTTTAAGAGTGCACATTGTAGAGCCGATTTGAGTCTATAGATATAAAACGATTTAAGTAAGTTTTCAGAGATCCCCGTTACTCGATTTATAAGTATCTCAAACTCACTCTGAAATTCGGCCACCGTACCCATTTGCAAGAGCTTAGATAGTGCATCCCGATCGCTTCTACCCGATGCCATGAACAGTAACTCGAAGAACAATACCTCGTGAATAGTGATTAGTGAACAATAATTTTTTTTGGAACCCTAATTTGGTAGCCCTCTCAACGAGTACTCTCAATGAAAGCACCAATTGATACGACCCGGTAAGGTTGTATCGATAATAGCACCCATTTAAGCGTGATGCGAGCTCCTAAGAAGAGAAGACCATATATATTTTTGTTTGACAAAAGATTAATGATATTCATTCATTATAAAACATTAAATACTAGTTATGATTGAGTTCTATACTTCAACTTATGAACCGAATTACAAATGCCAAGAAAGAGTTTTTTTTTTTTGAACGGTCAACAAAACTTTTATTCCACCCAAGACTAGCGGGGAACTAGCCAATACACCATACAATCACCAATATACATATGAGCAAATGAAAAGGAAGAAAACAAACAATACAAAACAGACACCAACCAACATCAAAACATATTGAAGCTGCACCAGGAGGTCCAATCCAGTGGAGCTTTGGCCCTTGACTTAACCCAAAAGTGACTCAAGGATTTAATATCACCCACCACTCTTTGAATAGAACACTGCTTTTGTTGAAAAACCGCCTCGTTCCGAGTCTTCCATAGGCACCAAATCGTCGCTAGACAAACCGCGTAAAAGGCTTTTCGCTTCTTAACAGAGCCACCCATTGATAAGTGCATTTCCAGTATGTCTTTGAAATGGAACGCGAAGAATGAACCCATATTACACCACTGTGACACTATACTCCAAACCAACTGTGCGAACCGGCATGAGATAAAAAGGTGTTCGACATTTTCCGGTAACTCACCACACAAAGGGCACAAATCACTATCCACATTTATATTCCTCCTGACGAGCGCGCACCTAGTAGGCAACCTACCTAATTCCGCTCTCCACGCCAAAATCTCCGCCTTTCTTGGAACCCATGAATTCCGCTGCATAACGAAAGCTGCACGGTCAGACCAACGGTCCTGCAGACGCGATTTAAGGCTGCCCACAGAGAAGCAGCCATCTGCAGCAGGAAGCCACAGCCAGGCGTCCGATTCATTGATCAGCAGAGGCACCGGAACGCTGCTGCAAAAACTCTGCAGGTCTGCATCCTCGGCTGCAGAAAAAGGCGCTCTTTTCCACTCCCAAGACCAACCCAGCCCCTGATCCCGAACCCTGTCCGCGACACAAACGAATTTATTCTTTTCGAGATCAAACAGAGAGGGGTAAACATCGGCTAAAGGCTCATCTCCAGCCCAACAGTCTAGCCAAAAGTAAACGCCCGACCCGTTGCCAATTCGCCCTTTAATAACCCTGCCCAGATCGATTCCACACTGTTTTAAAACATTCACAGACCCAGCCACCTGCTTCCACGGACCTGCAATCGACAACTTATGAGGAATAGCGTTCCAATTTCTAGAAGAGTGATGCAACGCCCAGATAACTTGTCTCCAAAGACCACTCGGATCCACTTTAAAGCGCCACCACCATTTTGCTAACATTGCCAAATTCGCATCTTGAAGCGAGCCAAAACCGAGGCCACCGTATTCGATTGGTGCAATAACCTTTTGCCATCTTACCCAATTCATTTTCGCTTTGTCTTCTGATCCACCCCAAAAAAATACACGCCTCAATTTATCAAGATCTTCAATGACTTTTGCCGGTGCCTTAAACAAGGAGAAATAATAAGTGGGTAGGGCGTTCAATACGGACTTTATTAGTGTAACTCGACCCCCAAAAGATAATGTTTTCGCCTTCCAAATAGATAGTTTGTTTCTAAACGCGTCAATGACCGGTTTCCAATTCTTACTAAGGTTCATATTTGCTCCCACTTGAAGTCCTAAGTAAGAAAAAGGAAAGGAACCGGGTCGACAATTTAAAACACTCGCCATTTGCAGAATGTCTTGGTCCTCCATACCCACACCAAAAACACTACACTTATTGAGATTCGCTTTCAATCCGGACACCAAGTAGAAACATCTTAAAATGCGTTTGAGATTCAAGGCGTTAGACATTGACCATTCCCCTAAAAAAATGACATCATCCGCGTATAGAAAGTGGGATAGTACAAGACCATCCATGCCACAGTGCAAACCATGGAAGACACCAATCTCACTCGCCCGCTTCATTACCCCCGATAGAGCCTCCATTGCTATTACAAAGAGAAATGGTGATATAGGGTCGCCTTGTCGAAGACCCCGTTGACAAACAAACTCTTGAGTTGGCGACCCATTAATAAGGACCGAAGATCGGGCCGATGAAACAATAGACATAATCCATTTGCACCATTTGGCTGGGAAATTCATCTGCACCATTATGGACTCTAGGAAACCCCAATTTAGAGAATCATAAGCTTTCTCTAAATCCACTTTGAAGATCATACCTTGCCTCCTATTGCGCTTCATCCATCCAACCAACTCGTTCAACATTAACGGACCATCAATGATGTTTCTATCAGCTAGAAACGCCGACTGCTCCGGTGAAATCAGCTTGTGAATGACTCGTTTCAGCCTAGAAACCAACACTTTCGACACCACTTTGTTAACACACCCAACTAGGCTTATAGGCCGATAATCGTTGAACCCCACAGGATCTTTTTTTTTCGGAATTAATGCAAGAAAAGAGGACGAGCAGCCAGGTCCCAATTCAGCCCCGTCAAAAAACTCAGAAAAAAGCCGAACAAAATCTTGTTGCAGGCCGTTCCATAAGCGCTTGAGAAATTTGAAATTGAACCCGTCAGGGCCCGGGGCCTTGTCGCCATCACATGACCAAACCGCATCCTTTATTTCCTGCAAAGAAAAAGGTTGTACCAGAAAATCCGCATCGTTATTAGACAGCTTTTGTAGGTTCGGGCAAACAATGGAAGGCCTGATTGGCTTCGGTTCTCGGAACCTATCCATGAAAAACGTGAAGGCTGTGTCTTTAATGAAAACTGGGTTCGTAATCCATTCGCCATCCATCATCAAGCCATTAATCCTGTTACTGGACACATTCGCTCCCAAAACACCATGAAAAAAAGCTGAATTTTCATCACCCTCAACCGCCCAACGAATTCTAGCCTTCTGTTTCAGGTCCAAATGTTTGCGCCTCTCGAAGTCAAAAATAAACGCCTTGAATTCATTTCTGACATCGATTTCGCGTGCATTCAGATCCGTAGTCTCGGCCATAAGTTCCAATCTATCCAACTCGGATCTCTTCCAATTATATTCACCATCCAATCTAGATTTTTCAGCACCAACCCAACCCTTGATCTTTTTTTTCAGGAACTTTAGTTTTGTAGAGATGGCCATGTCAGCAGGCCCAGTAAAGGAGAAACCCGAGCAAATACCACCCACATAATCCATGAAACCGGGCAGATCCAACCATGAATTAAAGAATCGAAATGGGATATGGCCAAAATCAGCAGGCACCACAGAAAGAACAATCGGACAGTGATCTGACAGAAAACGGGATAAAGCCGTAGCCGTGGCATCCGGCCATTTCCCCAAAAAACCACTACAAACTAGAAATCTGTCCAATTTGCTGAATTTAAGGCCGTTATCCGACATATATGTGAACTTGTGCCCACCCATATTGAGCTCATTAAGCCCAGCCCTTTGTATAAAAAGATTAAACGCGTCCGCATTAGCCTGTATGAACTCCGTATTCTTTCTTTCGGATTGGCACGTAACGTCGTTAAAGTCCCCCAAAAAAACCCAACTACCACCCTGTGAATTCTTGACCTCCACCAACTCGTCCCAAAGTGCCCGTCTTCTAGTGATGTCATTTGGGGCATAAATATTTACAACATTCAACTCCACATTTGTGGCCACCAAATAACCAATAGTCACCAAGAAATACCTATTTTTAATAACATTACTGACCTGATAAACCGAGGGGTCCCAAACGCTGATGATTCCCCCAGATCTACCCTCCGCAAACACCTGATCGAACTCAAACGCGGATCTGCCCCATAAGCTATTAACCTGAAAAAAGGACTCCTGACTAACTTTTGATTCTTGAATGCCTAAAAAGTGTGAACTATGACACGTCTTCAAACCCCGGACCCAGGACGTTTTACGGTCGTCCCTAACACTCCTTATGTTTAAGCTTAGACAATTCATTGAGCACCATTAACAGCGCCCTCTCCACTGACCAACTCCATAACATCAGCTTCAAAACCCTGAAGCTCGATTCCGAACACAGCTCCCAACCTAACAGTACTCTCAACTTCCTTAGCCATTGCTTCAGTATCATCGCCCATATTAGACTGGTTATTAACGGTAGGCCCAGAGCCATCGACCAAAGTTGGTTGTGGCTGTTGGTCGACCCCCAGATTAGCATCCCCATCTTGTACTTGTACCTCAGTGCCAATGTCGGTCGGAATTAAGGGGACCTCCAAGTTATTTCTGATAATATCATCAGTGTTCTCCACTGAAAGGTTTGACATAAAAGTGGGAACATTACCAATTGGGCCCAAGTCTTCATTCTCCTGGGCTGGGCTCCTAAGGTGCCTTGGCCTCTTCCTTGACTGATGGGTCTGATTACCATTCAACCCCTGGCCCACCGAAAAACTACCCAGAGGTACATTTAAATCAAAAGACTTTTTGTTGCCTACCCCACCAGGCGTGCAGCAGCTAGGGCTTTGTGCAGCATTTAATTCCAAACCCGGGGACGTTTGGATTTCCCCATGCAAACTCCCCACCCCCTGCAACGGTTGACTGTCTATCACCCCTTCACCTTCCTTATTCACCGGAAAGTGCTCCGGTACCTCACACTCCATATTCCGGTGATCGGGAGTCGGATCCCTTCTAAATTCCCCCTCTTCCAGATCCTCACCTCCGGCTATCGAGCCTTCAGATTGGAACGGAGAGTCGACACCAATGGACGTCAAATCGCCAACCAGGTTTTGCAACAGAGAATCTTCCACCTCCTCAATCCATATCGGTACGGAAACATTATTCCATACAATACTAACCTCTTCTCCAATCTTAGCATTCACCGGTGTAGAGACCCATACCCTACCTTCCATGTTGTCCGATGACAGCCAAGAGAAATCTGAATTCTTGACCACTCTTCCGAATAGGCTTCCCACTTTGTTAAAGAACACGTCTTCTCTGAGCTGTAGAGGCATTCCACGGATTTTCAGGCACACAACCCTTTCGAACTCCATCATTCCACCATCCCATAATGACGCAGAGAGGAAGTAATCTCCCCACAGTGAGTCTTTCCTATTGATGAAATCCACGGCGGTTCGTTTGTCCCGAAACACCAACATCACCTTCATACCACCAATTAGGCTCACCGGACTTTCATCGTACCCACCCGACTTCATCATTGCCTTTACCCCTTTGAGTGCAGTCACATCTTTTGCCTCGGCGATAACCGTTCGCTTAATACAGTGACTTGGGTACATTGCAGCTATTTCCTCTATCACCAGAACTTTTGACGATGCCGACGGTAACTCCGTATCCCCAGTCACAATATTTCTGAAAGACACACCACTCGTCTTGTTAACCGGAATGTACTCCATGTTAGCATTTGGCTGGTCCCCCGTCCGTTGTTGATCCGCCATCCTCTGCATAACTGGTTGCACCATTCTCCTATTATTCTTGTCATATTTTGCAACTGATACTCCCACCTTTGCCTCCATAATCTTGACCGTGTTCATGCTTTTCAGTACTTCATTCAGATTTTTCACGTCCAAGTATCTTACAAAGCCAAACCAATTCCCCCGTGAGTCGGTTTTCCTAGCGACGTAAGCATCTTTCACTATGCCATGAGGCTGAAAAGCCATCCATAACATTGAGTCGGTCACCCCTCTTGGAAGATTCGATACAAAAAAGGTAGTCACCTGTCGAGAATCATTCTGCCCCCTGTTGTTTTTTCGCCGGAACGGCGCGTCTCTTCGGTTTCTCATTTATTTTGCCTTGCTTAGTTAATCTCAAGAACAAGTGTTTAGGTGACCCCAATGATAGTGCCAAGAAAGAGTTTAGTTCCCAAAATAAAACTTCCTAAATTCAAAGTCAATAAATGCCGGTTCTCCAATATGACACCGCTCCAAAGTCAAAAAACTACAATAAAAGTCGACATGAAAAAGTTTAGTTCCCAAAATAAAACTTCCTAAACTCAAAGTACCACAACCAAACATAAGACACAATCTAGAAGTACTAGATGTAAAACCCCACACATATTTTAAGCTTTCAACTCCCCACTTCAACACACTTTCTTGTTCAAATCTCAACTGTGTTTCTGTGTGTTTTCATTTCTACAATGGCAGTAGCCACAAAACCCCTCATCCTTTTCATCTCAATCCTACTTCTACTCTCCATTAACGTCATATCCAAAGAAACACAAACCAATCTCCAAGGACTAGAACAAGAAGAAGATGAAGATCTCAGTTTCTTAGAAGAACCCGAACCCGAATCACACGATCACGAAGATGACCAAGACTTCGAAAACTACGAAGATCTCGAAGATTTCCAACCCGGCGATAGTGAATATGATGAATCATCATATACTGAAGCTGAAGTTGATGACAGTGACGTGGTGGCCTTGAACAATACGAATTTCGACGAGTTTATAGGCCAGAATAAGTATGTGATGGTGATGTTCTACGCCACGTGGTGTGGGCATTGTCAGGCGTTGAAGCCGGAATATGCGGCGGCTGCTACGGAATTGAAGGAGGAAGGGGTGGTGCTTGCCAAAGTGGATGCGGGTGAGGAGAACGAGTTGGCTCAGAAATGGAATGTGGAGGGCTATCCTACTGTGGTGTTTTTTCTTCATGGGGTTGATAAGGTCTATAATGGCCCAAGAAATAAGTAAGTTTCTTTTAAGGGTTAATGCATTTGTTCCATTATCAGATACGAACCCAAAATAATACAACAATACCCATCCAACTTCCAAATTTTGTTTCATTATCATACGTTTTGTTTGCACCGTTAGTCCTTTTGACTAACGACCGTTGACTAACGGTGCAAACAAAACGTATGATAATGAAACAAAATTTGAAAGTTGGATGGGTATTGTTGTATTATTTTGGGTTCGTATATGATAATGGAACAAATGAGAAAGTACGTTGCTATTACATGCCATTAACCTTTTTTTAACTTCGGTTAGAGGTGTGACTGTCTGCATCCTACCTCCCCCGTCCTGCTTCGACGGGATTAAGTATTGTTGTTGTTGTAATTTGATGGTCTATTTATGTCATATTTGGTATTGAAAGTTAGGAAAAGGGTAATATGATGGTCAATTGATAGTATGAATTAGAATTAACGAAGTAGAAATCGAAACATATATTAGACAATTTAAGAATTACCCAACACAGTTTTGCGTTTTCAGCAATAAGTAAAATGATTTAGATCATTTGGAAGGGAGGCGTGTTTTTTTGTTAGTGTATTACTTGCTATGAGGAATATTGCTGATTTCTAAACTCGTGATTACGTATGAAGGGGGGCGGTTTACCATAAGAAATGTGTTTATTTTATAAGTGCTTGCTGTTGTCCCAGGTGATAAAAGTACAAAAAGTGGGTGCTTTCAGTTATGTATTTGCTGAGTGATAATGGGCTGTAACTGGATCAAGTAAATTTGAGAATTTTTTTGATCAGTTTGATACATTAATTTTTCCAAAAAGTCAATATTTTGTATTGTTTTTGTAAATTTGTTTGGTCACAAACCATGTGAAATATTCTGTTTGGTAGATCCCATGGAAAAGTTGAGCTACAATGGTATTATGTGTGAAATTGGAAGGAGAGATTCTAAAATTGGAAGAAATTTGTCAGGAAATAAGCATAGAATGTTAGTTAATCAAGTGTTTCATCTACGTAGTCGCAAAGAGGTGGTAAATGTATCTTATAGAGTTAACCGAAAGGAATAAAGGATCATTAGCTTTGTGAATAATCCAAGCACCAAAAGACTTTTAACTTTTGGAATCTCTATGCATTTCTTTTCATGGATTAAGAAATTTTTATCTTATTGGTTTTTTCTTCCCAGGGATGCTATTGTAGGTTGGGTGAAGAAGAAGATTGGTCCTGGTGTACAAAATATAACCACAACAGAGGAAGCGGAACCTATATTGACCAGCGAGTCACCCATAGTTGTGGGCTTTTTTGAGAATCTAGTGGTATAATTTCTGTTACACTTGAGATCTTAGTCTTCTTTTCCAGTTACTTCTTAAGTTCAAATGAAAATTCTTTTTTCCTCAACTTAAACGCAACATTAAAGGAGTTGACTTCCTTTATGTTACAAATTATAACATTAGATTTTCAATGTTTATGATGCATGCAGGGTACAGATAGTGAAGAACTTGCTGCAGCTTCAAAACAAGATGATGAAGTAAGCTTCTACCAAACGTCCAATGCTGATGTGGCAAAGCTTTTCCATATCGACCCACAAGGGAAACGTCCATCTTTGGTCTTGTTGAAGAAGGAAGATGAGAAAATTAGCCACTTTGGTACGTTTTTTCTCAACAGTCTTAAATTTTTAAATGTCTGTATAGTAATGGCAGGGTTGACGTATTTATTTATGACTGGGTTGTTTGTTATGTTCTATTTCTAAAAGTTCAAAATTTAAATGGGTAAAATCAAAAGAATAAACCTAAAAAAGTAATGGGCCAAATGGGTCGTACAAGTTGAAATTTGTCATGGCTCCATAGATCATAAGTTGTTGTTAAGGTTTCAGATACCAATGATTTGGTCCCAAAACAAAACTGGACCATTCACATCGTCGAGTTAACGGTTTTCCTAATTTGTAATTCTCACTTTTGGTTAGGTCGGGTCTAGTTTCGGCCCGATGTAGACCCCTTTGAAACTTAATTACCTATTCTTTAACCTTTAGAACACAATGAAATCTCGATAACACCTTCTGATTTAACAGACTAATCATTTATAAAGGAAAATATGCATAATGTGTTTCGGGTCAACCCCACACACCCCGTTCAAATGCTTAACTGTTTTGATCTGTTACCTAACCTTCCTGACCTGCCCATTTACCAACAGCGGGTGAGTTTACAAAGTCAGCAATAACAGAGTTTGTCTTCAAGACCAAGAATCCTTTGGTGATTTACTTCACTCGTGCAAGTGCTTCACAAGTTTTTGAGAATGCAATCAAGAATCAGGTAAGGATTTCGACTGAATCAGTTTTGTCTAAAGTTTATGCTTATAAAAAGGTGCGACTGTGTGAGCCTCTTTTTATATATGCCTATGAATTCATGTACTATACAGTATGATAATCCTAGCAACAACTATAAAGCATAACAGACTTTGTATGCTTAATTGTTGTTTCCATCTACTATTATTGTGTAACAGCTATATAAATTTGTTGGTTTTACCTTCGTATTTCAATAGGTGATTCTTTTTACTACTTTGAATGATACTGAGAAGTTCCTTCCCATATTCCAAGAGGCAGCAAAAGATTTTATAGGAAAGGTTAGTATATTTGTTGAAGGGTCTACTTTTTGAACCATAATACTTTGACTGTTATAAAGAAACCATTGTTCTTAAACAAATATATGAATATATCAAAGAACACTTCTAAGTACAATGGTTTTTTTTGTTGACTCATTCACATTTTCACGAAATTTATCAAACACAAATTTTAGTTTGCAAAAGTCCATCCACTCTTTATTCAATCAAATGCACTTGAAGCTGCAGTATAGTAATGTTCAATTTCGTTTTTTAATTCACGTTTCACATATACTTTAGATTAACATTCTACCCGTGTTTTGCAGGCCCTATTTGTTTATGTTCCAATGGATGATGAGGATGCTGGTAAGCCAGTTGCAGAATACTTTGGCATTGAGGGAGATGCCCCAAGAGTGAGTGTTCCCACCGTCATCATGCATTCCTGACCTCATTGCCTATAGAATGTGATCATATCATGACATTGTTTCCATGCAGGTTATTGCCTTTACTGGAAATGAAGATGCTAGAAAATTCTTTTTGGAAGGAGAGTTGACTTTGAAAAGTATCAAGGTTTGCAACATTTGACTGTGCTATCATGGATTTTTTTTATCATTATTGACATAGTAATGATAAACTAACTGGCTCAACTTCATTCCGTGGCGCTATATTTTTTTTCTTTTGTTTAATAGTCATTTGCCGAAGATTTCCTACAAGACAACCTCAAGCCCTTCTTTAAATCTGATCCAATCCCAGAGACAGTAAGTTCACTTTTACTACTATTACTACGACAAAGATAATTATTGAAACTATATTTGATATAATTTACGGAAAAAAAAAAATGTCTATGGTCGATAAAGTGAAAGTTGCCATGTTTAATATTTCTAATACTAAATAATATATCAAATGCCACTTTTGGTCATTTTTATCTATTTGTATTTGATTATTACTGT
This sequence comes from Artemisia tridentata subsp. tridentata, assembly GCA_021014915.2. Lineage (NCBI taxonomy): Eukaryota > Viridiplantae > Streptophyta > Magnoliopsida > Asterales > Asteraceae > Artemisia > Artemisia tridentata. The sequence continues at coordinate 323,722,401 of CP139503.1, forward strand.
TTTCTTAATTTACCAAACACTCTAACCATTGATTAATCCTATTATTACAATATTAAGCAGCAGAAGCACATCCAAAAATATCTCTTGCAGCAATTTTTATTACTACAATGTTGTGTTTCTGATTATTCTGTACTTTAATGTGACATAATAAGTTTCAAGACCCACATCCAAACACCCCCAAAACTCTTACATTGCGTTTCTCTTGTGCATTTTTTTTTAATGTACTTAAGCTTGTATCTATCTTCGTCTTTGTTTCTTGCTCCAGAATGACGGGGATGTTAAAATAGTTGTCGGTAATAACTTTGACGAAATAGTTTTGGACGAGTCAAAGGATGTTCTTTTGGAGGTACGCTTTTTATTTAATTAAACCGTTGAATACGCATCTCAACGTGTTTATTGTGATGCAATAATATAATTTTTTGTTATCAGATATATGCTTCGTGGTGTGGCCATTGTCAAGCACTCGAACCAACATACAATAAACTTGCAAAACATCTTAGAGGCATTGACTCCCTTGTTATAGCCAAGATGGATGGCACCACAAACGAGCACCCTCGAGCTAAGGTATTCTACTATCTGTCAATATTAAACTTCGGATTATTTTATGATATATTCTGTTAACTTTTTTACATTTTCATCTTTCTCAGTCTGATGGATACCCAACAATTCTTTTCTTCCCGGCTGGCAATAAGAGCTTTGACCCGGTAAATGTCCAACTGTCCATTAAACAGCCCACAAATTCGTTATTTTACTTTATTTTTTTTAACCATATATGAAACTTTTTAAACTTGGGTTTTGCAGATCACAGTAGATACAGACAGAACAGTGAAAGCCTTTTACAAGTTCATCAAGCAGCACGCTGCAATCCCTTTTAAACTCCAAAAACCTGAGTCAACTCAGAAAGCCGAGTCAACAGAGAAATCTGAGTCATCTCAGAAATCGGAGTCGACTCCGGAAAACAGCAATCAAGATCTGAAGGATGAACTATGAGGTCCAATGCCTTTGGTTCAAATTTAACATTAGCATACATTTGCTTCCCGAATTGAATAATATAGATGGGCAGATCTTAAAAGTCAAATTTTGAATTTTTTACTTTAAGTTATGTAAAAGTCGAAGGTTTACTTGCATATTTAGATACTATTTTATTCAAGTATATTTAAATATCTCTATGCCTGCTTCCAAACAAACGTATTTGACGGGTTCTCCAATTCTTTAGTACGACCTTAGCTGCCTTTCGGATTTACATATGTTATGACATTCTTTTTGTTTTCTTGTCATTTTGATCATTGTTTTCATCACATCTTTTTTAATATAAAAGCCTGTTTTTTATTAGTTCTGTAACACTGCAACTATGGGGAAACAGTTGCCATTTTTTCTTCTTGTTTTGGTTCTGGTTATGGCATCAGTTCCTAGCTTACAAGGTTCCCGGAGAATACTTCAGTTTGTACCATCCCCACAACCTGCACCAGGCCCGTCAGCCCCTAGCTCATCTCCGTCACCCTGGACAGGCCCATCAGCCCCGGGTTCGTCTCCATCAGCACCAGGACCATCAGCTCCTAGTTCGTCTCCATCACCAGAATTCCCACCTCATACTCCGCCACCTCCAACTCCACCTAGCGGCGGCAGCGGTGGTAGTGGCAACGGAGGAGGTGGAGGTGGATCTTCTGGACTGAGTGGGGGACAGAAAGCTGGCATCGTTATTGGAGTTTTGGCAGGTGCGGGTTTGATCGGGTTTGCTGCGCTTGTATACATGAAACGCCGTAGCAATATCAGGCGAGCACGTTTTGGTGTATTTGCTAGAAGATCCGAACTCTGAGCTCTTTTATTTCTTTCTATTGGTTCAAATTTATCATTTACCTTGTTATATAGAGTGCGAGAGAAAAATAAGTACGATTGTCGGATACGTTGAGATTTAGAGATATTGTTAAACAGTCACCCGACTTTGATACCATATGCCAGTATGCCACTACAATAACTAACTAGACTTGATTAAGAAATGGGTGTAAATAAAATACAGTCATTTGGTTCTAAGGTTGGGATGCAGTAGTTTTTTTTTTTTTTTTTCTCCGACATGTATATCAGCATTATATTTACAACATCTTGTTCTGATGACTATGAACGTATAGCTTTTCCCAAAACAGATTAGGCTGTGTACTACATAAAAGTACATATACAAAACAATAATGCAAGTAAGGCTAGTAGCAATGGGACGGATTAAATCGGTCACACCCTCAATTCGACCGATATTAAAATCGGTCAAGGCGAGTGTGGATATGTAGTCAAATATCGGTCGAGCAACTAAAAAAAACAATCGGTCTAAATATCGACCGATTGTGAGACACACATAATTCCAAAAAAAACTATCCGTTTCATATTTAAAAAAAAAAAAAAAAAAAAAACAACTTTACCACTTTACAACCTTATAAATACCAACCTCAAACACACTTCTAAACACACAATTTCAAACAACATTTCTATCAATACCTTCAAACAACTTCTTTTAATTATGTCTTACGAGCTATTTTTTTGTTCTTCGTCTTTCGACGATGATGAAGTTATGAGTGAGTTTGCGGAGTTTGCTTGGAACACTTACCAAGCAGCACAGCCAAAAGTTCCACGAAGGTACATACGTAGGGATCATGAGGGTGCTCATAATCGTTTAATGGCGGCATACTTCTCCGAAAACCCGCAGTTCGATGAAAGAACATTCTGTCGGCGGTTCCGAATGAGCCGAGAACTATTCATACAAATTATTCGAGAGGTAACCTATTTTCAACAATATATGTAATGTTTTTATTTTTAATGAATTTTAAATTTGTTGTTTAAAATATTTGAATTATTAAAATAATAATAATAATAATAATAATAATAAAAACAACTCGGTCATCAACTGTGGCAACTTGGTCCATGTCTGGTCATCGAAGAGAGAAAGCTGATGTGACAAAGGATAACCCGGGTCTCCACTGTGCCCAGCCTAATGCAACTGATTATTAAAGGGTCCTGGTGTTAGTCAAATAAGTATCGAGTGAAGTGACACGTCTGAACACAATGTAGCATCTGCATCTTTCTTTTTTTTTTTTTATATATATTATTATTATTATTATTATTATTATTATTATAGAAATGCAACAATAAAATAGAGGGTAAAAGGTATAGAATACCATCCTACTTTCAAAAAATTACCATCTTGAACTATTTACTTTTTTATTGCTGACTTTACCAACAAACTTTCAAATTTTAATTCGACTTGAACCATTTCTTTAGACCGTTAGAATTCATGTGGCAACGTTAGTCCTATTAGTCAACGAACGTTTGCAAAGTTAGTCCTTTTATACTAACGATGTCAACGAACGTTTGCAAAGTTAGTCCTTTTATACTAACGATTGTTTTTAATTAACTAAAAATTTAGAAAAAAATTTAAAAAAATTCAAAAATTTTTTAAAAATTCAAAAAATTTATAAAAATTCGAAAAAACTTATAAAATTTCGAAAAATTTTTAAAAATTCAAAAAAAATTTAAAAATTCGAAATATTTTATAAAATTTTCTAAAATTTTCGAAAAATTTTATAAAAATTTCGAAAAATTTTATAAAAATTTCGAAAAATTTTATAAAATTTTCGAATTTTTATGATTTTATAAAATTTTATAAAAATTTCGATATATTTTATAAAATTTTATAAAAAATTTATAAAATTTCGAAATTCGAAAAATTTTATAAAAATTTCGAATTTTTTTATAAAATTTTATAAAAATTTTGAAAATTTCGAAAAATTTTATAAAATTTTATAAAAATAAATTTTATAAAATTCTCGAATTTTTAAAATTTTATAAAATTTTATAAAAAATTTTGAAATTTTTATAAAATTTTTCGAAATTTTTATAAAATTTTATAAAATCTTTTGAAATTTTTATAAAATTTTTCGAATTTCGAAATTTTATAAAATTTTTCAAAATTTTTATAATATTTTAAAAAAATATTCGAAATTTTTATAAAATTTTATAAAATTATAAAAATTCGAAAATTTTATAAAATTTTTATAAAATTTTTCGAAAATTTTATAAAATTTCAAAATTTTTCGAGATTTTTATAAAATTTTGAAATTTTTCGAAAATTTTATAAAATCTTTCGAATTTTTAAATTTTTTTTGAATTTTTAAAATTTTTTTGAAATTTTATAAGTTTTTTGAATTTTTATAAATTTTTCGAATTTTTAAATTTTTTTTGAATTTTTATAAATTTTTCGAATTTTTTTAAATTTTTTTTCGAATTTTTATAAATTTTTTAAATTTTTTTCGAAATTTTATAAGTTTTTCGAATTTATATAGATTTTTTGAATTTTTAAAAAATTTTCGTATTTTTTTAAATTTTTTTTGAAATTTTATAATTTTTTTTCGAATTTTTATAAATTTTTTGAATTTTTAAAAAAATTTTGAATTTTTTTAAATTTTTTTCCTAATTTTTAATTAATTAAAAACAATCGTTAGTATAAAAGGACTAACTTTGCAAACGTTCGTTGACATCGTTAGTATAAAAGGACTAACTTTGTAAACGTTCGTTGACTAATAGGACTAACGTTGCCACATGAATTCTAACCGTCTAAAGAAATGGTTCAAGTCGAATTAAAATTTGAAAGTTCGTTGGCAAAGTCAGCAATAAAAAAGTAAATGGTTCAAGATAGTACTTTTTTGAAAGTAGAATGGTATTCTATAGCTTTTACCCAAAATAGAATCCGCAAAGACAACAAAAGTACAAGAGAGAAGGCATCTCACCCCACTTAAATAAGCAAATTAAATGGTGGATGAGACCCAAGAGAACAAAACAAAAAATTACACAAGGCCACAGATGACGCGAAACATCTCCTAAAATCCTATACTGATTAAATGGCGATTTAGAAGGGCAAAAATTAGTACACGTATACAACATCTAATAGTTCATGCATGTCTTAAATAAGGTGGTGTTTGTTTTTTCAGAGGGTCTGAATCTGAATCTGAGGCGTAAATATCTGAATCTGAACGGGAAAAAAAAACTCATGTTTGAACGGGATTTTTTTTTTTTTTTTTTTTTTTTTTTTTTTTTTTTTTTGTCAACAAGAGGCATTCAGAAGCGTTAAGACACCCCTCTCAAGTCTTGACCATTAAGATCTAACTGCATCTGAACGCGTCTGAACGGAAAAAAAAAAAAAAAACGGTCTGAATGACAAAATGTCTGACCGATTCAAATGTGAAGCCCGTTAAGAGGGGAAAAAAAAACAAACACGCTCTAAGACTTGAACACAAAAGCAAGTAAACTGACATGAATCTCATTTAAAGCTACCAGGGTGTTTAGGTAAAATCTTACCCTTGGTTCGTTAGATCCACTTCTTGGACTCGTATGAACCTGAAACGAAGATAACACACGTCAGCCTCGTCTTGGGTTTTATCCCAAGACCAAGCTCCGGTGTGAGGATAAGTGTTTGTCCGGAGAAAGTAATAAATATGAGTTGTAAATGAGTAGTAAATGTGAGTGTGAGAGAGAGAGAGAGAGAGAGAGAGAGAGAGAGAGAGAGAGAGAGAGAGAGATAGATCAATGCCTGCATTGAATGTGTTGGGGTATTTATAGCACCCCAATCACTGTGCATTTACTGTACCTGACACCTTGGGGGGGGGGGGGGGGGGCGAGGGGCCGATCTATGTATAGTGACCTATAGGCACTGTACGTGTACTTGAAGAACTGTTCCGCAAAACCCGAGGCGGCGTACTTGAAGGACATATCCCGTAAAACCTGGAGGTGGCGGCACAGTGCGTATCTTGGTCCTTCCCAATACATTATTATAATCATTTGTTTATATTCGCGAGATCCGGACCGGACGGCATGATTAGGTCCGTCCGGTGTATGTCGTCCGGCCTGAGTCATCCGGACACATACACGAACATGTCCCTCCCCCAAGTATTGTACTTTTGATTTCTAAATCAAATGTGCAATATTTGAAAGTTGCTGGAATAACGGACAAAAGCCATAAATGCAGAAGGTTAAAAGGATACCATGAGTCACGCTTAGTTTTTCGTGAGTGTGACACGTGTCTTACTCTGTTCTTCCAACGGTTGCGATGTGCCTTCTGACACGATTTGATGTTTTGTCCTATTCTTATTTTGCCTATAAATAGGGGGGGGGGTGAATCCTCATTTTTACCACATTTCTCTTTTTCACTGTCTGCCTCCGAACGATTTATGATCATCCCTTCCGTCCTCAGGTGCGTCTATCTTCCTCCTTACTTTCTTGTTTTCATTCCATCTCCTACGACTCTTAAGACATGTCGGACGACCATTCAATTCCGGACAACCAGGAGGGTACGAGTGGTACTTCTTACGTCCCCAAATTTGATATGCATATTCATACTTCCATTTTGAATGAGGCTGGGGTAAGTTGGATTGCCAAGACGTACGGCATTCCGCTTGACCTACATCCCCGTCCCGCTCCGGATGGGACAAACCATCCTCAATGTGCCGGAGGATGCCATTGGTTTATACGTCAACTTTTTTAAACAATGAGGTTTTAGGATTCCCGTCTCTACATTTCTTTTGAGGGTTTTGAAGTACTTCAGAGTGCATATTTCTCAGCTTGTGCCGATTCGCATAAACCGTACCACTATGTTTGAGATGTACTGCAGAGCTTTAGATATTGATCCTACCGTTCTTCTATTCTGAGTCTTTTATAAACTTTGCAAACAAGGCCACTGGTTTTCTTTCCAAGCCCGGACCGACAAGACATACAAACCCTGTTTTAAGGAGATAAAGTCCAGTCTCAAGAACTGGAAGAATCAGTTTTTCTTGGTCGATCGGAGGGAAATTCCCATTGCCATGCCATGGCGTCACGTGGATTCGAACATCTCATATCCTCCTCCGCCCGCTGGCTCTTATGACGAGGATTTAGTTGAAAGACTCCGGGAGGTGGTTATTCCTCTACACAAGCCGCATCCCAGCTTGTTGTATGCCGTTGGGCTTAGCTCCATGTGGAAGTACGCCGGACACAAACCTGTCTTGAAGGGTCCGGGGGGAGATGATAATATGCCCCTTTACATATTTTGTTTGCCTTTTTTGTGCCTAACTCTTTCCGTCTTACGCTTTGCTTGTTTTTGTGATGCAGTTGTCACTATGTCCGAGTTTCTTCGCATTCCAAACTTTGAGGGGTGCAAGGTTTCTGCCAGGCCACTTTTAGGTGAGGGGGAGAGACATGCAACTCACACCACCCCTCCGGCCAAAAATATTGGGGCCATTCCCCCCAAGTCAAAGTATATGCAGGTGGTTAAGTCGCCTAGCGAGGTGGTGGTGGCCGCTAGGAAGAGAAAAGAGGATCAAGCGGCCGCAAAGGCGGCAACCGAAGGGGAGGGTCATACCAGGAAGAGGCGTGTTAAAAAGTAAAATGCACACAAAGGACAAAATTTTAGTAGGTTACAAACAATCATAAATTTCGACAAGGTAGTTGCATTTTTTAATCCCTTTTTAAGACTAGGTGTATGGGTGTAATAAGGACACCTAAATACCACATTTATCACCGTCACCTCAGCGTCAGATCAACTTTCTCTATCTACAACAAACTTCACCAGCAAATTAGTGTACTAAGAGGGTCGGGTATAGCAGCGCACACCGGCGCCACTTCCGACGTGGCAAACCAAGTGGCGCCGCCACCCTTGTGTCACTACACAGCGGATCGCAAAAAAAAAAAAAAAAAAAAAAATATATATATATATATATATATATATATATATATATATAGACAGCACATGGCACTTAAGTGGTGAGGAAGAAGATAATAAGTTTTGTGTTTGAGTGTTGTATTTTAATTAGTTATGGTAGGACTAAATGACATGTAAAATGGCATGACACTGGTGAAAGGGATGTTTTGGGGTGTGAGCGTTGAAAGTGAGGATGCTGAAGTGGCGTTGAGGTGACACCGAAAAGGTGAAATTGACATATTGCCACACCTGATGCTCTAAGACAACCAACTTCACCACATAAACATACCCTACTTAAACACGAATATACCATACCAAAACACTCCGTCTTTGCATCGATCGAGTCTTCCTTTTTCTTGGCTGAAAATGCGTGCTCATCTTGAGCCGTAATAAGGGAGACACATCTTGGGTGGTCCAAGTCATGCCTTTATTACGCCTTGTCTAACTATTATTAAATATTGATAGATCAATTATGAATATATTATTGAAAGGGATAATTACATATGTACGTTATCTAAACATTAAAATGACAAATATATATATATATATATATATATATATATATATATATATATAGGGGGATTTTCATTTCAGAACCATCTTATCTGCGAGAACTGACAGAACCACCAAAAACATACATGCACACCTTTTAAAATAAAATAAAAATACACGCAAATCATCAATAATCGTAAGTATTCACCTATGTTCTTCAATATCATCATGAACTCATCCTCTTTTTTCACAAAAACCTTACACACGGCCGCAATATTGTCGCTGCACGCCTTATAAAAACATACATGCACACCTTCAAAGAAAAATTTTATATTTCCAATTTCTTATCAAATTCTTTAGAACAACCATGTTTTTTTTAAAACATAAATGTTGTTTTTAGAACATATGTGCAAAAATACAATTATTGAAGGCGTGCATGTATGTTTTTTATGGTTCTGTCAGTTCTCGCAGATAAGATGGTTCTGAAATGAAAGTCCCACTATATATATATATATATATATATATATATATATATATATATATATATATATATATATATATATATATATATATATATATATATACAAAATACAATATTTGAATGCATAATATACATTACGTTTGTCAAACATACCCACAATGCAGGTAAAACATGTTTTGAGTAAATGTAACATTGTGATGTTTAAGTTAGGGCTGAGCATGGACGACCCAAAACCGAACCGGACCGACAAAACTGACCGAATCGACAAAAACCGAGCTGACCCGACAGACCTTTGATTCGGTCTCGGTTTCATGTTTTTCCTATTTTCGGTTTCGGGTCGATTAGGTTCGACCCAAAACCGACAAAAATGTTGGAATTTAAATAGCATGACTATCATCTAAATAAATAAACACATCAAAGCACGTATAGCGGAAGCAAGATCAAATATTTAACACATATAAAGAATTACCGAATAATAAATAGTTACATACCTTTTGATCCTAGCTAAACAAGGATCTAATCTTCTCTTCACTTCACTTGATCAAACCAATAGGATTACCGTGAAACCCCTTACCTTTTTGTTTCACAATTCAAGATGAATAACTAAAGTAAGTTATTACCGAACTCTTGTACACACGTACTATAACCAATCAAGTATTGATGCTAGTGAATGAACACGATTAACCAAAACAATTTTGTTAACTTAGAAAAATCGATCCCCCCTCCTAATAGAAGTGGTCGACCGGTTTTAGAACAAAAAAGAGGAAGGGAACAAATTTAGGGTTATAGTAAATGCACAAGGGAAAGAAACAATAACCTTTCAATTTGTATTTATAGGCAAAACCTAAACTTGGAGGAAAGGAAATCGACATGGGTTAGGAAACCCATGCCACCGATTGGCCAAGCCCAAATATGGGGTTCTAGATCTTTCTTTTAGCTCCTAATTTCACTAACGGTCCTTCCTTTATTCCCTAACGGTCGTTAGTCAATTCCGTTAATTACTTAACGTCCGTTAGTTATCATTTCGTGTCAAAATAATTAAAATACATAATCATTATATATATATATATATATATATATTAATTATTTACTTGATCATTCATACGTAAAGTGTGCAATCCCTCGGTCCCGTGTTCGAATCTAGACATACACGATTAATATTTTTCCATTAAACTCTAACAGCTCCCACTTGGAAATCTATTAAAAGTGTAATGACATTGGTTAGTGTCTAGCAACACGCCAATGCTCCTAGTACAACTCGGCTGGTGGTCTCCTGTGTAGAACACTGGAAAAATCCCTTGTAATTATAATCGTTAATAAATAATAAACCTCAGTTTCTGTTACTGATCCCCATTATTACAGAAAATTTTGAAATTTTTCTTATTATATTAATTGGTCGTGTTTACGATATAATATAATTCGTTTAATGACGGAACAAGTCCTCGAAGTGTTTGACGAAACTTAAATGTTTCACTAATCCTAATTAAACTCTTAATTACACAACCGGGCCCTTAATTAATATTTCAGCCCAACTCTATTCGAAGTTACTATTCATTCAGCCCAAGTATAAAGCCCAAAATCAATATTATGATTTTATGTATATAATCGACTAGAAACTAGCTCCAAAAAGCCTTTCGTTCTCTCGATTATTAAACGTAACATCTATATATTTTTATGCAGTCTCATTTCTCACCTAGCCAACTCTAAACGTACCAAGTTTCAGAATATAATGTTGAGTATTAACATGGTTTGGAAAGGCAAACCATTCGGCCCAGAAACAACCAACTCGACATAAGTAATATATTCAAAACTTAACCGTTTTGACTCCGGTTTGTTTCTACGTGACTCTAATATTTATTCTATCATAGTTCCATGTTTAAAGTTGAGATTTATCATCAAGTAACATGAGTTGTACGATTTTTATAAATCGTGTATATATTAAATCACAAGTCGACATATATGTTGACTCAACTAGACAACACCCCTTATTCTAAGCTCTCACACATCTATTTTATAATCATAGGATGGCTGTGAATTCTCTAATATTGACTGACAATGGCTAGTTACTAGCATGGTGAATTATTGAAAACATTACGTATACAATAAACGTCTCTATATATACTCCTTACTTACCACCTTTCATCTTACCTCAAATACTCTCAATACAACTCTTATCCTTCCATAAAATTTCCTTTGCAAGACCAGAAGTATTCGTTCCTCTTTATTTGAAAGCTACGAGAAGATTTTGATATAAAGTATATTCGTATACTTATTATAAATTGAACGTGGCCATTTACTCGTGTTTCAAATCATTTCTTTTGATCCTCTACTTCATTAGAAGTGTTGTAAGTATTTTGAGAACCCTTTAATTCGACTCGTCACATATTTTATTTCACATGCATCGTATATTTTTACTACTCGAACGTATGCTTTTCTTATTTATTTCTACGCATACATAAATATATAGAACCACAAACGTGACACGACTCCATCTTGGAAGTCATAGAAGTCACGTTACACACACCTTTCACGTTTATTTTTACGTTACATGCATCGTTTGATTTACTTTTAATCATGTCAAATTCGAATAACAAAACTGCCAAATACTTAAAAATATTCCAAGTCTTTTACTATTAATTTCTCGTTCCATGTCGCCTAGAAAACAGCCTCGTATCTTACAATCTAACTTAACGACCATGTAATATTTTTACATAACCTATTAGACCACCTAGCTAGCTAACACTTTCGTTAATATAACTTGTAAAAATAAGCTCGTCTCGACACTCTAAATTTGCCAAAGCAAATCGCATAAAACTAAACTTCAAAACAAATAAACTAGCGATGTGGGCTTTTCAGCCCATTAAGCTATTTTTAAGCTCTATAGATAAGTTGGCTTATCAAACCTTTTTGATATGAATTTAGAACATGAAAAAATGAGCTCAACTCGTCTCACGATTTACGGATTTTAAAACGTTAACGGGCCATAAAATGAATCGTTAAAACCCATTACATGAAATAATAAGATATAGACAATATAAGCTGTTAAAATAAGCTTTTTATGACTTAAATAAGCTACGGAAAATTTAATATAATTTTTCCCACTATTTTTGTGTAATTGGACTAAAAATGTAACGCGACAACACCTAGAGGGACAAAAACTGTTAACCGAGAAAGGACATGGACTGAAAATGTAAAAGCAGTATCATTAGGTTATAAAATGACATATTATTAATTCCCAAGCTCAGATTGATATATTGGACAAGTAGAGGACTATAATTGTAATTTATATATAATAAAGGACTAACGGTGTAACGCTAACGCCGTTAGGGTAAAAAGTGTAAAATTGGAAAAGGACAAGGACCAACATATTCTATTTGACATTCTTAGTTTATTTTCTATTTTTGTCATTTCAATTCACGTCACATGCATATTTATTATAATTCAATTATTTATTTATAACGTTACGTTAATTATATATATAACGAGATTTTTAAACGATTTAATTATACGTTTCGAGGAAATGATATTTTGGAATATTAGACATAACAACAAGATAATATTTTATGTAATTTTATTTTTAACTTGAATCATTTTAAGCATATCATCATTCTCATTCTAACGATCAAATCGTTATTCGTTCGCGTTATCATTCCATCTTTCGTGTTTAGGTCAAGTTCTTAGAAATCCCTATTTATTCAGGTTGTATTTCGAAGCCGTTACCATAATCTCATCCGAACTTACTTATTTCCATTCTCAGTATCATATAAGGTGAGTTATAGCCTCACATTTTACTTATTTAAAGACTTTAAACTCACTGAGGGAGATACGTGTTATAAACAGATTCACAAGTATTTTTCTGTATGCTTACCTAACTTGATATATGTCTAAGTTAACTATTGCCACAAGACCCTTAATCATGAGCCATTAATCATTTTGTAAGCGAACGCGAATATAGTGAATAGATCTATTTAGGTTTGACAGCCTATCCCACTAATACTGGACGGAATGCCTTTTGGTTAGTCGTGTTAGTCGCGATACATTATATTTGAGTACAAATAGGAATTGGCAAATCTCCTATTACTCAAGGGCATAACTATCATCATTGACTTGATGATCAACAGCCGTTTTACGGTACTGTTAACGTTTTGCGTGTCATGAGACTTAGGGCAATATATATATTGTAATATCAACTTTTCAAACTGATTGTATCTTCTATACAATCTTACTTGTGTATCGAAATGATTATTAAATCTTAAACTCTATAACATCACTCAACATTTTTGTTGACTTTTAAGCATGTTTATCTCAGGAAACTAGCAGGAGAAGCAAGGGCATGGAGCGGGCAAATTTCCTATCTTTTAATAATGGTGTAAAATAAAATGTTTAATTCAGTTTAAAACATTAATCCTCCTAAGGATTTTATTACTCTGATATGTACTTTTGTAACTGAATTTCTATAATAATGGACCTATGTTTTCAAAACGTCTCTTTCGAGTCGTTTTCTATAATTATGACTAAGATTCTCACAGTAATATCCCGATTAGTCTTCCGCTGTTAACTTGTAATTTAGGGGGTGTTACATCCTGGAAAAACCATTTGATGATTACTCATCATACTTATCCTTTTGTTTCTAATATCACATTAATAAATATATGGATATAAGTCATTCTTTATTAACAATTCTGTTTCTCGTTGTTTATGATTAAATAAGATTACCAAATCTTCTGAACCATTCAGGGGAGATCTTGGGTGTGGCCACACAAACATCTTACTAATCCTACGAAGGGCCCAGCAGTATTAAACTCCAAATAAATTTGAAGGGACAAATTTTATCTTGACTACGAGCATAACTCATGCACTTCGCAACGCTTCCGAAAATAATCCGTATAGCTACCAGTTACGTATAACGTTAAATTGAATTACAGAAATGCACTACATGCATGACAGTTATCTGGCATCTCAAGTCTGAGGATAACTATATACACATGATTTACTTAATGACAAGATCCATAAAGTTAACTCATGAAGTCGGGATAAGTCCTATATTCAAATATTTTGAATATCATGTGAAATTGGTATGACAACGCATCAATATACTTTCAAGTATATTCTACCAATACTTAGATTTGTCTTAATTTAATGATATTCCCATATCATTAACCGACAACGGACAGTTTAGAATATATAAATATATTCATGGATATAAACATGCAAATATAGGATATATTATTAAGAAAATGATAAACAAACATAACAATTTATTTTATTTCATTAAAATAATAATTGTTTTACAACATCCAATTATCCAAACACTAATCACAGATATGCATGAAACTATTAGCTAAACGAAGTCCTATGCCTTCAGAAAGTTGTTTAAGCTTTCCATCGGGTAGAGCCTTCGTTAATGGATCTGCTAAATTGTCATCTGTGTGAACTTTGAGTAACTCGATCTCGCCTATCTCCACTTGTTCTCTAACATAGTAATACCGGATCGGAAAATGTCTGGTGCCCTTCATGATTCCAGGCTCATTAGCAAATGTAATTGCGGAAAAGTTGTCACAATACATTTTTATAGGTCTTTCGATTGAGGGCATAACTCCAAGCCCTGAAACGAATTTCCTAATCCAGACTGCTTCCATTGCAGCTTCTGAGGCAGCAATATACTCACTTTCTGTTGCAGACATCGCTATAGTACTCTGCTTCTTGCTCTTCCAATCCACAGCTCCTCCATTGATGACAAAGACATAACCCGTCTGAGACTTCTTATCATCTTTATCACACTTCCAGGATGCATCGCAGTAACCTGTAACACACAGCTCTGCTTCCGGATTTCCCCCGTACACTAAAAACATTTCTCTTGTAGATCTCAAATACTTGAGAATATGTTTCACAGCAGTCCAGTGGAGTTCACCTGGGTTCTGCTGATAACGACTGATAATGTTCTGAGCAAATGCCACATCGGGCCTTGTACATCTCACCGCATACATAATGGATCCCACAGCCGAAGCATAAGGGATTCTCTTCATGCGTGCCACCTCTTCAGGTGCTGAAGCACAAACTTTGCTACTCAAGCCATGTTCTACTTGCATTGGCAAAAATCCCTTTTTGGAATTTTGCATATTGAATCTTTTCAATATCTTATCAATGTAAGCACTTTGGCTTAAACCAATTAACCGTCTTGATCTATCTCTATAGATCTTGATTCCTAGAATATATGCTGCTTCTCCTAGATCTTTCATGGAAAAACACTTCCCAATATAGGCTTTCACCTCATTCAAGCTTGGAATGTTTTTACCCATGATCAATATGTCATCAACATATAGAACTAGGAAAATAACATCACTCCCACTAGCTTTGTGGTATACATATGGCTCATCAAGATTTTGAGTAAATCCAAACCTTTTGATTTCCTCATCAAATCTTTTATTCCATTGACGTGATGCCTACTTCAATCCATAAATGGATCTTTGAAGTTTGCATACACGATCAAGAAATTCTGGATTCACAAACCCCTCAGGCTGCGCCATATAGATGTCTTCATCTAGGCGACCATTCAAGAAGGCGGTTTTTACATCCATTTGCCAAATCTCATAATCATAGTGTGCAGCTATGGCTATGAGAATCCTAATAGCTCTAATGTCAGCTACAGGAGAAAATGTCTCCTCGTAGTCAACACTATATGTTTGGGTAAAGCCTTTAGCCACCAAACGAGTTCTATAGGTGTGTACATTGCCATCCATGTCCGTTTTCTTCTTGAAGAGCCACTTACTCCCAACTACCTTAGCATTGGGAGGAAGGTCTACCTCAATCCAAACTTCATTATCTCTCAGGGATTGCATTTCCCTATTCATAGCTATCTGCCATTTATCCTTTTCAGGACTATCAATGGCAGCCCTATAACTAGTATGTTCATCAAGATCCCCTAGTATAGTTTTCTCGCACTCTATGTTAAGACATAGACGTTCAGGAGCTTTCACAGTTCTTGCAGATCTGCGAATGGGAACCACTTCAACTTCAGGTGGAGGACCTAGACTTTCAGGTTCCACAGGAAGTGTGCTAGTGTTTTCAGAAGGTGATGTATCTTCTTGATCATTTTCAAGATCATAAACTCTCCCACTGAATTCTTGAGATATTAGATTCTCCTCAAGGAATTTTCCATACCTAGCCACAATGACTTTATTCTCTGGTGGAAAGTAAAAGTAGTAACCCCTTGTTTCCTTAGGGTATCCTACGAAGATACACTTAACAGATCTCTGTTGGAGTTTATCTGGTGAGTCACGTTTAACAAACGCTTCACAACCCCAGACCTTTAAGTAAGACAAGTTGGGAGCTTTTCCAGTCCATAATTCATATGGAGTCTTATCAACCTTCTTAGTTGGAACCATATTCAATATGCGAACAGCAGTTTCAAGGGCATAGTCCCAAAAGGATAAGGGAAGAGTTGTCAGATTAAACATAGATCATACCATATCTAGCAATGTATGATTTCTCCTTTCAGATACACCATTTTGTTGTGGAGTATAAGGAGATGTGAGTTGCTGGACAATTCCACACTCAGCTAGATAATCTTTAAACTCTTGGCTTAAATATTCACCACCTCTATCGGATCGAAGAGCCTTAATCTTCTTACCGAGTTGTAATTCTACTTCACTTTTAAAAACCTTGAATGTCTCAAAGACTTCATGTTTATGTTTAAGTAAATAAACATAACCATAACGACTGTAATCATCCGTAAAAGTTAGGAAGTAGCTAGCACCGCGTTTTGACACATGTCTAAGTGGACCGCACACATCAGTATGTATTAATCCAAGTAGATCTGTAGCCCTTTCCATTTGATGTGAAAAATATTTCCTTGTCATCTTACCAGATATGCAAGATTCGCATTTATCAAATGAATCATCATTGATATTTTGCAAAAGCCCATCATGTTGCAGCTTTTCCATGCGTTTCTTGCCAATATGTGCAAGACGACAGTGCCAAAGATAAGATGAATCCAAGTCTGACTTGATTCTCTTATTGCTAATGCTATACACAGAATTATTTCTGTTGGATACATGATTCTCCATGTCAATTTCAAACACACCATTTATAGGAATTGCATTAAAGTAAAAAACACTATTTAAAGAAACCGAAATTCCATTATCAGTAAATGTGTGAACGAAACCATTATCCTTTAACAAAGAAACTGAAATAACACCCCTAATAATAGAAGGTGCAAAGTGAAAATTATTCAAAACTAGTATTAAACCCGAAGGTAAGACTAAATCGAATGTCCCTATGGCTTCAACTGCTGCACGTATGCCATTACCCACGTACAAGTATCTTTCTCCATAGGTCAGCTTCTTCGCTCCTCTAAGCCCCTGCGATGTGTTACAAATATGAGTACCACATCCCGTATCATATACCCAGGCATTATGCTTACGAGGAAAAGAAAATAATTCAATCATAAAAATACCTGAAGTGCTCGCGACATTCCCAGCCTTCTTATTTTTATTTTCACGCAACTCCTCTAGCAGCAATGGACAATTTCTCTTCCAATGTCCAGGAGTGTTGCAGTGGTGATAAGCATCCAAATCCTTCTTGGTTTTATCCTTCTTCTTAGGAGGATTCTGCTTCTTAGGCATTGGATGGTAGGACATAACCTGTTTACCCTTATCAGCTTTACCTTTCCCCTTCTTGTTCGCGTGTTGCAGTTTGTTGGGCTTGGTAATCCTACCACCTTGTATTGCTAATACCGCAGGTGTAGGTGGCTTCTTTGACAATCCTTTCTCAAAGTCAATGAGCATTGCATGTAACTCACTGATTGTCTTCCCCGTGCAATGCATATTGAAGTTGCGCACAAATTCACCAAACAACTCCTCGTTGAGAGATCGATTGATGAGGCCAACACATACATCTTGCACGTAACCACAGCCGAGTGTCTCCAATTGGTCCAAATAACCTTTCATTTCCAATACGTGGGCACTCACTGGTTTATTAGCATCCTGCTTACACTTATGCAGAGCATCTAACACGTCATATAACTCTGCAGTAGGTGGTTTCTCAAACATACGTTTGAGCTCATTGATCATGTCCATGGGACCATAGTTCTCAAATTGCTTTTGCAATTGAGTGTCCATCCCAGATAACATAAGACAAGCCACATCATTGTGCTTCTCATACTCAATGTTATATTCTTCATGGTCTGCATTAGATGCAGTACCAGCAGGAGCAGTAGGAAAAGCCTTACCAAGATAATCAATTCTTTTGGCCATTCGCAGAACAATTCTCAAAGAACGGTACCAATCATTGAAATTCTTTGTCCCAGTCAACTTTTCTCTTTCAATCATTTGCTTGAAAGTAGAACTCATGTTGTTCATGTTAGTGTTGTCGGGTTGGGCCATTTCTACAGAAAAAAGTTCAAAAGTTAGTACTTTCGATAATTAAACTTTCAAGAAAATTAAACACCCATGGTAAATAACATTTAACCATTTAATTTTCACTGAAAATTAGGATCCAAATTGACATAGTTTCATCACATCAGCTGAGGCTGCTAGCAATGAAAGTACTCAATGAGGTACGAGTCGAACTCAATTGCCAATCTCAAATTGCAATTCCTAGAGTTATGGGATTTACATATTTTGCCAACCTCAGTTGCAAATGTAAGCATGTTTTATCCCCATCTTTATGCCTTGACATAGTTTCATCACATCAGCTGAGGCTGCTAGTAATGAAAGTACTCAATTAAGTTAACCAACTTAAGAAACTGCAAATTACCATAGTTTCATCACATCAGCTGAGGCTGCTAGTAATGAAAGTATGTAATTTACCCTTTGATTACCATCCTTTGCTCATCACATCAGCTGAGGCTGCTAGTAATGAAGGTATGTAATCTCAGGTGTTTCCGTTTCATTGGATGACATATAACTTAAATTTAAGGGTATTAAATTTGATGTGTGTAATCAAAAAAATATGTACAAAGATGTCATGCATTCATCTTGTATCATATGTTTCATGTAAAAAAAAAACTTTTACTCTTTACTAAGCTTAAATCAACAAAGTTTTAATTGATGGCGTTGAGAAACTTACAACTTTGCCTTAAGATGCTTCGTACATATATAATGGTTGTACTTGGTAAGTCTAATTTGACGCACAAGCGGGCGGAGAGACAGAATGGAGTCTCTTTAAAGCCACAATTTAATGCGAAACCAACCTTAAACCCATCTTATAGTTTGTCAAAATTAGGTCCGCCTTTCGACCAATTTTGTACAGTTGCATCAATCAATTAAAAGTTTAAGATTTTTAAAGCTTAAAAATTTGTGTTGTAAATTATTAAATTGCTAGTCTCGCCTGGGAGCAAATTACCGTGCGAAGCGAACCACTGTCGGCACATAAGACTTGGCAATAAATAATTTACCACATCAAGGTTTCATAGTTATTAGGTCCATTTATTTTTTATATCAAAAATTACCCTCTTTTTGCTTACAATTCAATAACAATTTAAACAAAAAAGACAAGTAATTTAACAAAAAAAAATAAAATAAACAAACACATAATAACGCATATATAATCTTAACCATTAAATCATATAGCCACATGCAAACCTTTTGATAAATCCTATTAATAATCTCTATGTGAATTTTAATGTATATAATTACTAAAACTCCCATTGGTTTTCGAGCGCATTGTACCCAATGGACCACAGACACAAACAAGTTGGCCGCGTAAGCTTTAATAATTATATACCACATTGCACATAACTGATTCATTAATTTAATAGATTAGGTCTTCCCTAATTTTAGATTTATCTAAAACATGTAGCACAAAAAATAAACCTAATCCATGAATTCCTTGCATGAAGAATCATGGATTATCCAGGAACGTAACCCTTATTCAAATAAACACATAAACACAACATGTCCTAATTTAGGGTTACAAAACTAATTTTTTATTAAAAGAGGGTCGAAACCCCCCCCCCCCCTAAATTATGATTCGATTTTTATTGTATGTTAAAAACCCTAGAATAAAAATTGACTTAACATGTAAATCCAAATCAAGATTTGATTTTTATTATGCGTTTCGGTAATTACAATTACATGTTAAATTGGCTCGTGATGCCACTGTTGGAATTTAAATAGCATGACTATCATCTAAATAAATAAACACATCAAAGCACGTATAGCGGAAGCAAGATCAAGTATTTAACACGTATAAAGAATTACCGAATAATAAATAGTTACATACCTTTTGATCCTAGCTAAACAAGGATCTAATCTTCTCTTCACTTCACTTGATCAAACCAATAGGATTACCGTGAAACCCTTTACCTTTTTGTTTCACAATCCAAGATGAATAACTAAAGTAAGTTATTACCGAACTCTTGTACACACGTACTATAACCAATCAAGTATTGATGCTAGTGAATGAACACGATTAACCAAAACAATTTTTGTTAACTTAGAAAAATCGATCCCCCCTCCTAATAGAAGTGGTCGACCGGTTTTAGAACAAAAAAGAGGAAGAGAACAAATTTAGGATTATAGTAAATGCACAAGGTAAAGAAACAATAACCCTTCAATTTGTATTTATAGGCAAAACCTAAACTTGGAGGAAAAGAAATCGACATGGGTTAGGAAACCCATGCCACCGATCGGCCAAGCCCAAATATGGGGTTCTAGATCTTTCTTTTAGCTCTTAATTTCACTAATGGTCATTCCTTTATTCTCTAACGGTCGTTAGTCAATTCCGTTAATTACTTAACGTCCGTTAGTTATCATTTCGTGTCCAAATAATTAAAATACATAATCATTATATATATTAATTATTTACTTGATCATTCATACGTAAAGTGTGCAATCCTTCAGTCCCGTGTTCGAATCTAGACATACACGATTAATATTTTTCCATTAAACTCTAACAAAAAACACACCTAAACCGAACCGACCCGAACGAACCTACACAAAACCGAACCGAGCCGATCATATTCGGTTCATGTTTTCACGAAATCGGTTCTCGGATCGGTTCGGTTCGGTTTTGGACCTTTGCTTTTAAGTTGGCTAAATAAGGAATTGCCATTCATATAAATATAAGAGTCCATTTTGAAAACCTGAAAAGTTCAAAATAACAAAGAAAAAAAAAAGAAGCTATATAGTAGATCATCAAATCATTTTGACATTTGACCACTCTTCATTTTTTGCTAGGTATGTTCTCCCACTCCCCATTTTATTTCTATGTTTTATGGATCCACATACATTTGATCGTTGTCATTATTATTTGTGTCCTTGATCTGTGTTTAAATCTAATAAAAATGTACTCCTATTTAGTACTCCGTTGTAATATTTCATAGTTTAAAGGTTCAATCTTTAAACTTAAAGATTGTGGTTTATATATGTAATCACTATATGGGTAATGCTGATTTTGGATCTTGATTTGTAATTGTTATAATTCTGGTGATGTTCTTAGATCTTATTAAAGTTGCTCAAATTGTCCCAAACTACGAATGAGGATCATTTTGTAATTATAAAAAGTCATTCTTTATTTCTAGTTAATTTTGATTTATATTGAACCAAAAGGATAAAATGTACTAATCTAGTGTAGTTACCCATGTGAAGATATTGCCTGCTTGACTAATTTAAACCGTTCAACGATAGATTAGTATCTGAGCTAAACATTTTGTGACATATTGGAATCATGTAGCAAACATGGATGGTGGCAGCAGGGGCCAAAGCGGAATCCAATCATTGTTAGCAGCAGAGCAGGAAGCTCAGCAAATTGTCAATGCTGCACGAAACGGTCTGTACTCTTTGCACCAATCTAGCCTGTAATATTTTTGGATTTGTAAAACGACTTGTTTGACTTAAAAGTGAAACCGTAAAACATATGCACCTCTTTATGTCTTCCATGAGTTCTAGTTTTGACGCAACCCCGGTTTTTGTTTTCAGCAAAATTGGCTAGACTAAAACAGGCAAAAGACGAAGCTGAGAGGGAGGTAGCGGAATTCCGTGCTCAAATGGAGGCTGATTATCAGAGAAACCTCACTGAGGTATAGTTCTAAAATTTAAAAACAATCATATCTCGTAAAAATTTAGAATTGTAAGGCTATGATTTAGAGTTGAGGGAATGACAATTGAAGCAGTTTTTGCATGATATAGTTTATTTAACCAAAAAAATGGAACTTTTCTCTAAAACCATGTAGTTGTAGCTTGTAGGATTTGAGAACCATGTGATGCATTTTAAATTATTCCACAACAATTTGAAGTTTTATGCTTTTTACTGTCCGATTATTGTATTTTCTACGCCTAAACTAATTTATTTATGCCAAACAGTCTAGTGGTGACTCCGGTGCCAATGTGAAGCGACTTGAGAAGGAAACAGATGGAAAAATTCAACACCTGAAGACAGAATCCGGTAGAATTTCACATGATGTTGTTGAGATGCTTCTGAAGCATGTCACATCCGTAAGGTGCTAATGAATCAAGGACCTCCAGACTTTGCACAATGTGTTCTTGTCTATTATCATTATTGTTCTTTTGTCTTGTATTACTAGCATGTTGACATGTTCCATCATTTAATCATACAATACCTGAGTTTTCTTGAATAAAAATGTCCTTTTTGCTTGTGTGACAACAATCATTCTTTCTTATACTGACATTACAAATTCCATTTGAATTTGAAGAAGCATTTTCTATGACCATTGTTTGTATTTTGAGAAACAAGGGTAGATTCTTGTTTAGCTTTTGTATTTTGTCATCAACTCTATTCAGTACATATGGCTTGTTGGTCTTAAGTTTTTTAAGAAACTTGTGTCTGATGTGGCATGAGGTCTCATGTTTGATTCCCACTAGATGCTACTAGTGCTTTTGAGGTTCATGACCATATAGCAGAACACCTAAAATGTGATCAATTCGTGTGGGAATGGTGTCTTGTAAAGAGGGCCCACATCCCTTCGCATTTGTTGCATTTCAGGTGATTTGATGCTGGTCACAAGTTGCTTACATATGAGGGACTAATAAGTTGCTTACATATGACTATACACTAAGCCAATACTACGCTACTGCCAAATCTTTCCTTATGAGCGAAAGCTTGAGAAATCGAGAAATATCTGATCCAAAAGGATTCCACAAGCGAATAGTCCCACCCCAAGTAGGGCTGGTCTTGCTTTTGATATCCCCTTTTTATCATCGTTTTCCTCTGCAATATACATAGCCCATGCCATTGCTGGTGGAAGTACTCCATATAGCATTGTCATGCAATATCCTCCCTGTTCAGATAACACCCATCAAAAACACACTTTACACACTCAAATACGACTCAACAAAAGACACACACAAGCTTACAGCGATGTCTGTAGCAGCAGAGAACGCATCTGGGACAGTAGTAGACACGAAAAGAGATGGACCAACGACCATAGCTGTGGCCGTGAAACCAATTCTATTGCTTATCCACCATTTTTCTACCATTCTTGATTTCTGCAGTAAAACATCAAGATTCTAAAGCTTAAAAATAAAAACGCAGACGGTTATATACAAATGGAAAAGAGTTGACTGTGCCTGTAATGAAGAAGAATCCCAAGTCAAATTGTTGAGTATCTGCTCTTTAAAGAACTGAGAGAAGCCTAGAAGGGTTCCTATTATTGATGTTCCTAATGCTAGAAGTGAAAATGCCTCTACCATAATCTCAACTCCATCCCATCTTTGCCTAATTTTACAGTCTTGAGATTATATGAATGAAATTGAGTTAAATTCAAGTCAAATGCTTTTGTGTGTGATCATTACCTCATAAGTAACTCGACTGGATCAATGAATGACTCGGCTTGATTTGAGAGATTAAGAGCTATTGCATCCCAAACCAATAGTCCTATAAAAGGTACAACACTACCAAGCACAACTGAAGTCCTTATACGTCCAATATCACCTCCCAAATACGCGCAAAGTACTGAAAGTCATCATATATAACCAAATAAAAACCTTGTCGAGTTGACAGTAAGTGTAAAAAGAGTCAAAATACCGTGAAAATTTCATCATGATATGATCAAGTTCATAGTAAAAAACTTGTAGATGTAACTTCACGTACTGAAAGTTATTGAATCAAAATGCCAAGTAAATTTAATCCTGATATGTCTAATTAGGGGTCGAAGCAGGTAGATTTGACTTAAAGTATTATTTACCAGGAGCTAGATCATGATAAACCAAAGAAAATATCATCACCGGGATAGTTGCAGGAACTTTTGTCCAATCACCAGTGCCCTCGAATCCTGACCACCCTCCAAACACGATTGCTAGAACCTCAATCGATACCAACAACCCTGTTGCAGATAATGACAAGACTTGCTTTAAAGTAACTTATTGGAAGTCAAGTTTACATCAATATGGTCAGAGTATGCAATACCTATCATGGAGACTGTGAGTACTTGATTCACTTGATCCGTGGTACGTGTTCCTCCAACGGATACAAGACATGCAAATAGCATAGTGAAGAATACTCCTGAAACTGATTCCGGAATGTTGATCAAATGATATAAAATTTCACCAGATTTTGAGGCATAGGCGATCATTGACGTGTAGCCCAAGAACACATAGGTCAAAGTGGCTATGGTACCACCCAATTCACCTAATGTCTCTTGAGCCATGGTTCTAATGGATATCACTTCTAATTCGATCTCATTGTCCATTATTTTTTTCTTCCTTTTAAGAAGTCCAACATTGATCTCGACTAATAACAATGCTTCTATCAAGAGGAATCCCCAACATAAAGTCAACGATATTGAACTTGGAAGCAAACCCTGTTTAAGAAAGTCAAATGCAGCCAATTTATAATGTACGTCGTGCTTTTGTAACCGATTATTGCAACTTGAATAATCAAAATCTGATTACCATATGCTTAGAGCTATATGTATCTAATAATCAATTTTCTTACATCAACTCTTAACATGTGCTTCTAAATCAACTATAATGGTGAAAAGCAACATTCGACATTTAGTATCCGTAGTATGAGCTAATGTCATTACTTAACTGCGTATGGTGTTCCACATTAGTAACTTCAAAAGTGGGACACTTTAATAACTTAATTGGCATGACAAATTGTACCAAGACTAATAGTATGAAATATCATAAAAATATATTGTTAGTTTATAACTTTATAACATTAGCTCTAGGCTCTAGCTAGTATGATCATAATTGGGAAGTTTTCATAGGTTACCGCAGGAGAAGTTTTCATGGGAAGAGCAAGTATCCCAGACCCGATACTTGTACCAATAATCAAAGCTACCGCACCAGCAACAGTACCCTTTTTCGTACCCGAAACTACAATCTCAGCACTCAAATCATCCCCTTTATTTAGTTTCTTAAAAGTTCTTTTCAGTTGTGAACCATCTCCTTGCAAATTACATGTTGTATAACCATAATAGTAGTAACTTCTGTTCAATAAAATAGGTGTCGAGTTTCGTGTTTGATGAAGTACTTTAGTCCATGATGATTTGGTTATGCAAGGTCTGGTTTGATGGAAGCATGAAGATGAAGGAATATACTGAATCTTCATAACTGACAGTAGAAGGTGTGGTATGAAGTGGAGATGCAGTTTTGCTAAAATATCTGGGACGACAGGAATCTTTTGGAGAAAAATTTTTAGGGTGAGTTTAGTTAAGGGAAAACAAACCTGTTTAATAAAAATAAAAAAAAAACAAAAACAAAAAAATAAGAGATAGCTTTAAAGCAAAACACAAAATTCCTATTTTCACCTTTAATGCACAAAATTATATATATATATAATTATTATTTTTTTCACCTATTTTCCTTTATAATCCATTTTCGTTCATTTTTATACATTTTCGTTGGCTTTTATCCGTTTTTATTTGTCTATTTTTGTCCGTTTTCGTATGTTTTTTACGTTTTCATCCGATTTTTTACGTTTTCTTCTGTCTTTTTACGTTTTCATCCGTTTTTTTACGTTCTCGTCTGTTTTTTTACGTTTCGTCCGATTTTTTACGTTTTTGTCTTTCTTTTTTACGTTTTTGTCCGATTTTTTACGTTTTTGCCCTTTTTTTACGTTTTCGTCCGTTTTCTTACGTTGTCGTACGTTTTCTTCTATTTTTTACGTTTTCGTCAATTCTTTTACGTTTTCGTCTGTTTAATTATGATTTCGTCAGTTTTTTACGTTTTCGTCCGATTTTTAACGTTTTCGTCCATTTTTTACGTTTTCGTCCGATTTCTTACGTTTCCGACCATTTTTTTACGATTTTGACACTTTTTTTTACGTTTATGTCTTTATTTAACGTTTCCTCCATTTTTTTACGATTTCGTTTGTTCTTTTATGTTTTCGTCTATTTTTTTACGTTTTCGTCTATTCTTTTACGTTTTCGTCTATTTTTTTATATTTTCGTCTATTTTTTACGTTTTCGTCCGATTTTTTACGTTTTCGTCCGATTCTTTACGTTTTCGTCTGAATTTTTACGTTTTCGTCTTTATTACGTTTTCGTCCATTTTTTTCTTTACGTTTTCGTCTGGGTTTTTTTACGTTTTGTCCTTTTTTCACGTTTTAGTCCGTCTCCTTACGTTTACGTCCATTTTTTTACGTTTAAGTCTATTTCCTTACGTTATCGTCCGTTTTCTCTCCTTTTTTTACATTTTCATCCTTACGTTGTCGTCCGTTTTCTCTCCTTTTTTTTACATTTTCATCCTTTTTTTACGTTTTCGTCTGTTGTTATACGTTTTCGTCAATTTTATTATGCTTTCATCATTCTTTTATGTTTTTTTACGTTTTCGTTGTTTTTTACATTTTTTTGGTTTCGTCTGACGAAAACGTAAAAAACGGACGAAAACGTAAAAAACAGACGAAAAGGTAAAAAAACGAACGGAAACGTAAAAAAAACAGATGAAAACACTATAATTTAAAAAACGTAAACAAACGGACGAAAACGTAAAAAAAGATAAAAGAGAGGACGAAAACAAAATAAAAAGGGCGAAAACGTAAAAAAAGGACGAAAACGTAAAAAAACAAACGAAAATGTAAAAAACAGACGAAAACGTAAAAAATTTGATGAAAACCTTAAAAAACAGACGAAAACGTAAAAAACGGACGAAAACGTAAAAAGACATACGAAAACGTAAAAAATCAGACGAAAACGTAAAAAAACAGACGAAAACGTAAAAAAACTGACGAAAACGTAAAAAACCGACGAAAACGTAAAAACGGACGAAAACGTAAAAAAAACATACGAAAACGTAATAAAACGGACGAAAACGTAAAAAAGCGGACGAAAACGTAAAAAACAGATGAAAACGTAAAAAACAGAAGAAAAAGAAAAAAAAAAAAAAAAAAAAAAAAAAAAAAACATGTTTTAGTTATTTTACGTTTTCGAATTATAGTCGCTTGAAGATTTTTTCATGTTATTTGATGTTATATTTTACTTTTTTAATTCTTTATTTTCTCGTATTAGATTTTTTTAGTTATTGTATAATTTAGTTGGTTAGTTTATAATATTTGTTTTTGTGTTTTGAAGATGTTTTTATAATATTACAAAGGTGAATAGAGAATTGAGGTAGAAAACAACAACACTTAAACATGTTTTCTAATTTTTTAAAATGGAAAACACAAACACATGTTTCTTAAACTAAACGCGTTTTTTAAATTTTCCATTGTTTTGTAGAAATAAAACTCTCATCCCTTTCCTACAAAACAAGAAATAGGAAATGAAAGAAAATATTTTCCAACTAAACGCCACCTTATTGTTTCCTATCTCTCGTTTTGTAAAAATTTGGAAGGGAAATTTATCTTCATAAAACAAAAATGTAGAAAACGCGTTTAGTTGATGTTTGTATTTTCTATTTTGAAGAAGGGATGGAGGGTTGTGGGTTACAAAATAAAACAAGGAAAACAACTAAAATTTGTTTTGTAATTTTCCTTATTAAGTTAGGAAATAGGAGATTTTGTGTTTTGCAAAACATTTGGTTGGAAAACGCTTATTTGAACGCGATTTCTGTTTTCCTTGTTTTCCACAAAACATTTTATGAAAAACAAGGGTGTTTCCTTGTTTTCCCCCAACTAAACGCACCCTAAAAATTTATTACAATGGTTGACATGTCTTGTAATGATTTGTAAGTTTTACACTAAGTATGGTCCACTCATCTTTACCTGTCAAGTTAAAATCTGGATATTTCATTCTTGTATCTATAACATTCTTGTATATTGACTTGGCTTGGATGGACATGTATTTTGTGACACAAAATTTCGAGATCAAGTTCATTTCGTAGAAATTGAGATTTCAAACGAATATTTACACTAGACGGCGGATAACCATCGGGTTCCCGTGAACTCCTTGAACCCCCTAGGTCCGCCTCTGGTAGTCAGTGAGGTTTGAACCAAAAATCTCTTGCGAGAACATTAAGGTGTTTGATCTCAAAAACATGCACTCCTACATCGCGGGTGCAATAGTTAATACATACTGTATTAACTTTTACCAAGAAATATTTAATGCATAAAATTTTCTTTTAGACAGTTTTTTTGGTTCATTTTAGCATCTTGATTCCCTATTTTTCCTGGCTCAAAATATAAGTTAATTTAAAATATGTTTGCCTTCCAACAAAAAGACCACGACATCACCTATGTAGACCTTTTTTTTTGGGTGCAAAAGGGTGAAATATATTATTAACATCAAAAGCAAATTACACACCAACATTTCAGCTGCAATGGACATGCCCATTCAGTGAAAAACAATTCAACAAAATACAAACAGATAGCATACAACAACAGATACTAACTCTTATACTATCTAATATCAGCTTCAACAAATACCCGATGCTGCATAGATGAAGCCTTATCAGACTAGAAGCAGCAGAAGTAGCACCCAACCCATGGATGCAAACTTCAATTCACCCTTAAATGCACCAAGACCATAGCCTCACAACATACATTTCCCCACCATCATCCTATTTGATCATTCAGCCCGTATCCACAATAACCAAAAGGAGAGGATGGCAGGGCATCATTGTGTAGACTACAGCCATCCATTCACTCAACTTGATCAAGGGCTCTTCCAATGTTCCTACATTTCCATCTCTAGAATGGCTTCAGAACATTAGAAACACTCACCTTGAGGGGAACACACCTAACCTCCTTTGGACAGTGTATTGCTAGGACCAAGTAGGTTCATCTTTCACACCTCACTATTCCTAGCATCATACACTGTCCCACCAAGCATTCATTACCCTTCAGATCATGGAAACCTACTTTATGGTAAACTATATTAACCTAATCTGTTATAAGAGCATTTCAGAAATAGTACCTAACAAAGGCCAACTATTTTCTGAGAATGGTTATGAACAGAATAGGCAATAAGTCACCAAGATACAAGGCCATCATGTGTAGAATGCTTAAAACTCCAAGTTTCAGAAATAAAGAAACTATGAAGAACAGGATAAAACCTTTTATCAAGCCTCAAATTGTCATAAGTTTTGGAATAGTGATGAAGCGAAAAGTGTACCGCTTTTAGGGGGTCATTTAAGCCCTAAATCGTATTTATTTGATCAAATATTGCCCTAAATCGTTCCTTTTGTCATTTTAGGTACTTTGGAGAAGAAATCTGGAAAAGGAAGTATTTTGGACGTTTTTGGAGCATAAAAGTGAAGAAAACGACAAAGTCTCAAAATCGGCTGGAAAAGTACCTTTGACGGCGTCAGATATCGTTCTAGACGGCGTCATGGCTTGGCAAAAGAGGTGGATATGAAAAATACCCGTGACGCGCCAGAGAGTTTTGCAATGTAAAGTCTGACGGCGTCACCCTTTAAAGTGATCAAGGCCATCACGGTTTAAGTTAAAAAGGGACGGCGTCAAGCCCATTTCTGACGGCGTCAACCTTTGATAAGCCAGAGCGGATTTTGGAGCACTAAAGAGGGACGGCGTCAAGAAGGCCATCCGGGAACCCTAGACACGGCGAGGTGACGGCGTCAAGTCCTATAACGTGACGCCGTCAGCCCCTAAGTTCTATATATAGTTTTGCAATTTTTTGTCATTAGTGTGCAACTTTGTGAGGAGAAACCCTAAGACGAATTTCTGCCATTTTTAAGGGTTTTCATACCCTTGGATCTCTCATGTTTAATTGAAGATAAGTATTCATTTAATCAATCAATATGTCTATGTGTTGTTTGATTATATCTTGTTCTTGTCTTTTAATTAACATGCTAGGCTAGATTTATCTTGTGTTTGCTTAGATCTAATGAAACCTAACTATTGATTATTGGTTATTAGTGTGTTATTAATTGTATTGGATGAATGTTTATCGATGTTAGGCTTAAGAAAACTGGCTAACTTCCTATTCGGTAACTTGCTTGAACGTCTTAAGAAACATGAACCAATGTGTACTAAGGGTTTTATGGTTGTATTTAATGCATGAGCGAATTCTAGTGATCCCATGTTAGGATTTTCCTAGCCGGCTCGACATAGGAGTGAAGTAGGAGCTTGTAGAGTTGGGGAAGTACGTACGCCACCCCACGATTGGTATTAAGGAATACACCCGTCATCCACGCAATTAATACACACTAATCAACCGGTAAAAGATAGTTAGGGAGTAAGGAAATCTAAGTAAACACATTTCTCTTCACATAAGTTTCACAACCTTTTCATTTTCAGTTATTTTATTTTATTTGCATTTGTAGTTATTTGGGTTAGTTGACTAGCAACTAATTCCGCCCACTCCTTCAAACCCGAGATTTTACTTGCTTTCATAAAAATATAAAAATACAAAAAGAATCTTCTCTCACCCTTAGACCTATTAGAGTAGTTTTTCAATCCTAACGACACTATTCCCTGTGGAGAACGATCAACCCCCCGTACTTACCACTACACTATACTACATCGGTCAGGTACACTGCCTGGTGGGGTTGTAAGCCTCTTGAGTTCCCTCGAGAGGTAAAACCTGTTGTAAGGTCGCAAAATCACGCATCAAGTTTTTGGCGCCGTTGCCGGGGAATAGTTATTGTTTAGGTTGAATTTTTATTTTATTAGGTCTACTCACTAGATTCCTTTCTAGTGAGATTTTTATTTTTCTTTTTATTAGATTTCTTTAGTCTATCTTTTTCTTTGTGCCCTTTGTTCGTAAAACCATTTTCATTTGTCACCATGGCGGATGAAATTCCATTTAGATCATTAACAATAGAGGAACAATTACTTTACACGGATAGATTTACTTCCTGTTGTTCCAATGAATTTTTAAGTGATCTTAGATATATACAAGAGGAGATGGGTATAAAGTTTGATAGGTTTGATGAATTATGTGCATGTGTCGCTTCTATTAAACAATCATTGTTAGGATCAACTCCTTTTAATAAGACCCTTTGGAAAAAATTTGAGGAAAGCCTCCTAACCGTGAACCATAAGTTTAATGAATTAATGGGTTCGTATACATCACAACTTGAGGAAACAATTGAGGAGGATTTAGCCGAACATGAGCATATTGAGCAAAAAGACCTAGGTTTTATGATCAATGACTTTGAATCTCAAGGAACACATGATGAATCCTTTAGGCAAATTGAACATAGTAATCATGTTATCGGGGAAGATTCTTATGAATCGGACTTAGAACTTGAAATGGCTAGAGAAGGATTTGAGATACTTAGGAACATGTTTGGGTTAGATTCTACTAAAACACATGATGTGGATATAATTGATATAGAGACAAGGAAGGATGAGGTAAATAACACAAACCTACAAAGTAACCCACAAGTCCTACCATCATTCGAGGCATACACACCGCCCGTGACTTACCCGGAAGAAGTAGAAGGGACTATAGGAACCCCAATTGAAGTAGAACCTTTGGAAGAAACAAAACTAGAAGAAATATGTTTGAATACTTGTAGTCATAACCTTTCTTTTAGTTCTATGGAAGTTCCTAGTTTTGATGAACCGGAGCCTAAACCAAAACCGTTACCTAATCTTCCATCCTTAGATGTGAACTTAGGAATTGAATTAGGTCCTGATCCACCCATCAAACCATGTAGTCCGGGTAATGTTAAGATTAAGGTATTAGACTCTAAGCCTTGTAGAGAGGAAGCTAACATAGGAGTGAACCATGACCTTACATACTTACATCACCCATTTATGATTGATCACAAGAAACATTATGGGTCTAAACCGGGTTTATTAGGTCAAAGTGGATTCTTAACTTTGAGTCTCTCGAAGTTGATAGAAGATGATCCCTTTCTAGGAGAAAATCTTAATCCGCCCACTAACCCAATTGAATTAGGTAAGGTTATGATGATAGGATCCCGCACCTTTGAGCATATAATTCACCCGTCACTCTTTCCTCACGTGGCATATTTCCACCCTAAGGGTGTGTATCGCTACTTCCACCCGCACTTAATCCTAAGTGTAGGGAAAACCTCCCCTATTTCCGTTAAATAAGGGTAGAGTCAGGCTCGTGACTCGAACAAAAACAAGCGCTTCTTGGGAGGCAACCCAAGTTTTATTTGCTTTGTGTGTTTATTTAGTTGTTTGTTTGATTTTATTTGTTTCCGTATGTATGTTTAATTTTTATTATTATTGATTCATGTTCGAAACTAAATTGTGAAAATGCTTTATCTTGTTTTTAACTTCGTCTTAACTACATATAAAGGTATTTTGCAAAAGTTAAGTGTAAGGGAAATCCAAATCAGTTTATTAGAACAAATGAACATGAATCGTAATAATATTAAATTAACATACATATTAGTAATAGTTTGAGTCAAATGCTTGTATCGAGTCATAGTGATGTTTTGCAGGATTTCCAGGAAGTAAGGTATAGGTTTTTCCAGAAATTTTCCGGAAACTTAACATGAGAATTCTGTCAGATCATTTCTGACGGCGTCAGGCTTTACAACCTGACGGCGTCAGGTATTAATTTTCTGAAATTTTTGAAAGTTTTGTTTTCATAAAAAGTTTTTATTAAATCTCTAACTTATAAACTCCAGGAATCTGCTAAATTATCATTCCACAAGCATTATATCCTTATATAGAATTTATCCCGCCGATGTTATGCAGGTTTTCATGTTTGTTTTCTCAGGTTTAACAGGTTATTTTGGACAAGGAGATGTTTGTGGAATCAAGCTTATGGCGATGCATTAGTCTTGGAGCTTCTACATTCTCTTGGAAGAAGATCTAACCATGTTACCCCTTTATCCACCGAACGAATCAGGGGAGTATTTGATTTCATTCTTTTACCTTATTTACTTTTACATCTTGTTATTTGAACATTGGGGACAATGTTCATCTTAAGTGTAAGGGGGGGGGGGGGTTAAAAATACGATACTTTAGAGAATGCAATTGCACTTGATTTTTGTTTGTTTGATAGTAGATGTGTAATAAAACTGAGATAAATACCTGTTAGGGCAATTTTAGTGCCAAATTTAAAATTTTTTACAACATATAGGAGTGAAGCTTTGGTCTTAATGAGCGTCTCATGGATAGGAGTTATATGACTAGCACAAAACCGTACCACTAAAAAATTTTCCACCCCCAAATATGTGAGGTTCGCCCCTAGAATTGGTAGGAAAAGCATTTATGCTATGATGTGTGTACCGGTAGCACTTAGATTCTAGAACTTGCGTTAGGACCATTCCGAGGCCACAAGTGAGACTACATTCGTGTAGTTAGATTTACTACATGATAAGAGGCATTAGGATTAACCCATTGTTTTACACCTGTGTTTTTTTTATAATTACTTTGGCTACATTGGTCAAGTAATTCTCCCACACCCTTTGCGTTGTACTCATTTTTAGTACACGATACCCCTAGTACACCCCTCAGAGCCTATCTTTTCGTTTCGACCTTTAAGCATTTTACTTAAAGGAAGAATTTGTTACACCCCACTTAAATGTACACCCAAATCGCCTTAGCCTACCTTGTATGCACTCATTTTTAGTGCATTATTGTGACAACATTTGTTTAAACCCTTAGTTAATTATCTAATTGATTACATGGTTGCTAAGTCGAGTCATATCCTTGTACATATTATTTTGGGACGATTGGGACTCATGGGTAAAGTACTAGTGTAATGGAGTAATGGGGAAGAACAACATTATTACCCCCATATGTGCTAAATATTTAAAAAAAAAAAAAGTACTCCAAGTGTTTCGATTATCTTAATTCGAGTCATTAGAATAGTTATTTGTAAAGTTATGTAAAAGTTCAAGTGTAAGGGGATGCAACACCCCTATGATGTATTATTTTGGATGGTAGGGTAAGAGTGTATGAAAAAAAAAAAAAAAAAAAAAAAAAAAAAAAAAAAAAAATCAAAAAATCAAAAAAATCAAGAAAAATACAAAAAAATGAGAAAAAGAAAAGTAGAAAAAACATACGGACTACCATCCCGTTTCATTTTATGTTTATTTTATGTTTTTGTTATTTTGTTTTTAGCTTAAGTCGAGTCTAGTCTTGGCTTAGCAACGTCATATTGTACATGTAATTAATCAAGATCTTTAACTCGCCACCAGTAAAATATCCCTTATCCAACAAATCCGTGTTTATCATATCCCTACACCTCACGTTATAACCCGTGTAAAAGCCCTCTTTGATAGTTTATCTTAGGTGCTCACGCCTAGTGGAGAAGGTTTTTGATCATTTCCCAAGCCTATGGTAATCTATTTGCTATGACAGGTAGTGAGAGATATTATCCGTTCTCATTTATGAGATTTATTTTGATGACACCTGAGAGATGTGAGTATCTAAACACTACTTGTGAGGTGCTAGTTTGTAATCTCCGTGCTTATTATGATTAAAGTGGAACGATTATTTATTGTAATTACTTTGATATTAGCGTTAAATGACCCCTAACTTGTATTTTGATTAGAATAAAAGCGCATTTGCTTGGGGACAAGCAAATCTCAAGTGTAAGGGTATTTGATGAAGCGAAAAGTGTACCGCTTTTAGGGGGTCATTTAAGCCCTAAATCGTATTTATTTGATCAAATATTGCCCTAAATCGTTCCTTTTGTCATTTTAGGTACTTTGGAGAAGAAATCTGGAAAAGGAAGTATTTTGGACGTTTTTGGAGCATAAAAGTGAAGAAAACGACAAAGTCTCAAAATCGGCTGGAAAAGTACCTTTGACGGCGTCAGATATCGTTCTAGACGGCGTCATGGCTTGGCAAAAGAGGTGGATATGAAAAATACCCGTGACGCGCCAGAGAGTTTTGCAATGTAAAGTCTGACGGCGTCACCCTTTAAGGTGATCAAGGCCATCACGGTTTAAGTTAAAGAGGGACGGCGTCAAGCCCATTTCTGACGGCGTCAACCTTTGATAAGCCAGAGCGGATTTTGGAGCACTAAAGAGGGACGGCGTCAAGAAGGCCATCCGGGAACCCTAGACACGGCGAGGTGACGGCGTCAAGTCCTATAACGTGACGCCGTCAGCCCCTAAGTTCTATATATAGTTTTGCAATTTTTTGTCATTAGTGTGCAACTTTGTGAGGAGAAACCCTAAGACGAATTTCTGCCATTTTAAGGGTTTTCATACCCTTGGATCTCCCATGTTTAATTGAAGATAAGTATTCATTTAATCAATCAATATGTCTATGTGTTGTTTGATTATATCTTGTTCTTGTCTTTTAATTAACATGCTAGGCTAGATTTATCTTGTGTTTGCTTAGATCTAATGAAACCTAACTATTGATTATTGGTTATTAGTGTGTTATTAATTGTATTGGATGAATGTTTATCGATGTTAGGCTTAAGAAAACTGGTTAACTTCCTATTCAGTAACTTGCTTGAACGTCTTAAGAAACATGAACCAATGCGTACTAAGGTTTTTATGGTTGTATTTAATGCATGAGCGAATTCTAGTGATCCCATGTTAGGAGCTTCCTAGCCGGCTCGACATAGGAGTGAAGTAGGAGCTTGTAGAGTTGGGGAAGTACGTACGCCACCCCACGATTGGTATTAAGGAATACACCCGTCATCCACGCAATTAATACACACTAATCAACCGGTAAAAGATAGTTAGGGAGTAAGGAAATCTAAGTAAACACATTTCTCTCCACATAAGTTTCACAACCTTTTCATTTTCAGTTATTTTATTTTATTTGCATTTGTAGTTATTTGGGTTAGTTGACTAGCAACTAATTCCGCCCACTCCTTCAAACCCGAGATTTTACTTGCTTTCATAAAAATATAAAAATACAAAAAGAATCTTCTCTCACCCTTAGACCTATTAGAGTAGTTTTTCAATCATAACGACACTATTCCCTGTGGAGAACGATCAATCCCCCGTACTTACCACTACACTATACTACATCGGTCAGGTACACTGCCTGGTGGGGTTGTAAGCCTCTTGAGTTCCCTCGAGAGGTAAAACCTGTTGTAAGGTCGCAAAACCACGCATCAAATTTTCATAAGTTTTGGAATAGAGACTTGAGTGCAGACATCAGACCTCATTCTGCAAAGAAGTGATCTTTGGAATATCACAAAGTTTATTTTATGCAGGAAACTACCTTATGGTAGTATATGCAATATCCAGAGGAAGATAAAGCTAATTTGTTACCCCACCAGGATACACAAACAGATATCAACCCAACTGGACAGCAATACCCCAAGATACTAGCCATCTGCATTATTCCCAATCGGACCCATTGATTGTACATTCTTGAACTTGAGTTCCCAATCTTTAGCAACTTTTTGAACATTTGTAGAGTTCAAAACTTTAAGACCAGAAAGCCTCATATGAACAGAATCAGTGATGATAGCAGCCAAGCTTTGAACAGTCCTTTTTTCATTAGTGAATTGCCTTTTATTCCTTTCTTGCCAAATGAAATAAACCATAGCTCCAAATATAAGCCTACTCACAACATTTTTGATGGAGTTAGAATCCTTAGTAGCCATATGCTCAATATTATCTTTCCAATTTGACTTTAGTGAATGAATGTAACTTTTTCCTCTGATCAACTCCCACACACTAGAAGCAAATGAGCACTGGAAAAACAAATGATCATGTGAATCCATACACTGACTACATAGAGAGCATCTCATATTGCTATCATTATTCCACTGAAACAACCTATCTTGAGTCTGCAGTTTCCCTAATACAGCCATCCAGAGAACAAAAGAATGACTTGGAATGCATTGTGAGAACCAAACAAGCTTTGACCAATTTACCATAGGATGTTCCTCCCTGTAATCTTCCCATACTAATCTTGTAGAGAAATCTTTTAACTTGCCATTTATATTTCTCCATAAAGCTTTATCTTCATCATCATTAAGCAAAGGAACAGGAATATTAGTAATTTCAGGAAATTTAGACCCCCACACATCATTCCAAATCCACTGATTCTCAAGAACCATATCATATACTGAGGCTTTACTATCAAATCTTGCATCATAAAGGTCTCTTCTATTGATAAACTGATTTAGAGGTCCTGATTCACACCATTTATCATACCATACAGAAGCTTTTTTCCCATTACCAATCTTAAACTCAATATGCTGCTTGGCTTTGTCTCTCAAACCAAGAAAAACTTTCCAAATCCAACTATCACTATACTCATTACCCACTTCCCAAAAGCTCTGTCCTCTCAACTTAACCATATGAACCCATTTAACCCACAAACTTTCTTTATGGGCTGCAATGTTCCAAATATGCTTAGTGAGAAGCACTTCATTCCATTTACCAAGGTCTTTAAAACCAAGCCCTCCTTGACTCTTTGGTTTACATAAAGTCTTCCATGCTATCTTAGCTTTCCCTCTGCCTAAATCACCTTGACACCATAGAAAACCCTTTAGAACTTTTTCAATATCTTTAACTGTTGATTTAGGTAATAAGAAGACTGATGCCCAATAAATCTGCATAGACCCTAACACAGAAGCAATAAGTTGGACTCTTCCAGCATAAGAAAGAAATT
The DNA here is from genome assembly GCA_021014915.2 of Artemisia tridentata subsp. tridentata. Classification (NCBI taxonomy): domain Eukaryota; kingdom Viridiplantae; phylum Streptophyta; class Magnoliopsida; order Asterales; family Asteraceae; genus Artemisia; species Artemisia tridentata. Next base: position 323,759,918 of record CP139503.1, read on the forward strand.
TATTTTTCCAATCATTCACTTTAGCTTTGACTTTATCCACCAACTGCTTACATTCTGTTTTCCCCAATCTTTTAGTACTTAAAGGCACACCAAGGTATTTGACTGGAAAAACACCCACTTTAAAAGGAACAATATTAAGAATACACCTCTGATCACCATTTGTTACATTACTAAAGAAAATAGTGCTTTTCTCCAAATTTGCCATCAAGCCTGAAATTTTACTAAACTCATCCAAAGAATCCTTTATCACTCTTACTGAATCACTACTGCCATGACACAGAACCAGTAAATCATCAGCAAAGCAGAGATGAGTCAATTTCAACTCTTTGCAACCTGCATGATATTTGAACTTGGGAGCACTTTTAATTTTGTGAGCCATGATCAGAGTAAAAATTTCCATAACCAAGGTAAATAGATATGGAGAAATAGGATCTCCCTGTCTAAGACCCCTTCCACCTTTGAAGTACCCATTAATCTCTCCATTCAAGCAAATTGAAAAAGCAGAAGAGGATATACAAGTAATGATCCAATCAACCATAGTACTATGAAATCCAAACTTAAGAAGAATGCTTTTAAGAAACACCCAACTTACAGTGTCATAGGCTTTGGCAATGTCAATTTTCAGAGCACATCTCTTAGAACCACCCTTTCTGTTGTAACCTTTTAAGAGCTCCTGAGTCAACAGAATATTATCTTGAATACTTCTCCCTTGAATAAAAGCACTCTGATTCAAATTAACCAACTTATCCAGGCTACCTTTAATCCTGTTAGTGAGAATTTTGCTAATACACTTGTACAAAACATTGCAGCAAGCAATTGGCCTAAATTCATTGACAAACCTTGGCTGATTCACCTTAGGAATTAAAGCAATAACAGTGGAATTGATTTCTCCCAGCAACTTACCAGAAACAAAAAATTCCTTGATTGCTAAACAAACATCATTGCCCACAATACTCCATGCTTTCTTAAAGAAACAAGCTGTGTAACCATCAGGACCTGGAGCTTTAGTATCATTAATATCAAACATTGCATCCTTTATCTCATTGTCTGTAACTTCCTTGATCATGTCCAAAGCTTCATTATGATTGAGAGTTTTACTAAAAATATCACCTATTGAGTCCAGCTCATCCACAGGAGTAGACTTCCCCAGGAAATTTTCAAAGTGATTAACAAACTCTTGATTCATTTGGTCACCCTCAACTACTTCTCCCATAGCATTCTGAATACTAAGAATTCTGTTCATGTGCTTTTTGCTTTTCACTATTTTATGAAAATAAGCAGTGTTCTTATCCCCTTCACACAACCAATCAATTTTAGCACACTGATACAACAACTTTTCCTCATCATTGACTGCTTCATTATAATTTCCAAGGACATCAGCAGCTATCTTTTTCTTCTCATCATCATGAGGAAACTTGTCCACATCCTTCTGAGCAGCCTTAAGATCACTTCTAAGCTTAATGACCTTATCAAATAAATTCACATTCTTCCAATTCATATTATTAAGGTGCCTTTTCAAACTTTTCAATTTCTTAACTAGCCTGAACATATTAAAGCCATAAACCTCTTCATCCCAAACTTTCTTAACCAAAGGTAAGAACTCACTCTTATCAGCAATATAATTTGCAAACTTGAATGATCTCCTTTTTTTCACCATATTATGGGGAATCACTAAGACAGCTGGGCTATGATCAGAAACAAGGAAAGGATGAAAAACAACATAAGCATGACTGAAATTATTGATAAACACCTCATTAGCCATAATTCTATCAAGCTTCTTTAACACACTGGTCTTAGGATTTGAAGGAGACTTAATCCAAGTATAATGCAGCCCTGTTTTGCATACATCCTCAACTTCAATTGTATTCACACAGTCAATAAAATCCTGCATATCACCAGTAACTGTAGATTTGCCAGCAGAATGCTCATCAACTTTTAGAGTCACATTAAAATCTCCCATAATAATCCATGGCTTGCCATTAGTAACACATTTAGCAACTTGAAGATCTCTCCATAGACACCTCCTTTCCCTACCATTATTATCAGCATACACAAAACTACAATATATCTTCTCATGGGAATGGATATCCTCAACTATACATAACATCATTTGCCTAGTGGACTGAACAACCATCACATTCACAGCACTCCTATTCCAACCCACAGTAATCCTACACCCTCCTATGCATTGACTAACATTAGAGATCCAATCCCATTGACGAAAGACTTTATCACATACCTTCTGCAACTTAGGGGCCTTAACATGAGTCTCAATGATAGAAAAAACATGAATCCTTTCCTTATAAATAAATTTTTTAATTTCTTTTTGTTTTTTACTATTATTCATACTCCTAACATTCCAAATACCAATTTTGTAATCCATTAAAAAACTAAGAAAGAAGATCCTAGTTCAATACTGAACTACTAGTACCTACTAATTCATCAGCTACAAAAGTTCTAGCAGCTATTGATTCATCTTCAAAGACATCTTCAACGATATCTCTCATTCCATTCTCCCTATCTTCCTTTTCTTTTTCTTTATCTGCATCCCAAGCCTTATTAAAATACTTTTTTCATCTCCTGGGACCATGTTTGAAGAACAGTTCCACTTAGCTTCATTCTCATATTCAAGTACTTATCCAATAAATTGCCTATGCTTAAAAAGTAATCGCACGTTAAAGACGTGGCTAGTCTTCCAATAAATTGCCATATTTTGACAATTTACAATTTACACAAATAGTCCGTACTGTTTTAGAGACTTTGTATTTAGTTCTTATGCATTCGTAGCAAACATTAGCCTAAGTGTATTAGCGAGCACACATGATCACGATCATCACTGGTACATCAGCGGCAACTCAACTTTTTTCTCTCTACAACCTTCTTCATGACCAACTTAGTGTAATAAGGTGACCGCGGTTACCACAAAAAACATACTCCACTTAAACATATATATACCCTACAAAAACCATTTAATAAAAACACTTGCACACACATGAACTCACACGACCTGGTCGTGCAGTCGACCAAGCCCTTGCAAAAAAACCCATGCTAAACGCGTCTTCAATTGAAAGTGTAATGGGGATGACGCGTTCTATTTGCCAACTTGGCACCAAAAAAAGTACTCAATAGTACCCCCTCTTTCAGGTATTACCTCGTTATAGCACTAAGGGTGTCCAGAATATCTGAAATCATACAAGAACACTACAGATAGCCTTATGGTCTTGATCATTCTAGTTGAAAATGTTGGCAATACATTTGTTCAACATGACGTATTTTAAGAAGCTTTAACTCGTCTTGTCAAAATTACCCAAAAAATGATGTCCGACCTAAAAGTTAAATCGTTTACAATCTTCAAAATCGTGATGAGAAACACGTTACAATAGGTTGATAGCAACTCCTTTTGATGGTGCTTATTTGTCTTTTAAACTCTATATATATGAAAGGTCTAGAGCAAAATATGCTCGTAGTAAGAGGACATTTAGACATGTTTGGCGCACGAGCTTATTAGAGCTTATAGTAGCATGAACTTATTTTTTTTAAAAAAATAAGCTACCATTAAAAATAAGTCTCGTTTGGCTGACACGGCTTGAAGGAGCTTGTTAAAAAAATAAGCTACTAAATGAAATGCTAGTTGTACTAGCATGTAAAAAAAAGCTCCAGCCACATGCTCCAGCAACCAGCTCCAGCAACCCGCTCCAGCGATCCGCTCCAGCTCCTACTTGTGCCAAACATACCCTTAGACATGTAACTAACAAATACAACCATTATAGGGTCGTGTGGAGTGTGCAAAATGTATACACAAGAGTTTGATTTAAAGTTGTATATTGGGTGTGCGAAATTGGGCTCAACTAAATGGGCTTATAAACAGATCTTCACTTGCAGTTTTTGCATAATGAATCTCAAGACGTTCGTAAAAAAAAAGTCTATACAGATTCAAGTAGAGGTGAACAAAAATATAGAAAATCGATCGATCCGAGAAAGAAAAAACGAAAACCGGTTTTCCCGAAAGCTGATCCACCGGTGTAGAATCCGGTTTGCATTTTTGGTAGTCAACCAGTTTAAACCGTACCGGTTCTGGGTTACCGGTTTAAACTAGAACAGACATTTTCTCTCTCAAAATCGGTTTCAAACCGGTCCGGTTTTAGGTCAAACCGGTTTTTGACTATTTGACTTGAACTCAAAACCGGTTTTGAAACCGCTTCGGGATTTAAAAAAAAAAAAAAAAAAAAAAAAAAAAAAAAAAAAAAAAAAAAAAAGGAATGTGCAACTCTAGATTCAAGACAACAAGTTGAAGGGAATTTTAGACTTTGAGATTGTATTACATCAATTATGAATTGATGATATTGTAGGTGACTAAGTTCTTATTTTTGAATAAACTAATAATAACTGCTAACTTAAATTGTTTCTATATCTTTTCAAGCTGTGCGTAGTATCAAAGCTTGGTTCTTCAATATGCATATGAAGGTTAATGTAGCTTGTTTAACCATTATGTAATGTACATGCGTAGATTATAGGGTGTGTTGTCAAAGTTAGTAGTGATAGTTAGCGGTATCAATCAGCACTATCTTGAGCAGTAATACATTGAATTGTGTTATAAAGTGTAAAATTACGTAAAAGCTAAATATTAACGCTAAACGCTTCTTCAAGTAGTGTTTCAAAAATAACAGGTTAGGATAAAAACAAAAAGCTAGATACTATTAGACTAACAAATTTTCAATTCTAAACGCTAAATGCTACTATTAAACGCTATTAAAAGTTCATTGCCAAACATGTATGCAGTTTCGTTCAAAAAGAGAACATATATGCATTTGATATGAGAAAATAGTAACTGGACATCATTATGAAAACTAAAGTTTGTTTTTATTAGTATGGATGTTTATAAATCCTTAATAACGCAAATGGAGGCACGTAAGAAAATGAAAAGTAAAGAAACAAAAGGGTAAACGGTGTTTTAGGCTTTTAGCCATTTGGGCCAATTTGATAATGCAAACGGAACAACAGAATAAAAACAGATTAAGTGGGGCCCATTAAATTCAACTAAGTTAGTGGGTGTCCATTTGTCCCGCCGACGGCAGGCCGTCGGTGCCCGTATTTGTGTCTGTGTATCGGATGAGCTCCACACGTACTCAGCTAAACTGTGGCCCCCACTATGCTGGAAACACCTACCATTTTACTACTAGGATTTTATTCTCTTCATACTATAATAAGATATAAGATATAAGATGAAATGCTGTAAACACCTACTATTTCTGAAAGTGTAGAATTTGCACGCCTAATTGTTTACACTTGTATTTCATGTAAGTTTAGATCTGTAGTATTTGGTTCAATTGGTTGACGAGCTACTCTAATTAATGCAACACCACTTGAATAAGAAGACGTTTGAATTAATTTATGTTTTACATTACATAAGTTTGGAAAAGCTTAGGATGTTAGAACAGGCGTAATAAGCCCATGAGGACTCGATCTTCGTCCTACATGGCATACCCATGAGGACTCGATCTCCGTCTGTTGACGTATGTGTCCGGACGGGCTGAGTCTTTCGGTCGTCCGGACGGCTCAAGGCTACCTAATATATTCCGGAAGGCACAAAGGCCGTTCGGCGTGTATAGGTTTAAGGCAGGAGACAGATGGCAGCTACTGACACCACCGCCGCCTTCCCCAGGATTTACGGGATTGTGTCGGCGACATGTTTCCTGAATATCCGCCGCCGCCAGTACAGGTATCGAGGCTGAGTACTATAAATACTCAGCCCATTTGCTACTCTCAGGTAACGATTGACTCGCATTATACTTCTCACTATAATTGATAGCCCTTTCGGAATACCAAATACTTACTCTCACACCGGAGGTGGGTCCTGGGATAACACCCGGGGCGAGCCTAACGTGTGCTGTTGTGTGCAGATATCCGGAGGACCCCTAATAGCCGAAGGGACTTACACCTGAGCCTTCCGGAAGGACTCTAACGGAGTTCATCCGGTAGGCCCCCATTATTTGTCCGAAGTAATTGCAAGAAATTGCTTCAACAAATTGGCGCCATCCGTGGGACTAACTTCTCGATCTGCCTACAGTTCGATATGGCTAGTCTTACATCCCACAAAAGGAAAATCATAGAAGCCGAGGAGGAATGGATGAATGTTCCGATCGGTTTTCCACCTATCCTTCCAGGAGACGTGTCGGACGGACCGTTGATAGTTGAGGCCGAAGTGGAAGGATACACAGTCAGAAGGGTCTATGTAGACCAAGGCGCTTCGGTCGAGGTGATGTATGAGCACTGTTTCGAGCATTTATGCCCTTCCATTAAGGCCAAGTTGAAAGAAACCGGCACACCATTGATAGGATTCGCGGGAGAATCCATAAAGCCATTGGGAAAGATTGAATTGGAAGTCCGTTTCGGAAGCCAAGGCCTGTCTCGCCGGACAATGATGAAGTTCGCCGTGGTAAGATCCCCTTCTCCATACAATATCATTCTGGGGCGCTCAGGTCTGAAGAAATTACGGGCTATCCCATCAACTATCCACTCGATGGTGAAATTCCCCACACCGAAGGGCATAGCGACCCTCACCACCCGGTCCGTGATTGTCTCAGAATGTCGCAAGCTCGAGGAGAAACAGATGGCAAGAAAGGAAATCAAGGAAGAGCCCTGTGAGGCCGGACCGGATGAGGCTGTGATAGGAAAAACGGAAGAAGTTTTAGTACATCCGGCTTATCCGGACCAACTGGTCACGATAGGAGGAAACTTTTCCCCGGAATGTCGAAGACAGTTAATCACGCTACTCAAGAACAACCAGGATGTGTTTGCCTGGGAACCAGCCGATATGACGGGAGTGCCCCGTCGGATCATTGAGCACAAGCTAAATGTGAATGTTCAAGACCGCCCGGTGGCACAAAAGAGAAGAACTTACTCGGCCGAAAAGAATCACGCCATAGCCAAGGAAGTGGAAGAATGGGTGAGAGCTGGAATAGTTCGACCGGTGCAATACCCCACCTGGATCTCAAACCCGGTGTTAGTAAAGAAATCCGACGGGAGTTGGCGGATGTGTATCGACTTCAAGAACCTCAACTCATCCTGTCGGAAGGATTATTACCCGCTGCCTGATATTGACCAGAAAATAGAATCGGTTATGGGATTCAGGTATAAGTGCTTTTTGGATGCTTACAAGGGATACCACCAAGTACACATGGCCAAGGAAGACGAGGAAAAAACAGCTTTCTATACCGAGCGCGGGACATACTGTTACACCAAAATGCCGTTCGGTTTAAAGAACGCGGGGGCCACGTACCAATGTTTAGTGGATTCGGCCTTTCGGTAACAGATAGGGAGAAATCTCGAGGCATATGTGGACGATATGGTAATAAAAAGCAAAACCGAGAAGGAGTTACTTGCCGATATGGCGGAAACATTCGATAACCTCCGAAGGATTAACATGAAGCTAAACCCCAAGAAATGCTCTTTCGGGGTAGAGGAAGGGACGTTTCTTGGGTATATGGTGACTTCCGAAGGAATAAGGGCGAATCCGAAGAAGACGAGGGCTATCGTGGGTATGCAATCCCCAAAGTCACTCAAGGAGATGCAAAGTTTGAGTGGAAAGCTAGCAGCTTTGAACCGTTTTCTATCCAGGTCGGCAGAAAAAGCCCTCCCTTTCTTTGAAACATTGAGGAACATCATGAAGGAGAACCAGGATGAGTACCGATGGACAAATCAAGCAGAAACAGCCTTCCAAGAGATGAAGAAGATGATCCTCGAATTGCCCTATCTAGCAACGCCAAGGCCGAAGGAGGACCTATACGTGTATCTCTCGGCATCAAAAGGGGCCATGAGTGGAGTGTTATTAGTAGAAAGAGAGGGAAAGCAGATCCCGATACACTATGTTAGCCGGACATTACACGAGGCCGAACAGAACTACGCCCCCATTGAGAAGTTAGCTCTAGCCCTACTACACATGGCCAGAAGGCTACGAAGGTATTTCGAGGCTCACCCCATAAAAGTCATCACTGACCAACCTATCAAGCAAATACTAAACAAGGCAGAAGCCTCCGGGAGGATGGTCAAGTACTCCGTGGAGTTGGGAGCCTACGATATCACTTATATACCTCGGAGTGCCATTAAGGGACAGGTCCTCGCCGACTTCATAACGGAAATATCCGTGGAAGCACTGAGCCAAACCATAAAAGAGGAGGGTGAGGAGATATGCAACATCTCCAACCAGGATCCATGGATACTATATACCGATGGGGCTTCCAGCAAATCTGGTGCCGGAGCAGGCTTGGTACTGATCAGTCCGGACCAAACGGAGTACACTTACGCCATTCGACTAAACTTCAAAAGCACCAACAACGAAGCAGAATACGAAGCTTTGCTAGCCGGGTTAAGAGTCGCTCGGAAAATGGAAATTCGAATATTGGAAGTGAGAGTAGATTCCAATTTGGTAGCAAATCAGATCAATGGGGAGTACGTAGCAACCAAAGATAACATGATAGCGTATTTAGCCAAAGCCAAGGAATACGTTGCACACTTCGATCAGTTTAAGATCCGAAGTATCCCAAGGGCGCAGAACCAGAAAGCCGATATACTCAGCAAATTAGCATCCTTGGCTTTCGAACATCTGGCAAGGAAAACCATGGTGGAAGTTTTAGAGAGGCCGTCAACAGAGGAGGAGATAGTCAACGCAATAGTGGAAGAGGAAGGGGAAAACTGGATGACCCCCATCATCCGATGCAAACAAGAAGGCATCTGGCCGGAAGACGAAAACGAAGCTCGATCTCTCCGAATGAAAATAAACCAATACACTTTGGTAGACGGTGTGCTTTTCAAAAAATCCTATTTAGGTCCGATGCTGAGATGTGTCGGGCCGCTTCAAGCCAACTATGTTATCCGAGAGGTACATGAAGGAGCATGCGGAATGCACTCCGGGACGCGATCTGTGGTAGGAAAGCTAATGCGGCAAGGGTACTACTGGCCCACCATGCACCGGGATACCAGGGAAGTAATTCGGAAATGTGATTCTTGTCAAATACACGCACCCGTTCCGAGACTCCCCAAAACTGTTTTAACTTCAATAATGGCCCCTTGGCCTTTCTACCAATGGGGAATGGACGTTTTGGGTCCCCTACCAGAGGCCCCGGAAAAAGTCAAATTCGTCATTGTGGCCATTGACTACTTCACCAAATGGATAGAGGCCAAGCCGCTGGCCCGCACGACTGGGAAGGAAGTAAAGAAGTTTGTTTGGGAAAACATAGTATGCAGATTCGGTCTTCTCAAGGTGATCGTAACGGACAATGGAAGCAATTTCATCCATGATCCTTTCAAAAGCTGGTGCGAACGATTGAACATAACTCAAATAAACACGGCCGTGGCACACGCCCAAGCCAACGGTTTGGTGGAAGCAGCAAACAAAAGTTTGATGAAAGGGTTCAAGACGAGACTTGGAAGGGAGAGAGCTGGATGGGTGGACGAGCTACCGAATGTCCTGTGGGCGCACCGAACGTCACTAAAAACAAGCAATGGGGAAACACCGTTCAGCCTCACTTATGGTAGCGAAGCGGTCATACCAGCGGAGATAGGGATGCCAACTTTTCGGACCATGAAAGTCAGTGAAAAAGAAAATGGCGAGGAGATCTTCATGAATCTCGACCTCCTACAGGAACGAAGGGAAATGGCCGCAATACGGGAGGCAAAGTACAAAAGGAAGATCGAGCAATATTACAACCGAAGGGTCCATCCTGAGTCGTTCAAAGTAGGTGATTTTGTATACCGAAGAAACGAAGCTAGCAGAGTGGAGAATCAAGGAAAGTTAGGGCCAAATTGGGAAGGGCCGTACCGGGTCGTGGAAGCATACCAGACTGGATCCTATAAGTTGGAAACAATGGAGGAAAAAGAGGTGCCCCGAGCTTGGCACGCTGTTAACCTTAGAAAATGTTTCTTGTAAATGACTAGATATATCTAATGTAAGCTTCCGAAAGGAGCTATCTGACTAATGTTAATGATAAATGACTTTTACATTCTTCCCTGTTTCTGAACATAATTAGAAAATGCCCCCCCCCCCCGAGAGAGTTACGCCCTCCGGGGAGTGTGTGGTCAATGTTCAAAGATGGTTGATACCCAGGAAAGGGGTTGCCATAATCCTGGCGGAAAGGCTGAACCATCTGTAATATTCTGAACATAATTAGAAAATGGTCCCTCCGAGAGGTTCGTGCCCTCCGAAGATCAGTGATCAATGTTCCTTGTTTCTGAACATAATTAGAAAATGCCCCCCCCCCCCCCCCCGAGAGAGTCACGCCCTCCGGGGAGTGTGTGGTCAATGTTCAAAGATGGTTGATACCCAGGAAAGGGGTTGCCATAATCCTGGCGGAAAGGCTGAACCATCTGTAATATTCTGAACATAATTAGAAAATGGTCCCTCCGAGAGGTTCGTGCCCTCCGGAGATCAGTGATCAATGTTTCTTGTTTCTGAACATAATTAGAAAATGGCCCCCCCGAGAGAGTCACGCCCTCCGGGGAGTGTGTGGTCAATGTTCAAAGATGGTTGATACTCAGGAAAGGGGTTGCCATAATCCTGGCGGAAAGGCTGAACCATCTGTAATATTCTGAACATAATTAGAAAATGGTCCCTCCGAGAGGTTCGTGCCCTCCGGAGATCAGTGATCAATGTTCCTTGTTTCTGAACATAATTAGAAAATGGCCCCCCCGAGAGAGTCACGCCCTCCGGGGAGTGTGTGGTCAATGTTCAAAGATGGTTGATACCCAGGAAAGGGGTTGCCATAATCCTGGCGGAAAGGCTGAACCATCTGTAATATTTTGAACATAAGTGAAGAGTGATCCCTCCGAGAGGTTCGTGCCCTCCGGAGATATTGTGGTCAGTGTTCGGGAAGAAAGGGGTCATGCGACCAAAAGAAAAGGCAAACAGGGAAAAATCACACGAAACAATACAAACGGAATGTACATTAAATATCAACAGTTTATAACAAATCATACGGCATTTCATCATGTTCAAACATACAAAAAGCGCTAACAGTTGCGCAACCGGTTGATCGTTACATTGGTTCAAAAATGCTAAACAATTCATAAATTAACCTAACACCCTAAGGGGCCTTGCAGTCAAGAGTCGCCGGGTCAAGACGAGGGACACCAGATGAATCACTAGGGGCAGGATCAGGAAACAGATCCATTATCTCCGAAAGGGATCTATCCGCGGCATCGCTAACTTTAAGCACATACGGATACTCCGCAGAAAAAAGACCATCAAACGAAGGGTCAAGCTTTGCCTCGGCTTCCAAGTCCAAATCATCCACCCCGGCCGCAATCGTGGCTATATCCTCCGGTTCTCGATCCACAGAGATAGCTTCCAAGAAACCCAACTGAGAGGACAAGCTGAAAGGCTCGGCCAAGCGTTGTTTATACTCATGGCTATCCAGAAGCCGACGAACCATTTCTGGAAGGAACTCCTTTATAAGCTTCTGGCGCTCGACGTCCGTTTGGCCCAATTTGACAGCTATGTCCGTTCTTTCCTTGCATAGCTCGGTGCCTGTCTCCCTCTCGACAACAAGTTTACTTTTAACATCTGCCAGCTCTCCTTCCAAGGCTCTGATCCGTTCGGAGTAGGTCGTCCTCCCTTCATCCCTTGCCTTTTCCAACTGAGAGACCCGATTCTTTAAATCCGACTGCCTTTCTACACAGCCCACATGCTCTTGTCTTAATTTCCGAAGCTCTTCCGCCTCTTGAGCCGCATCTTCACACTCTGCATGGGCGCTGCGTAGTTGTCGATATTCTTCGAAGAGGACCTCGTGCCGGCCCAGAATTTCCGCTTGGGTAGTCGCTCCTCGGCCTAATAAAACCCAACCCCTTCGGATGGCCTCTGAATCACCCAAGCTTTGAAAATGAACTTCTTCACAAGGGGTGGGAAGGTGCGACATCAGATCCCTACAAACGGCAGATCTATTCAGGCGGTCGCCCCTTGTGACCGACCACTCCGGAACGAACACAGCTGCCGGATCACCTGCTGCCATGGCTCTAATTTTGCCGCGACCGGAAGCGGCCACGGGAACACTCCCTGCATGGAACAAGGCGTCATTACCAAAGAAACGAAAAGAAATCAGTAACGCAAGGTAAATAGTTGGACAACTTACCAGCACGGGAACTCCCTTCAGTGAAACCTGCACCCTCTGGTCGAAGACCAATATCTTCCGGTCGAAGAGAACGGATAGGGGGAGGGTTTGGAATGACCTCAACATCTGGCGAATCAGGCTCCGGATCCGCTACGGGAGCCCTCTCTGTTCTCCTCCTCTTGGCCGCCTGGGCCACTCCGCTGCTCCCCTCACCCTGTTCGGCACGCCTATCGGCCCTCAAAGCCCGTCGCGTGGCGGCTTGCCTTTGCTTCCTAAGTTTAGCCGCAACAACCCGACTATTGGCCCTCTCAACCTCCGCTTCCTCTGCCGTCAGGCCGGGTATATCGGCATTTGACGCAGCCGGAGGAGTCAAAAACAGCTCATGACGCTCACCCTCACCATACACATCACCCCGAACCATGGAAGTTTCCTGGTGGGCCGCCGGGTTGATCAAGTACTCAGACATCGGCACAACTACAGAAAGAACACAAAAAAATAATAATAAATAAAATAATATATAAAGAAGGGAGAGTACGCCTGCCATGGATCAATTAGTAAGAGAAGAAATAAAAAAAAATATAGGAAGGTCTACCTGCCCCTTCGGCATTTTGAAGCACAGCTCGATAACCGGTATGCTCCCAGCGTGAAGATAGCCCGACGGCATAAAGGAACCCCTTGGGAATTTGAATCAGATCGATCACATTCGCGGCCAGCTTTCCGACATCCGCAAGGAAGAAGCCACCTTCCGGATAAGGGTCCGAAATATCAGAGTCGTGATGCCTCCAAGGCATAGCAAAGGGGATTGCCCGTCTGTCTATCAAGAAAAAGTTGCGTTTCCAGCCCTTCAGCCCAGTCAAGATCTCCCGGAAACAAACCTTCCTATCCTTACCGGTTCGCTTCTCGAAAGAAAACCAATCACCCTGCTTGCTCAGCTTGTAAAAGACTCGAAATAGCGGGGTGGTGGGAGCAATATCCAAACTTCGGCTATACACCTCGAAAAGTACAACACGATGTATGCCCAGCGGAACCAGTTGGGAGATATGCACCTTGAAGTACCTAATAACGTCCAGCAAAAAAGTAGAAAAGGGCACACTGAGACCACCCTCATAAAAGTACTCCAAATACAATCCGATGGCATCTGACGGCAGCTGGTCCATCGTCATATCCGGAGGGGGTAGGCGAGGATGTAGATCCTCCGGTATACCCGCATCTGACACCACCATAAATAAATCGTTCTCGCTCATTTCAGAAGGGTACTTTGGAACGTCAAATTTGGGAAGATACCCTTCAGCCTCTTGGATGTCTTCTTCATAATCATACGAGGGAGAATTCGACATAGTTGACCGAATGGCAAATGAAGTCGTTCGGAAATAATTAAGAGCAAGCCTTTCGGAAAGTTTGTCAGAGCGAAAAAATTACAAGTGGTAAAAATAAAAAACACCGCAGAAATGACGCTATTTATAGGCGAAAAAAAGGAAGTATGAAACGACGTGCGTTGTCAGCAGATGAGGTGGCACCCTCTTACTCGTACGATATGCGCATGCACACGTGTCGGCGTTTCAGAGCCCCAGTAAAAATGACGGCGATCCTTAAAAAGAGGTAATAATGTTTTTTGGCAGTTTATGCATGGGGTCAGCACTCTGATTACTGAACGACTCAGTCCCCTCGGAACTAGAAATTAGACTTCAAAGATTTTCGAAGTATCATAACATCGGCAAGACCGATATTATGACACTGGGGGGGGACATGTTGACGTATGTGTCCGGACGGGCTGAGTCTTTCGGTCGTCCGGACGGCTCAAGGCTACCTAATATATTCCGGAAGGCACAAAGGCCGTTCGGCGTGTATAGGTTTAAGGCAGGAGACAGATGGCAGCTACTGACACCACCGCCGCCTTCCCCAGGATTTACGGGATTGTGTCGGCGACATGTTTCCTGAATATCCGCCGCCGCCAGTACAGGTATCGAGGCTGAGTACTATAAATACTCAGCCCATTTGCTACTCTCAGGTAACGATTGACTCGCATTATACTTCTCACTATAATTGATAGCCCTTTCGGAATACCAAATACTTACTCTCACACCGGAGGTGGGTCCTGGGATAACACCCGGGCGAGCCTAACGTGTGCTGTTGTGTGCAGATATCCGGAGGACCCCTAATAGCCGAAGGGACTTACACCTGAGCCTTCCGGAAGGACTCTAACGGAGTTCATCCGGTAGGCCCCCTTTATTTGTCCGAAGTAATTGCAAGAAATTGCTTCAACACCGTCCTACATGGCATACCCATGAGGACGGGTAGTCGGGTACAATGCTTCAGATAATTAGGTACGAGTTTGAAGATTCAATTGCATATGCATTTGAGAAAGTTGTGATCTAACTGAAAACAACCTTGTATTGTACGAGTGCAACGCTTCAAGTTTTTAGTACGAACGAGGTGGTGCGCCCGCGCGTTACCGCGGGATTTTTTTTATTCAAGTTTTTTTAAAAAAAAAAAAAAAAAAAAACACTGTAGCTACAGTACTGTGGTACTGTTCATCCGATCCACGACCCGACCCGACCCGCCCAAACCCGACCCGTCCTAAATGGTTTCTACAGTGGCCATGGGAGGGGAGGCCAAAAAGATCCCAACAAATGTAAGTATGTATAATACGAAGATTGAATTTCATATGTGCACGTGAAAGTCGTGGTCCAACTACTATACTAAAACTTCTACTCATGAGTTGAAGAAAGTGATAGCCATTTCATATAGATCCCACATAAACACAAATATATGATCTAACATGTACTGTTAAAAAGTATATGATCGTGAATCAAACATTTAATATATATATATATATATATAGGGGAGCTTTATTTTCAGAACCCTGTTAAGTGCGGGAACTGCGAGAACTCCAAATTTGCATTAGAAAACGTGCATGTTCATATAAAACATGTATGTTTTCTTACATACACCTTAATACACATACCTGCGTGTAACACCCCCAAATTTGGTTTGTGGCAGCGGAAAAGTAATTTGGGTGTTACGGTGAGGATCGAAGTTTAAATCTTAGAAAACGGCCCGGAAAGGGCGGTTTGAAAGTTATATGTCATTCAAAATAATATTTTTGATACAACGGTAAATCATTTGATTTGAAAATCCCATAAAAAGATGTGATAGTTTGGAGAGAATGACATATTTGATTTTACACCATTTAGTTATCAGAGTAAAAGATGCCCGCTCCGTGTCTTGTCCTGCTCCGTTAATTACCTGAGATAAACATGCTTAAAAGTCAACATAATGTTGAGTGAAATCATGGAGTTTGTAGTTTAAATATCAGTTCAATCACAAGTAAGATTGTATTGGAGATACAATCAGTTTAAAATATTGATATTGCAGTTCATATATTGCCCTAAGTCTCATGACACGCAAACGTTAACAAAGTACCGCCTAAACGGAGGAGCCCACCAAATTAATGATGAGAATTTGCCCTCGAGTAATAGGTGATTTTGCCAATTCCTATTTTTCTCAAATATAATGCATCGCGACTAATACGACTAGCAAAAAGCATTCCGTCACAGTATTAGTGGGATAGGTCGTCAACCTCTAATAGATCTATTCATTATATTCGCGTTCACCGCAGTGATTAATGGCTCATGATAAAGGGTCTTATGGCAATATGGAGTACTTAGGCATATATCAAGTCAGATAGCATACAGAAAAATACTTGTGATTTATTTATAGCATGTATCCCCCTCACGGAGTTTAAAAATTATAAAGAGTTTAAAAAGTGAGGCCATGACTCACCTTGGAATGTAGTGACGTAGATAACACAATGGTGCCAAGGAGTGTAGCAGAACCGGGTGAGGAGTAACGCACAACGATACTTATTCAGCAAATCCTAATGAATATAAGTTTGTCTCAAGATATGACACGCGGAAAGTAATCGATACGTATGAGTTTCAAAAGATAGAGCGTTTTAGTTTTCGTGGAATATTTGTATTAATGTTTGTAAAAGTTTAGTATCTCATTCGTGTGGTGGTATAGAGTCATAGACTCAGACAAACGCACGCCAACCATAAAACATACAGCACAAGCATACAAGGCAAATAAACATGTAAGAATCAAATAGCAAGTAAGATTATATATGTATTAGACATAGCACATGGTTTTTGTAACTTGCAAATTTACTAAAACAAGCCCAATGTACAAATTAGAATTCTGAAATTCTGAAACAGTCCAATGATTGGGAAGTCTGTACAACTCAGTGAGTTCTGGACATGAGGTGATTAGATAGGGTGATAGAGCTTTGTCTCGTGGTCGTTTCGACAGGTGGTGCACCTCATAACTCATCCCGATGAGTAAATGAGAGCCAAAATGGTGAAAGGTGTCAAAATCTGCACACCAGATTTAAATCATAAAAAACCTATGGTTCTGGTCTTTTCTGGAGTTCGGTCCAGTTTTATAAAATGTAGGTAAGACATAAACTTAAATGTGGTCGCAAACGGCGCATCAATCAGAGTTGTAGAACTCTAGATATGGCCAAAAAGGTGGGACTGCAGTGTGCTGTACCAAACAGCCCATTACGCAGCAACTAACCAAGTAAATGCACCTCTATTTATGCAGAAAATCAGTAGATAAATACACCACATGTTGGCCTATAATACGACGAACCATACACTCCCCGTTGGGGCTGTTTTGCAGCCACAAACACTCCCTTGGCAGTTGGGTCGCGATAACAAACCAAATGTACCCATAGTGGGCTATGGTGGCTGACCCGAAACAACAAGCACACCCTTGCGGTGTCTTGAATGCCAAAACAACAACAATCAAATAGGCTAGATTCTAAAGCAAATAAGCATATCCGCATATCACACATGAGCAAAACCAAGTAAGCCAAAACATGACATATAAGCCACAACACAAGGCTATATGCTTAAGCAAAAATCCACTAATGTGTCCCAAACAAGTGCAAGCCACAAAGGTCACATGAGCCGATACTAAAGCTCAATTTAAACACAATACATATACTTACATATGCTGAAAAATCAGAAACCAAACACACTTAAACATGCAGAAAAATCAGCAATTAAACTCCATTGTACATGCTGAAAAATCAGCATATAAACTCTATTATAAGTGCAGAAAAATCAGCAACCAAACATATCCTTTTTGTGCAGAAAAACTGCACTAAACATGCTGAAAATCAGCAACCAAACATGTCCTTTTTGTGCAGAAAAACTGCACTAAACATGCTGTTTTTGGTGCTGGAAAACCAGCATATGACATGGTCTTTTTGGGTTCGTTTTACAGCAACCAAACATCCCTCGCTGGGCTGGTTTTGCAGCCCACAACACCCCTCGCTGGGGCTGCGTTACAGCAGTTAAACACCCCATTTGGGGCTGTTTTAAGCAGAAAACAAACACCTCTTTTGGGCCAGATCTGCACTGCCAACACCCCTGTTGGTGCAGAATATTTAGCAGCAACCACACCCTATTTGGGTGGGCTGTGACAGCAGCAAGAAACCAAACCAAGAGCGCCCTATTGCGGCTAAGAATATAAGCCAAAAACATGTCCACACCTAAACCAAATACAAGCACCCCTTGGTGTATTTTTGGTAAACTAAGAATCAAAGAAAACAACCCTAAACGAGGGTTCCACCCAAGACAATTCGTACCACAGTCAACAAAATTAAAACAATGCGATACAAGTGTTACGAATCACAGTTTCAAAACTCAGCAACAATCAAACTTATCAAGATGAAAACTCTTATACCCGCGTCATGACTCATATGAGTCACGACTTACCCTAAAAACGGGTCACAAGTAAATCAAACAATCAAGAAAATAATCAAGAAATATAGTACCACATGCTAAACAAATAACAAGTACCAAACTCGAGTCAACTCAACCCACCCTCGCACTCTTGTGGCTTGAGCCGACAACAAACCAACACCAAACACACGCTTCGGGGTGGTTGTGTTGGGTATCTCATTTCGCAGCCAAGACTAAAATACAATTAAGTTTCAATAACAAATCAGCAAGTCAAGCACCCTCTCTTGGGTTATTGTTAAACCGAGAGTAGCAAACACCCCTATGTGGGTTGTTGCTGGGAACGATCAAACAAACATCCCTTCAACCCAAGTTTTAATCCACACGAAACTTTACAAAAATGTTTTTATTAAAAATTTAAATCCACGAAAACATTTAACCCGATTTATAATAGGCTAGTCTATGAAAATAAATGCAGTGGTGTTATTTGACATACCAACAACGAGAGGAGAGGAAGTGAAAGGTGATGCGACGGCGGTGATGTTCGTGGAGAGGCGGTGCCTGTGGTGTGGTGATTATCTCGAACCAAGCAAACCCTTCGATCTATTCTTGACTCGTACGATGGATAGGAGAGGTAAAGGGATGGAGGAGCGGCTGTGTTGGTTATGATGGCAGCAAGAGTGGCTGGTGGGGAGGCAATGTATAATTTAGAGGGAGAGGAGAGTGGTTAGAGAGGAGAGTGGCTGATGATATCTATTTGTAGATTGTAAGAAAAGAGTTGTATGGAGCAAGGGAGTACACGTTTATGTATTATGTAAAAATGAAACACGCAGCTGAGTTTAGAAAGGGATGACTTGTAAGTTTTTGAGACACACTTCAATAAAAGGGTGGCGTGTAATAATTGTATTAAGATACAGACCATTTTTATTTATTAAATATGGATATAGCATAAGTTGGGTATAAGATGTAGTTTGATCCGGTAGTTACTAACGTTAAGTAACCGATTAACGTAAAAAGGAATATAGAGTTTATAAAATATCAAAGTTTATTAATATATTTCAAATAAATAATATGAAAAATAGTTTAACGGAAGGCATATACGTTAATAAAATCTAATAGGGTTTAAATATTTGTATTTCGTAAACAGTATAATGTAAAATAAAAATAATAATAAAGTGAAAATAGTTCATGTAAAATATGTAAACTTATCCAAATCTTGTGTTAGTCGTGAGTATAGTATATTAAAGAAAATTTTAAATTTTCCCGTAAAAAAAATGGGTGTTGTTACATGGTAACTAGAGGTTATTACTAATTAACAAAGGTTATCATAACGGATTTTGTAGGATCTTACAGTATCTACCCCTCAATTTTGAACTTCGTCCCGAAGTTCAGTCCGTGATAGGTGTTGAAAAATGTGGCGTTCTGAGGTGAGAGTTTATGGAAGATGTTGTCGAAGGATTTCTTATTTGACTAACAAAAGCGAGATTTCATCTAAATTTATTAGTACTTAAATAAATTCGAATGTTTGGTCGATAATTTAATTTATGGGTTACGAATAGTGAAAGTAACAGTTGCGAGTAGGAAGTATTTAGCACTTAATGTTTAGGGTTCCAATGGTCGAGACTAAGGGATTTTTAGTGGTAGTGGTTTGAAATTTTATTGATCGTGAATAGTAAAATAACGGGTATTTTCTCCACTTATATTCCCTACTTATCTTTTTCTTATAAATCTTCTATTCACTTTCTTTCCTCCATTATTATTCCCACTTCACCTTCTTTATATTATTCCCACTTCACCTTCTTCATATTATTCCCACTTCACCTTCTTCCTTTTTCCACTTCATTTCTTCCGAAAGATACACTATGCCGCCGGCTGCCATAGTTGTTGCTACCTTGTACATTGTCTTTGTTGCCGTGTATTTGGCTTTCTTCCTTGATGAAAACTCCGACTATTACGTTGCATCGTTGGCGTTCGTCGTTCCCCTCATGGTTTTAGCGATCAATGTGGATAAGATTTTGGGGTGAGGATCTCGGCTAGTGTAGTTAAAATGTAGTTTTGTTGTTTGTCGATGTAACCTTTAATGATTGTGAAATAAAATCTCGTTTATGTTTAGTTATAAATCTCGGCGTAATTTTTAATATTTTGTTATGTTTATGACGCAGAATAATCAAGGTGCTTCATCCTATGGTGGCTCTTGCTATCGTTGGATTGGTGGGGGTCATTATTTCTATGGTGGGTCAACCGATTGAAGATTGTATGCCTTACATTGTGTTTATTGTATTGTTAGCACTTCCGATGTTAATCATTTCGCTATGTATTAACTTCCGTGGTTTCAAATAAAATTTATGTTATTTGTGTTTTCCATAGATTGTTGTGAATTCTTATAGTTTCTAGTTTCGTATTTTTCTCGACTTCGTATAATAGAGCAGTGAGTAATGGGTATTGAGTGTAGATCTGACTGAGGTTGGCTAAAAGTGAGTTTTATAAATAAATTATTTTGTCTCGAGATCTTATTTTTGGAATGAAAATTGTTATTCTATCGTGTTTTGGAAAATAAACCTGACTCATAATTTTTGAGAATCACAAATTTATGGTGTAAGCTACTCGTCAACAAATAGTTTGTAGATTTTTAACAATGAGAGTTTCGGACGAGAATTTGATGAATGTAAAAATAGTTGTTGAACTTTAGTTTTTGTAAAGAAAAACTCGTTAGATAAAGTCTTAAGTGATAACACAAAATTGGTTTGCTTTATATATAAAACCGCGTCTTACGTTAATAGCTTATTTATTTTTCAAAGATTTCAAGTTGTTAGCTAAGTGTGAAAGCAAGGAGGGAAATCAATATGCTGCAAGATGAAATGTGTTGTGGTAAAAATTTTCATATTGTTTCTTAGGATTTGTTAATCGTTGTTGGGGGCAAAAGAGAATTACGAAAGTTGGTTTGTTTTGGTTGTAGTTGAGTCCACAAAGGATGAAATTTGACCAAATAACTAGACGGGTTTGCGTTTGAATTTGTTGAGATTGTTGGGAACTTAAATGAAACAAAGTATTTGGGTAATATATGATTTTTGTTGAGGTCATTTTAGAATGTGATAGTCGGGCTGAGCTTTGGTCGCCACATGATTGAGTATTGGAAAAGATTTGTTACGTATGATTTGTTGGTAAGTGCCTAATTGAGACGTATGAACATATTGGTATGTTGTTAAGTGAATAATCCAAAGTAGACGGGTATGAGTCGATTAGAAATAAATCTTAAGTTCTTAGGTTTAATTAGAGTTGAGTTCGAGTATTAATGATAAACAAGGGTGCGTTGGATTGTTGTTAGCAATGGGTCGAGGATAAGTGTTTCAGGGACAAGTTTAGTTTGGCGAATGTGAGATGTTGAGCACATATTCCATGCAATATTTGGTTATTAGGTGGTTTCGAGATCATTGACATCTCGTATAATGCCTGAGAGTTTCGAGAGAACGTTAGGAGGTTCACAATTTCCTAGAGGATGTGTAGTCAAATCGTATGAAAAGTGTTATTTGTAGGTGGCGTGTTCAGGATTTTTAAATCATAGTGGGGCGTGTTTAACGCGATTTGTTCCTGCCTCTTGCGTTGAATTACGAAAACCAAAGTAAATAAAATTTATTTACCACGTATCTCAGAGCTAGTTGTTAGTTTTAATAGGTACAATTTTTGAAAATTTTACCGTTTGATTACAAATGGTTATTTTTCTTAAAATAATGGAAAAATATTTTTCCAATCTCTATAAATACCATTGGCGTGGTTGGGTTACCTATACACACACAATCAATGGCTTGTAAGCTACCACATACCGCTGAACAAATTCAACTGTACATCGAAGCAGAAACGGAGGGTAGTGACGTGGATCATCAGAATTCTATTGTGAAGGTCATTCTGCAGTTTGAAGCTACGAAACAATTGAAACGACGACTTAGAGAAAGCTATGCTAAGTGCACAGACATTTCAGATGGTAGGAAGTATGTGATCGATAAGTTTTTGTATGATGAAGCTTGTAAGGATGCTGCTGTCATCGAATCGCTGTGGTCTTGTGTTCATCAAATAGATGACCAGATTTCTAACAAGGTTCGTTGGAGTTTAGAAGAGAATGTTGAAGCTGCTAGGGTTGAACATCAACAACAACAACAACAAAAGCAAAAGCAACAAAATCCACCACTACTACAACATCAACAACAACCACAACTACAACAGGGTGCATCAAGTTCATCTACACCAAGGGTGGTTGTGCAACAACAACATTTGCCTCATCTGGATCATTTCCAGCCAAGTTTCGAGGAGAATGTGGCAGTTGATGATGGTGGTTGGACTCCTGCCATGGATTGGGAGCTGAGCAGGTTGGAAGCTCAATGGGAGGAAGAGAAGTTGGCGAGCTTTGATCCTTATGATGATGGTTATGATTCCAACAATTCTCAGACTTGGGATCATCCGGACTACCTTTGAAGTTTAGGTTTAGGTTTACGTGATGTTTTAATTCAGTATCGTGTGTAATGTTTAAGTATTTTTGTCAAGTTTGTTTGAATAATATGGTGTTTGGATGTTTTTACTATGAACACTACTTGGAAAGGAACTCATTACTCTGCTAGCTTTAGATATTTTACAGAAATCTGTGCGGGTAACTTACTTGTTAAACAAAAAGTTTTGTCGATAACAGATTTTCACATGGAGATATTTGAATGAAGATTCGGTGTATTGTAGAGAAAATTGCTATATCCCGGCTTTTAGGGTATGGGAGATCTTGTTTGTCTTGGTGTGAAGAGTAGTTAATGCAAGTGGTTAGAACAGTAAGAGACAGTATTACGATAGGAGTGTTGCTTTGAATTCGTATACTAACACTATGTATCACTATTTAGGGGTTCTAATGAGAGTTATGCTGTGTGTTTGATGAATTTTTATGGTTATCAGTTTCATACTAGTGCCCTTACAGATATAAATAAGCCCACTTATTTATAATTCGTTATTTACATAGAGAGGCGTCCCAAACAATGTAAATAAGGAAATATAAACTTATGGTTCGGCGTCTTACAATTTCTTTATTTAGATAAAAGGCATCCCAATCATTCAAATAAAGACATTGCAACTCATCCTGCTTAAGAATTTCTGATTTAGTATTCATATTAGTTCACAAAATCATTCCTGCGCGGATTTTCCGGAAATACATAAAGATTTATTTCATACGTATCCATAAAGATGCGATTAAGATAATTAAAGATGGTTGGTACGATACTTGAGATAGTTGGTGAATATATATACAACGTTGAGTGTGTAACAGTATAGTGTGTAATGTGTGAAGAATAAACATCAAGCATGTAAAGATTAGTACAAAATAATCTTAATAGGTAATGTATTGAGCACGGCAGTCTACAGACACGGAAGGCATAAGATGATAAGGTGTAAAATCATTAATTTTGAAAATGTGGTTATAGTTTGATGCTTTAAAACGTTTGATTCTCTATAACCATAGGCTCTGATACCAAACTGTAACACCCCCAAATTTGGTTTGTGGCAGCGGAAAAGTAATTTGGGTGTTACGGTGAGGATCGAAGTTTAAATCTTAGAAAACGGCCCGGAAAGGGCGGTTTGAAAGTTATATGTCATTCAAAATAATATTTTTGATACAACGGTAAATCATTTGATTTGAAAATCCCATAAAAAGATGTGATAGTTTGGAGAGAATGACATATTTGATTTTACACCATTTAGTTATCAGAGTAAAAGATGCCCGCTCCGTGTCTTGTCCTGCTCCGTTAATTACCTGAGATAAACATGCTTAAAAGTCAACATAATGTTGAGTGAAATCATGGAGTTTGTAGTTTAAATATCAGTTCAATCACAAGTAAGATTGTATTGGAGATACAATCAGTTTAAAATATTGATATTGCAGTTCATATATTGCCCTAAGTCTCATGACACGCAAACGTTAACAAAGTACCGCCTAAACGGAGGAGCCCACCAAATTAATGATGAGAATTTGCCCTCGAGTAATAGGTGATTTTGCCAATTCCTATTTTTCTCAAATATAATGCATCGCGACTAATACGACTAGCAAAAAGCATTCCGTCACAGTATTAGTGGGATAGGTCGTCAACCTCTAATAGATCTATTCATTATATTCGCGTTCACCGCAGTGATTAATGGCTCATGATAAAGGGTCTTATGGCAATATGGAGTACTTAGGCATATATCAAGTCAGATAGCATACAGAAAAATACTTGTGATTTATTTATAGCATGTATCCCCCTCACGGAGTTTAAAAATTATAAAGAGTTTAAAAAGTGAGGCCATGACTCACCTTGGAATGTAGTGACGTAGATAACACAATGGTGCCAAGGAGTGTAGCAGAACCGGGTGAGGAGTAACGCACAACGATACTTATTCAGCAAATCCTAATGAATATAAGTTTGTCTCAAGATATGACACGCGGAAAGTAATCGATACGTATGAGTTTCAAAAGATAGAGCGTTTTAGTTTTCGTGGAATATTTGTATTAATGTTTGTAAAAGTTTAGTATCTCATTCGTGTGGTGGTATAGAGTCATAGACTCAGACAAACGCACGCCAACCATAAAACATACAGCACAAGCATACAAGGCAAATAAACATGTAAGAATCAAATAGCAAGTAAGATTATATATGTATTAGACATAGCACATGGTTTTTGTAACTTGCAAATTTACTAAAACAAGCCCAATGTACAAATTAGAATTCTGAAATTCTGAAACAGTCCAATGATTGGGAAGTCTGTACAACTCAGTGAGTTCTGGACATGAGGTGATTAGATAGGGTGATAGAGCTTTGTCTCGTGGTCGTTTCGACAGGTGGTGCACCTCATAACTCATCCCGATGAGTAAATGAGAGCCAAAATGGTGAAAGGTGTCAAAATCTGCACACCAGATTTAAATCATAAAAAACCTATGGTTCTGGTCTTTTCTGGAGTTCGGTCCAGTTTTATAAAATGTAGGTAAGACATAAACTTAAATGTGGTCGCAAACGGCGCATCAATCAGAGTTGTAGAACTCTAGATATGGCCAAAAAGGTGGGACTGCAGTGTGCTGTACCAAACAGCCCATTACGCAGCAACTAACCAAGTAAATGCACCTCTATTTATGCAGAAAATCAGTAGATAAATACACCACATGTTGGCCTATAATACGACGAACCATACACTCCCCGTTGGGGCTGTTTTGCAGCCACAAACACTCCCTTGGCAGTTGGGTCGCGATAACAAACCAAATGTACCCATAGTGGGCTATGGTGGCTGACCCGAAACAACAAGCACACCCTTGCGGTGTCTTGAATGCCAAAACAACAACAATCAAATAGGCTAGATTCTAAAGCAAATAAGCATATCCGCATATCACACATGAGCAAAACCAAGTAAGCCAAAACATGACATATAAGCCACAACACAAGGCTATATGCTTAAGCAAAAATCCACTAATGTGTCCCAAACAAGTGCAAGCCACAAAGGTCACATGAGCCGATACTAAAGCTCAATTTAAACACAATACATATACTTACATATGCTGAAAAATCAGAAACCAAACACACTTAAACATGCAGAAAAATCAGCAATTAAACTCCATTGTACATGCTGAAAAATCAGCATATAAACTCTATTATAAGTGCAGAAAAATCAGCAACCAAACATATCCTTTTTGTGCAGAAAAACTGCACTAAACATGCTGAAAATCAGCAACCAAACATGTCCTTTTTGTGCAGAAAAACTGCACTAAACATGCTGTTTTTGGTGCTGGAAAACCAGCATATGACATGGTCTTTTTGGGTTCGTTTTACAGCAACCAAACATCCCTCGCTGGGCTGGTTTTGCAGCCCACAACACCCCTCGCTGGGGGCTGCGTTACAGCAGTTAAACACCCCATTTGGGGCTGTTTTAAGCAGAAAACAAACACCTCTTTTGGGCCAGATCTGCACTGCCAACACCCCTGTTGGTGCAGAATATTTAGCAGCAACCACACCCTATTTGGGTGGGCTGTGACAGCAGCAAGAAACCAAACCAAGAGCACCCTATTGCGGCTAAGAATATAAGCCAAAAACATGTCCACACCTAAACCAAATACAAGCACCCCTTGGTGTATTTTTGGTAAACTAAGAATCAAAGAAAACAACCCTAAACGAGGGTTCCACCCAAGACAATTCGTACCACAGTCAACAAAATTAAAACAATGCGATACAAGTGTTACGAATCACAGTTTCAAAACTCAGCAACAATCAAACTTATCAAGATGAAAACTCTTATACCCGCGTCATGACTCATATGAGTCACGACTTACCCTAAAACGGGTCACAAGTAAATCAAACAATCAAGAAAATAATCAAGAAATATAGTACCACATGCTAAACAAATAACAAGTACCAAACTCGAGTCAACTCAACCCACCCTCGCACTCTTGTGGCTTGAGCCGACAACAAACCAACACCAAACACACGCTTCGGGGTGGTTGTGTTGGGTATCTCATTTCGCAGCCAAGACTAAAATACAATTAAGTTTCAATAACAAATCAGCAAGTCAAGCACCCTCTCTTGGGTTATTGTTAAACCGAGAGTAGCAAACACCCCTATGTGGGTTGTTGCTGGGAACGATCAAACAAACATCCCTTCAACCCAAGTTTTAATCCACACGAAACTTTACAAAAATGTTTTTATTAAAAATTTAAATCCACGAAAACATTTAACCCGATTTATAATAGGCTAGTCTATGAAAATAAATGCAGTGGTGTTATTTGACATACCAACAACGAGAGGAGAGGAAGTGAAAGGTGATGCGACGGCGGTGATGTTCGTGGAGAGGCGGTGCCTGTGGTGTGGTGATTATCTCGAACCAAGCAAACCCTTCGATCTATTCTTGACTCGTACGATGGATAGGAGAGGTAAAGGGATGGAGGAGCGGCTGTGTTGGTTATGATGGCAGCAAGAGTGGCTGGTGGGGAGGCAATGTATAATTTAGAGGGAGAGGAGAGTGGTTAGAGAGGAGAGTGGCTGATGATATCTATTTGTAGATTGTAAGAAAAGAGTTGTATGGAGCAAGGGAGTACACGTTTATGTATTATGTAAAAATGAAACACGCAGCTGAGTTTAGAAAGGGATGACTTGTAAGTTTTTGAGACACACTTCAATAAAAGGGTGGCGTGTAATAATTGTATTAAGATACAGACCATTTTTATTTATTAAATATGGATATAGCATAAGTTGGGTATAAGATGTAGTTTGATCCGGTAGTCACTAACGTGAAGTAACCGATTAACGTAAAAAGAAATATAGAGTTTATAAAGTATCAAAGTTTATTAATATATTTCA
This sequence comes from Artemisia tridentata subsp. tridentata, assembly GCA_021014915.2. Taxonomy (NCBI): domain Eukaryota; kingdom Viridiplantae; phylum Streptophyta; class Magnoliopsida; order Asterales; family Asteraceae; genus Artemisia; species Artemisia tridentata. Next base: position 323,787,107 of record CP139503.1, read on the forward strand.
AATAAATAATATGAAAAATAGTTTAACGGAAAGCATATACGTTAATAAAATCTAATAGGGTTTAAATATTTGTATTTCGTAAACAGTATAATGTAAAATAAAAATAATAATAAAGTGAAAATAGTTCATGTAAAATATGTAGACTTATCCAAATCTTGTGTTAGTCGTGAGTATAGTATATTAAAGAAAATTTTAAATTTTCCCGTAAAAATGGGTGTTGTTACATGGTAACTAGAGGTTATTACTAATTAACAAAGGTTATCATAACGGATTTTTGTAGGATCTTACACTGCGTATTAAGGTGTATGTAAGAAAATATACATGTTTTATATGAACATGCATGTTTTCTAATGCAAAATTGGAGTTCTCGCAGTTCCCGCACTTAACAAGGTTCTGAAAATAAAAACCATTTTGCATTGATCTGTTGCACTTAACACGTTTTATATGAACATGTGTGTTACTCAAGTATGTGTATTAAGGTGTATGTAAGAAAACATACATGTTTTATATGAACATGCATGTTTTCTAATGCAAAATTGGAGTTCTCGCAGTTCCCGCACTTAACAGGGTTCTCAAAATAAAGATACACTATATATATATATATATATATATATATATATATATATATATATATATATATATATATATATATATATATATATATATAATATATATATATATATATATATATATATATAGAGCAAGGAGCTAGAAGAGGAATTATAAAGGCTTAATTAACCAAGAGTTCGACTTTACGACCTCTACATTTAAGCTAAAAAAAAGAAAACATACGAATACAATCAAACAAATATGCTTGTAATGATAGTAATATGTCCAAGATATGTAGACTAGATTTAGTCCGAAGCCGTTGTGCATTAAAGATCGTTTTCCGGTTTACACGACTTAACTTAATAGTTATGCGTAAAAGTAATTATGTAAACTTCCAAAATAAATAATTTTGAGTTTATATGTAAATATAGACCTGAAAATTACGAGTTGTTACACCTTTATCATGAGAAGCCAAAATATTGTCCCATTTTATCCAAGCCATCTTCTTATTATCGCCGTTACCGCCCTAAAAATGCGAAGCATGAAGGGATTCTATAATTTTGATTACGGATTCCGGGCATTTGAACAACGACAGATAATATTTATCGAGGCTCCTGAGCACTGCTTTAATTAAAGTGAGACGCCCTCCAATAGATAACATATTCGCCTTCCAAGTAGACAGCTTACGACGAAAACGATCAATAATAGTATGCCAATTCGCAATCAAATTCATATTGGATCCAATCGGCAATCCAAGATATGTGAAAGGAAAAGTACCCGAAGCACAACCAATTACATGTGTCATATCTTGAATTTCTTCAGAAGAAACTCAAATCCCGCACACATTTGATTTCGTAATATTCATCTTGAGGCCCGATGCAAGATAGAAAACCTGCATCACATGAATAATATTGTCCATGTCTTGCCTATTCCACTCGGAAACAATAACAACATCATCCATATAAAATAAATGGGATATATTCAAGTTCGAATTTCCCACTTTTGTGCCATGAATGAGACATGAACCAACCACATCTTTTAAAGCAATATTAAGACCTTCCATAATAATGAGGAACAAGAAAGGGCTTAAAGGGTCACCCTGACTTAAACCTAGATTAATCGAAAATTATGCTGAGGGACTCCCATTAACAAGAACAGACGACCTCGATGTTTGTAAACACAATTGTATCCAACGCCTCAATTTTGAACCAAAACCAAGAACTGATAGCATGTGATCAAGAAACTTCCAACTTACGGTGTCATAAGCCTTTTCAAAGTCGACTTTAAACATCATAAGTTTATGGTTTCATTTTTTATACCACGCCATTAACTCACTTAGCACAAGAGGCTCGTCAAGAATTTGCCTACCCGAAATAAACGTTGATTGCTCGTGACTTACAACTTTATCAACCACTTTTTCTAACCGGTTGGCTAAAATCTTCGCTATTATTTTATACTGCATACTGATTAAGGATATAGGACGAAAATCCTTAATATCAGTCGGATTAATCACCTTTGGAATAAGGATAATGAAAGAGGAATTCGCACCTTTTGGCATCACGAATTAATCAAAGAAATTCCTCACAGCATATTCAACACTGGCTTTAATTAACTCCCTATACGATTTGATGAAAAGAAAAGTAAAACCATCTGGACTTGGTGCTTTTTGGCTACCACAATCCCAAACGGCTACTTTAATCTCTTTATTAGAAACTGATCCTTCCAACGCATTCCTTTCTTGCACATCTAAATGTACTTGCGGGGTATCAGTAACAAGGTTCACCAAAGAATCATGAGCTTCAAAATTTTCTTTATAAAAATTAATGAATGCCAATTTTACCCGATGAGGATCCGTAACCCATTCACCATCAATCATAATACCTTTCATTATCTGTTGGTTGCATTTTTGTTTCAGCATCCCATGGATAAATTTTGAATTTTCATCTCCCTCAACGTCCCACTTGATTCTTGCTTTTTGAACCATATCTATATCTTCCAGGTTTGTGAGGTCATCACATTCTTTTAGCAAATCCAAACATTCTTGTTTTTCTACATCAGAAGCTATTCACTTATCAATATTTTCATCAATTTCCATAATCTGCAATATCACCTCCTGTTTACGAGATAGATTGGCATGTTTTACCATGTGATGCCAAGCCTTTATTTTCTGTTTGCTCTCTTTTAGTTTTTCATGAAAGTTCACGCGTTCATTCCTCTGCGACTCTGCGAGCACTCATTATGCGCAGATTTTATACAATCTTCAAAGCCATCCTTGTGCAACCAGGAATGGAAGAATTTAAAAGGGATCAGACCATAATCTATCTTCTCAACATGAAGCATCAAAGGAATATGATCTGACCATCCTTGAGGTAAGGCAATAACCTTTAAATCTGGAACAACATCCATCACCGAATTGGATACCATGAACCGATCAAGCTTATTCATCTTCGTGCCTTCCTTATTCATCCATGTGAAAGAACGTCCTCCCAAATGAAGATCAAGCATACCTGCATTGTCAATAAAGTTGTTAAATGTTTAGGCTTCTGTCCGAGAAAATACCTCCATACCGTTCACTTTCTTCTAGCACTTCATTCATATCCCCAAAACATCATGTGAACTAGTGAACTCCAATATACGGCTCCATAACAAAGCTTTTGCATCAATCCCTTGCGGCCCCATAGATGTTCACCATGTAAAAAACCTCATCTGAATGAACCCACTTACCTTTTCACAATGATATATGAATCGTCACACCATATTTGATTTCTGACGAAAACACTAGTATCCCATACGGAAATGAGACACCCCCCCCCCCCCCCCCCCCCCCCCCCCGATCTTCCCCGAGACAAACTACAAGCATAATCAAACGTGTAATAACCCCACATAGACTTGATGCGAAAAACTTCAAGACATGTCATTTTGAATTCTTGCACACATAGAAACTGAATATTATTTTTATAACACATCTCCTTAACCCACACCCGTTTATGTCGATTCTTGGTGCCTCTCATATTAAAGTATGGTTGCTTGGTTGAACTTTATGATTGTTATGATAGATCCTATCTACCTCTCAACCTCAATAACATGCATTTAAGGGGTGCTTGGATTAATTGATTTTTTGGTTTTGCTAAGTTATTTGACTTTAGAAGAATTACAAAGCGCGCTTTGTATTATTTATCAAGTTTAGCTTTGTATTATTACATTGCACCCGTATGACGAAGTTCTTTTCAGTTTTACGTATCCACTCTTTCACAAGTACTAACATTCTAGACAAACTGTTTTCTTCACTTTAACAATTTCATTTATGCACGTGTGTTTCGCCCAAGTTTATGAGAATTTCTTAGAGCATTTAACAATTAGTTTAACTTTCTTTTGGGTGACGTTGTTTATTAGAGCTATCTATTAAGATAAGATGGAATAACTTTTCGGGGTTTTTGCATATATATCTTTTCGAAAATGCATAATTGCATATATATCCAAAGCATGCATAAAAAAATCATTGTACTGTGTGCATCAAAAACTTGTACAAAAGATATATATGCAATTATTCACTTTGGGAGGGATATATATGCAATTCTGCCTGACCTTGTTTTTTTAGTTTTGATAACCCACCCTATTTATTAAGGAACTTACGGCCTAAACTTGAGCAATTTTTTTTTTCTTCCAAATTTACATGTGAGTATTTTATTGTTATTGTAATAAGATTGATAAGGCTATACAACAAAAAAGGGCCAACACAAATGGCCCGTTTGTTTTGAGGGTGTGGAATAAAAGAAAGGGAATAAATGTTGTATTTTATTGTTTGGTTACATCGGTCCCACAATAACAGAATGAAAATTTAAATTGATACCCTTAGCTTCATAGTAGGCAAGAAGGGTGGGATTAGAATTATTCATGTGTACTTGCTAATTTTCAACCACATGTTCGCAATTTAGTTTTTTTAATTCATTTTTTTTCTTCACTTTAATTACAAATAATATATTTAAATCTAATATAATATTATAAAACAAACAAACTTTATAAATAATTATACACTTTCTCTCTACTTCTTTTCTTTAAATCTATACCGAATCCAAATACTATTTTAAACCCGTAATCATACCAAACGCCTCCTAATTTGAGATGTGTGCAACTAATGTAGACTTTAGTTTGCAAGATACTATTGTTATTTTTATATTTAATAGCTTAATTAAATGCAAATTTTATAATATGGCTGAGTATTTTAAAGTTAAAAAGCAATAAATAATTATTTATATCTATTAAATATAAACATTTATTTTATTATAATTTATTCATTTATTAGGTGGCTTAGTGACTCGGTAGCAGAAGTATTATGGCTATCATCCTGAAATGCAAAAGTTCAAAGTTTAATTCGTAGTATATGCAATAATTCTGAAATGGTTACGAGAATTGCTTAGAAAAAAAGAGTTCTACTTAATTTGAGTATGTGTGAGTACCTCCGTCCCAAAATAAATATCAAATTTGACTTTTTAAAGTCTTTATTATTCAATTTTGACCGTAAATATTTTTATTTGTTTTATATAATACATGATGCAAAATATATGAATGAATTGGGTTTCAAATGTATTTTCATTCGTATAATTTTCATAAAGTATTATATGACACAAATAAAAATATTTAAGTTCAAAATTAGAAAAAAAAATTCAAAAAATCAAACTTGACATTTATTTTGGTACGGAGGGAGTATAACAATAGCTTCAAACTCAAAACCTATAAACTAAAGAAATTGAGTTTTATATTTCTAGTTTTTAAAGTACTACTTTTGATAGTATAAAACTATAACCGGCCTTTTTGACTCTTCCATCCATCAATTAATTAATAAAAAAAAGTTATAAAAGCAAAATCCCCTGCAATCAATGCCTCATTTCTCCTTCTCGTCTTCCATATTCAAACCATCCTTCCTTCCTTCATACTGTATAAAAAACACACAGTAAAACACCTAAAAAACACACACACACAATAAAAAAACACATTATTCAAATGGATTTAAACCAGTCCTCACTAGAACTCCTTCACGATCATGACCCAAACAACAACAACAAACTCAGCTACGAAATCTTCTCTATTCTCGAAAGCAAATTCTTATTCGGTTACAACAACCACCATAACGAACTCTGGATACCTAAACACGTGTCACCTGATGAAAACGACGCCGTTCGCTCGGTCAAGAATCAACGCGGCAAAATCTGCGTTCTCTCCATCGACGGCGCCGGAATGAGAAACATCTTCGCCGGAAAAGCTCTAGCTTATCTCGAAAACGCCTTGAAAATGAAATCCGGTGATCCTAACGCTGCCATATCCGATTATTTCGATGTCGCTGCTGGTACTGGTATCGGAGGTGTGTTTACTGCCATGCTTTTCAGTTGTAACGGTCGTAACCGTCCGGTTTATAGAGCTGATGACACGTGGCAGCTTTTAACTGAACAAGGAAAACGATTATATAATCCGAAAAGTAAAAATAATTCCGGTGGCTTGTTTAGAAGGTTGTTTAAAAAACAGTTAAAAAAAGTTACTGGCTGTGAAAACGTAATGAAAGAAATTTTTACGGTCAACGGGAGAGCGTTGACTTTAAAAGACAGCTTAAAACCGATTTTAATTCCGTGTTACGACTTGAAAAGCTCGGCTCCGTTTTTATTTTCGCGAGCCGACGCTTTGGAAGCCGAGAGCTTTGATTTTGAGTTGAGTGAAATATGTAGTGCCACGTCAGCAACTCCCGGTTTATTCGAACCGGTGTTGCTGACGTCAGCAGATGGTAAAAGGAGTTGTGTTGGAGTAGATGGTGGTGTGGCTATGAGTAATCCAACAGCTGCTGCTATTACGCACGTGTTGCATAATAAGCAGGAGTTTCCTTTTGTTAGGGGGGTTGAGGATATTTTCGTGCTTTCGCTTGGAGGTGGGCAGCTTTTGGAAGGGGGGTATGGTTATGGAGAAGGTTTTAAGGGGTCGAAAGGTGGCGAGTGGTGTGGGACTATGGCGAGAGCTGCGGGTGATGCCTCGGCTGATATGGTTGATCATGCTGTTGCTATGGCGTTTGGGGAGAATCGTTGTTGTAACTACGTTCGTATTCAGGTATTAAGCTTTGGAAGTTTGTGCTATTGTTTGATGAAATATACTTGCATCTTGTTACGGACTAAATTTAACTAACTGCTCTGCATATTTTTAGGCTGATATACATATACGTGCTTATATGCTCATTTTAAAGCCGATATAGCTTATAATCTAGCTTAGTTTCAAGTTTGTAGTGTTTGTGACATCCAAACTACTTTCGCTTATTAGGAGTTAACGCTGCTTATTTGAGATAAAGTAGTCAACTTCATGAAATGCTTACTTTAAAGTGGTGTCTAATGCTTTTTTACAAGCATAAGCAGAAAATATAAGCAATCCTAAACACCCCATAAGTGTAAGGCATTAAATACAAAGCAATCCCAAACACCCTCTTAGCATGGTTCCTTAGCAAAATGTAAAGAAAACTAGTGTTGAACACTATGGTCCATGGTGATTATTGGAAAAATCAGTATATGATTTTATTTTACTTGTTTTTAGGGGTTTGCCATATTTGTAATGCACCTATGAGAACTTGCATAATTATTACTAGAATATCCCCTTTGCCTTTTGGTCCTATGGCCCTCACTCCTCATTCCCTTTTCTCACGTTTCATCAGTAGTTTCCTATATCACAGTCAATTCATTTTTGAAAACTTTTAATCAATACCTCTGCTTTTGCCTATTTTTACTTCTTTTTTTTGCGATATCTTTGCCGGTTCCTATGGGATTTTTGGTTATTTGTTTTTATTTGAAGAATATTCTGAATTCTGATGCTTATTACTTGAATACGACTTGTTCTTTTTTTATGTTTAAATTGTTTAACAAAAAAAAAAAGCAATATGACATTGGTTATTTAATCAAATTACTACTTTGAGAGTATTACAAAATAGTAAGAAAGAAAGTCCCAGTGAGTATTACAAAATAGTATATATGAGATGTTTCGAGTTTGATTCATGTATCTCCATATAGATGTTGCGCCCTATCATTGTCGATCAGTTGTGAGTATGAACATTGAGTGCTTATAAGTTTTTTTGGTGATCTACTATTAAATCATCTATATGGTTTTAGTTGATCCGAAGTCCTATTAGTGCGTTGGCTACTCTGTATATGGTTTTTATAGTTTTGACTTTTGAGTGGCTATTTATTCATCAAACACCATGTTCATGCTGCGAGATAGCAGTCAACCATAGTCCATAGTTTAATGATGTTAGAGTGAAAACAAATCGAAACTAACATATGGACTTGGAAGGGAAAAGTGAGATTGTTTTTGATAAACATTTAGGTCACCTTCTTAAGAGTTAGAACAGTAGAACAATGATTTGAGTGTGCGAAGGCATCATATATTAATCAAGAAACTTGATGTATTTGATAAACATGTAGGCCACTTTAATTGATTAGCAATTTCATGATTGCTAATCTCCTTTTGGTCTTTTTGTCTCTCCATGCTTTTTCATTTATTGTGTTATTTCCTTTTAGATTTCGCGACTAAGTACTTGTAAATTTACCATTGATAGGCAAATGGATCCACCATGGGTCGTTGTGGGATCAATGTTGACTTGGACCCCAGTCCCAGCAACGTAAAAATGCTGACTGCAATGGCTGATGAGATGCTTAAACAGAAGAACGTCGAATCTGTGTTATTTGGAGGCAAAAAAATCACAGAACAAACCAATCGTGAGAAACTTGACTGGTTTGCAGGAGAACTTGTGTTAGAACATCAGAGGAGGAGTTGCAGGATCGCTCCCACTGTTGTTCTTAAGCAAGCCTCCCCGACAAGTACATAATCTAACAAGTTCTGTTAAAAGGTATAGTTTTTTTACCATACAAGTCAAGAAGTAAATGTGTGCTGATTGTTGATCTTTTATATAAATGTACATACTAGCTTGAGTTTGCTCTTCCAAAAGTCGGTTTGCCTACCGACACTTACAAGGGCATTTTGGTTTGTTTGTGTAATATTGAAAAGTGTTTGTGGGGTGGAGCTTATGTGTAGTCAATTCATTGTAGTGGTATAATTGTATCAAAGGGATGGTGATCCCTGGAGGGCTTGTCCGTAGTCCGGAATGAGAAAGAAAGACAAAAATACCCTTGTTGACATATCAATTACAGTATTTGTTAAACCGACAACCAGGGGCCATAGGCCTTTTCTGGCGGTGGGGATGAGGGGTTTATAAAAGATTTCAGTGTAGGTACTTTAATAATTCACCATCTTGTTGTTGGACATTGTATATATGGGTAGGTGTCGTCTAGGTACTTCAAGTGTATATCATATGAAAACAAACCAACTTGCTACATGTTCCTACATACATGGCTTTACTACTGCTTTTGAACTTAAATATTGGGTCTTTTGGTGATGAAAGTTCATTATAAAATGCAGGGCTTGGTGGACCTAAAGTATAGAAAAGAAGTTTGGAATTTACTGGATAGGGCGCACTCAACTATGAAAACAAAGAAGAAAAAGTAAAGTTAGTGATGGATTGATGTTGGTGAAATTCGTCTCTGGCTTTCTAAACTACAAGTAATGTGGAGTCCACTCACCCCACTCTCTTTGGCTTTGCTTTCACAAGGGGCAAGAAGGTCAAAAAAACAAACTATGTGTGGAAGTGTATATAGTGATTGGTCAAAGGAGTGTATATGGGGTGGGTGAGAGGGGTATAATTGTATATTGTTATTATTATTGTTAGCACATACAATTATTCCTTATAGGTCCACTTGATTCTTGAGTTATATATTTTAGAGTATAAATATATATTCTGAATATTCAAGTACCATGGAAAAATGATTATTGTATATAGCAAAGAAATGATAAAACCTCTTAGCTGTGAGTTTGTTACTTTGTTGTGAGTTGTGACTTGAGTGGTTTATAATTTTGTTTGTGGCGGTGGGGTTGGAGTCTCAGCATTACACCGGGCACTATGGATGGTGGTGCACTATCTTCACTTAAGCCACCACCCTCCGCTCCCGTAGTAAAGACTCATCATCACGCGCGGTGGTGAGAAATTTGCACTTGTCTGGTCATCTGCAACACCTAACACATTCAAAAAAAGTGCGGCTTATTATTATTATTATTATTTTAGTTTGTGAGTGCGTGGGAGGTGTATTGTTGGGTATGTTTGTATAAATTGGTGTATTTTTATATTTTTCGTTTTATGATTGGTTTGGTGATGATCATAACACCTAAGAGATGGTGTATTTGGTGGTGTGTTAAATAGTAATGTAACGCTAATGTGGAGTCACTTACTTTAGTGACTATAGTGTTTAGCCTAAAGCGAACTCAATTGGAAAATTGGTTGCCAAAAGTGATTTTTGACCAACTTTGGACACAATTATTTATATGTATGTGTCATATATATAAGTAATAGTTTGTAGGTTTGCGTTCTCCTCGAAGAGAGCTTCGCAATAAGCCTTTATGTGTCCAAAATAGAGTTGATGTGAATGAGATATCGGGTCTCAAAATTAGTCATTCGGTACCATGACTAAAGAGGAAAAATAGTTTATTTTCAATCCCACATCGGTGGGATGGGTAAACTTAGAGGGAGTCTATTGTGTATAAATAGAGACCCTAATTTAACAAGTTTACACACATCAATCAATAAGTATTATTGATTTCCAACATAAGGAATACGCATCTCTTAAGATGAAATTCCTGGTAGTTTAGTTAAGTCCGACAGTACAACTTACTGTTTTGGCTGTTGTACCCTGGGAAACAGACGGCGAATCTGTTTTAAGGGAAGCGTGTCAAACACGTGCCTCGGCTTTGTAGTGCTTCGTTGCTGATCTCCGTTGGTGATCTAGTAAGTCTTTTTATTAGTTTATTATTTTATTTAATTATCGTTTATTTGCTTACATTCTGTTTGTATTTAATTTTCTGTTAGTTATATACTGTTAATTTTATTTATTGTAAGTTAGATTTTATTAATAAAGTGTAACCGTTTCCCTACAATCTTAAAACAGATTCTGTGTAACAGAATTAAAACACTTTTATTAAAATCGGATTAATTTAATTAACAGATTTTATACAAACTGTTTTTCTGCTGAAACCAAGATTGTGTTTCTTTGAAAATCAGTTTTATAACTAAACAGAATTTTAATTAACAGATTTATAAACGATTTTTAAAACAGTTTATTGAATCAGTTTATATTGAAACCATGATGAGTTTCTTTTCAAACTGATTTCTTTTAGTTTGTTTATTACGTATTTTATTGTTTAAATCTGGATTTATTGAAACCAATTTTGTGTTTCTTTGAATCATGTTTGGTACAAGTTACATAAACCATGTCGAGTTTATTAGATACCATATTGTTTTAACAGTTTTTTTTAACTGTTTTTGTGTTTAAATATTCACAAGTTAACTGATGAGAACATAATTTGTGACCCTAGTGAATCTTGTGAATATAATTGGTGCGCTGATTACTAACATGGTTGCAAATCATGATGAAATCAGATTCATTGAAACCAAGTGGAGTTTCTTTGAAACAAATCTCATAAAATACAAGTTGCTATTTTATTAGATTACTAGAACCCAAGATGAGTCTGTTTGAAACAAAATCTGATAATATATAAGCTGTTATCATATTTTGGTGGATAAGTTTCTTTGACTTGTTTAGCTTATTTAAACCAGGTTGAGTTTAATTATAAACTAAATATAGTTCTTGAAACTTTATGCATATGAAAGTAGATCTATAGAAACCTTGTTGAGTTTCTTTGGAAGAGTAAATCTATTTTGAAATCTTGTCGAGTTTTATTGTAGAATTAGACCATGTGTTACAGATCTATTAAAATATTCTTAAAGAAGATTGACAAAATCATATTACAAATTTGTTTTTGTTTAAAACATTATGTAATATGCCATATTGTTTAATTGTTTTAATAGAAAGACTTCTTTAAAAGCGGTTTTGTATAATGGATCTTACAAAACAGCAGTGTTTTAAACAAAATTCGATGTAATCATTTTGTTAAGAAACACTTTGTGATATATCAAGTTGTTAATTATTCCAAATTTAGTTTTAGACTAATAACGGAATCTCGTATTAACAGAATGTTTGGAATGTCACGAGTGACATCTAAAGGATCTGCTCCTGAACTTGATGAAAGGGAGACCGATACTCGAGTTATGTGTACGGTAGATGCTTTAAAGCATTCAGATTTTATGTGCCATAACTATGGGTTAAATGGCCTGAATGACATGAAAATTGTTGCCAAGGCGGGATCCGACATGGTGGATTAACACTTGGGCATCATGCCATGAGTATGTTGATAAGAGTTTGGTTAACTCTTTCAAAGCAGCAGAAAATGGAGAGATGCAATTTATGGGCAACTCTACAACTGCTAATAGCAAGGGAAAAAGAAATGTGATGTTGAAATTCACATGTGGAAAAGAGCTTAAGTGAACCAGCATGTTGTATGTGCCAGAGATTCGTAGGAATCTTGTGTCTGGATGGTTGCTTAATAAATTTGGCTTTCTTTTATTTAATCAAATAAACTTGAGTTAACATTGAACAAAATTTTGGTCGGTACGGGTTATGCCCTTCATTAAATGTTTAAGCTGAATTCATTTTTTTTTAATGGTTGTTTTAATAAAATGAGTATGAATTCAGCTTATTTGATTCTTTAAATGTATAGCATGGCAAACTCGGACATGTAAATTTTAACTCAATACGTTGTTTAATTAAATGAACGAACACGGATTATAAAAGTAAAACTTGTGTTGAAGCCAAATTGACAAGATTGTCTTTTCACTCGGTTGACCGGAAATTAACTGAACCCTTGATTCACGTGGTTTTATGTGATTTGGAATCGGTACCTACTAAGGTAGTAATTAGCGGGTACTTCATCGTAATTGTTGATGGTAGTACAAAATATTGCTATTTATACTTACTTGAGAGTAAGGATATACACAAGATTGATCTATACAAATAAGTTGAGAATCAACTTATTATCGAAAACAAGGCGGTTCGAAGTGATAACGAAGGTGAATATGTGTCTCCATTTCCAAATGTATTTGATAAACATTGGAATAAGACACAAATTTATTGCTCCTTATACGCCTCAACAGAATTGTTGGATGAAAAGAATCGTGCCTTAAAAGATATGGTTATGCCATGTTATTAAAGTCTTGGTTTAAACCATGGCATGTGGGGGAAAGCGATTCTATCGGCTACTTATCTTTTAGATAAGATCCCTTGTAAGGAAAAGAAGATAGTTCTATGAACTATGGATGGGATGATAACCATCCTATAAGTACTTACGAATGTGGGGGGTGTCTATCTGTCCCGACACCCAAGGTTCAAAATATTGGACCTAAAACTGTGGATTGCATATTTTTGTGATATGCTCATTACAGTAGTGCTTATCATTTATTTGTATATGATTCAGAAAATCTGAATATATACAAAGATACGATAATGAAATCAAGGAAAACTTTCATTGTTTGAAACTATGTTTCCTTATTTATCTGAGAAAAATGGATGTTCATCTAGACTAGACGATACAGTTGTCCATGATGAGAGGCAACTAAATGATGATGTCCTTCATGATGAGAGACATTAAGATGATAATGTTGTTCATGATAAGTGACAACACGGGATTGATTATGATCTCCATGATGTGAGACAAGATCAACCCAGAAGAATAGGTTGAACCTAGAAAAAGCAAACAGGCAAGAACCGAAAAATTGTTTGGATCTGATTTGTTTCTTTTATGGTAGAAAATGAACCTACTTCTTACAAAGAAATGGTAACTTCCTCAAGAGGGGCTCAATGGAAAGAAGCCATCAAATGTGAAATAGATTATATTTTACAAAAATGATACATTATAGCTCGTGGATTTAACTCCTGGTGGTAAACCACTAGGCTACAAATGGTTTATACCTAACAACTACAAAAGGTTGTCGATAAAACCATTGAGAAGTATAAAGCAAGATTGATAATTAAAGGGTTTAGACAACGAGAAGGTCTAGCTTACTTTGATACATATTCGTCAGTTACACGAATAACCTCTATTAGGATGGTACTTGCTATTGCTTGCTTTAAGAAATTTGGAAGTCTGCCAAAATGTATGTGAGAATGGCTTTCTAAACAGGGATTTAGAAGAAGAAATCTACATGAACCAACCTAAGGGTTTCATGGCTCCTAGACAAGAGAGCAAAGTTTGTAGGCTTGTTAAGTCACTATACGACTTAGGAAAAGCTCCCAAACATTGATATCCAAATTTTCTACCACGTCATGTCAGAACATGGATTCAAAATTAATGGATGTATGTGGGAAAAATAAATCACTGGTATATATGTAGTCGTGTGTTTATACATAGATGGTATACTTATCACTCGAAGTGATATCAAGATGAACAAATCCACTAATGAAATGTTGGAGTCAAGATTTGACAAGAACTACATTGGTTGATTGATATGGTTCTTGGAACTAAGATCATATGAAACCAGATGGATGTGTTTTGAAGTTAAAAACACTATAAGGACAATATTCTTGAGAGGTTCAATGTAGGGGATTCCGGCCTAGCTAGAACTCCAATGACGTCTTTAGAAATCTATTTAAAATAGAGGTAGAGGTGTTGCCTATTTTGAATACTCAAAGAATATAGGGCATCTTGTGTGTCTATAACTTGTGTGAGACCTGATCTATAAATTATGACCAGGTTTAGTAAATATACCAGTAATTCAAGTGATGACCACTTGAATAGTATTACACGAGTACTATGATACTTATGATATTGCATTTTGGAGGATATCCAACTGCTATATAATGGTAGAGTAATGCAAATATGGATTCTTACATAAAAGAATCTAGATCCACTAGAGCGGATGTATGGACTCTACGTAGGAAGCCATGTCTTGGAAATCTTGAAAGTATTTCAAACAGACTTTTATAGCGAAATCTATGATGGAATTTAAATTTATTTTTTGAGATAAATTTATAGAATCTTTGGGATATCTACGTTTATTCGTAGAGGACATACCAAGATGGTGTAAACCGGTAACGACCATCTGTAATAAGTGTGATAGTCAATTGGAAATTGACAGAGCTCATATCACAATGTAAAACGGTAAGTCGAGACATATCCATCATAGACATTGATTAGTGCGACAACTACTCTCAACTAGATTATCACAATTGACTATGTAAAGTCAATAGATAACGTCGCGGATCCGCTTGCGAAAGGCTTAAGCAGAGAGTTAGTTAGTAAGTCGTCTAAAGGAATGGGACTAAAGCCCTTAAAGGAATGAGTTTATATGAAGGAAAACCTAACCCAGTTGACTGGAGATCCCAAGATCTGGGTTCAATAGGACAACCTAATCATATAAATGTGGGGGAAGTCACGTCAATATGGGGGAGTTACTTAACATTGTAACTTCCTAGTCCATTCCTATAATAAATGTGACTTGTTGAGAGGTTAAACATATGGCTTTTATGATTCAAGATGAAATCATAAAACATAATGATTCAAGATGAAATCACAAGCATATGTTTTTAATGATTCAAGATGAAATCACCTATGTGAGAGAGAAGTGGGGTCGCTTCGAAGGGAATTGTGGGGGGCGCAAATCCTAAGAGCTCTTGCAGAACCAGGCAAATGTTCAGGACCATAATGAACATGACTTTGAGGACTTAACAATGTTAGGGAGAGTCTTGTGTGAAGTGTATTGTCGTCTACATAAACAGCAGCTCAGTTCAAAGACATCGCGTCTACTGACAGCTAGGAGGCTAAGTGCATTTCACAAGGGAAGGTTCAAAGGGTCACACCTACCTATCCTTTGCAAGATTCAACTATTGGAATTTCATCGTAATTTTTGTATTACGACCGATCTCCATTCATGTGGGGGATTGTTGGAAAATTGGTTGGCAAAAGTGACTTTTGACCAACTTTGGACACAATTATTTATATGTATGTGTCGTATTATATAAGTAATAATTTGTAGGTTTGCATTCTCCTCGAAAAGAGCTTCGCAATAAGCCTTTATGTGTCCAAAATGGAGTTGATGTGAATGAGATATCGGGTCTCAAAGTTAGTCATTCGATACCATGACTAAAGAGGAAAAATAGTTTATTTTCAATCCCACATCGGTGGGATGGGTAAACTTAGAGGGAGTCTATTGTGTATAAATAGAGACCCTAATTTCACAAGTTTACACACATCAAATCAATAAGTATTATTGATTTCCAACATAAGGAATACGCATCTCTTAAGATGAAATTCCTGGCAGTTTAGTTAAGTCCGACAGTACAACTTACTGTTTTGGCTGTTGTACCCTAGGAAACAGACGGCAAATCTGTTTTAAGGGAAGCGTGTCAAACACGTGCCTCGGCGTTGTAGTGCTTCGTTGCTGATCTCCGTTGGTGATCTAGTAAGTCTTTTTATTAGTTTATTGTTTTATTTAATTATCGTTTATTTGCTTACATTCTGTTTGTATTTAATTTTCTGTTGCGGACACGAATGCAGCTCCGAAAATTCGCCTGTGCGCGTATCTTTTTGCTGCAAGATCCGAGCTCTCAGTTTCCATATTTTTCATATTCTGTATCAATCTATTTTGGGAATAGATATAAACTTGGTGAATAAGTTTTACAAAATATTTATATGTTAATAAATTATACGCGTATCTTGTATTATTATAACAGATTCGTATATAATTTTGGCACTTATTTATCTTGGAAAAGAAGACAACTTTTTAATATAAATATAGACCAAGTCTCATTCGGTTAGACACGAAAAAACGCAACTCCAGAAAACGTATTCCAGCAATTATCTTCGATCAGAAACTACCTTCGCTTCAGTGATTTTTCAGGCAAGTTGTTTGGTCCGGCTGTACAACAGCTTTGTACGTTGTACCCTGGGAAACAGACGGCGAATCTGTTTTAAGGGAATCGTGTTTACACGAGCCTCGTGCCACGACCGTTTACTGCTTTATTTATTTATTGTTTCTGCTGTTTAATTTTCAGTTATTATTTACTGTTAATGATATTCATTGTAATCTGATTTATTAATAAAAAGTGTACACCGTTTCCTACAGTCTTAAAACAGATTCGGTTTAACCGAATTTAAAACACTTTGTTAAAATCGGATTAATTATTAACAGATTTTTATAAACTGTTTTCTGTCGAAACCTAGTTGAGTTTCTTTGGAAATCAGTTCTAATTAAACAGATATTAATTTTCAGCAGTTGTTCTTTTCAGTTTACTTCGAAACCAAGATAGAGTTTCTATTAAACTGATTTACTCGATCCATCGAAACCAAGATAGAGTTTCGTTGAATCAGATTCGGTACAAGTAGATACTGATTTACAACAGTTTGTTTAACTGTTTGTGTTTGAATTTTCAGGATGAAAAACACGACTACCCCTCCTGTGACTATTACTGTGAATGTACCTGGTGCACCAGTTACCAACACGGTTGCTAATCATGCTGAGAAACCAGAGAAATTCAATGGGCAGAATTTTAAGAGGTGGCAACAGAAGATGTTCTTCTATCTCACTACCTTGAACCTTGCGCGGTTCTTGAAAGAGAATCCACCTCACGTGGAACCTCTTGCAGAAGGTCAATCCGCCAATCAACAGGCCGTTCAAGCCTTGGAAGCATGGAAACATTCAGACTTTTTGTGTCACAACTATGTTCTGAATGGTTTGGTGGACTCTTTGTACAACGTGTACTACAAGACCAAGACTGCCAAAGAATTATGGGAGTCATTGGAACGCAAGTACAAAACTGAGGATGCTGGTACAAAGAAGTTCGTGGTAGCTCGTTTTTTGGATTACAAGATGGATGATTCAAAGAACGTGATGAGTCAGGTTCAAGATCTGCAGGTTTTGCTACACGACATTCATGCTGAGGGAATGACTTTGAGTGAAACTTTTCAAGTTGATGCTATCATTGAAAAGGTACCTCCAAGCTGGGTAGAATTTAAGAACTATCTGAAGCATAAGCGAAAGGAGATGAGTATTGAAGACTTGGTTGTTCGTCTTCGTATTGAAGAGGACAATAAGCTGGCTCAGAAAAACGCTTATACGCCTGATTCTGCCAAGGCAAATATGGTTGAGCATGCTTCGTCATCTTCAAAGTCCAATGTCAAAGGTAAAGGCAAAGGAAAAGGAAAGAATGACAAGAAGGGCAAAGGGAAGTCTGAGTACCTCGCTCCTAAAGCTGCAATTGTGAAACAGAAGTTCCAAGGGGTGTGTTTCAACTGTGACCAGCCGGGTCATCGTGCTGCTAACTGTAAGATGCCGAAGCGGGTGACTCCACGCCAGGCTAATATGGTGAATGATAATATGGACATGATTGCAAGAATCTTGTGTCTGGTTGGCTGTTGAATCAAGTCTTGGTTTTCGTCTTGTTTTTTAGTCTGATAAGTTTGTTCTTTCTAAGAATCAAATGTATGTTGGTAGGGGATATGCCCTGAATGGTATGTTTAAGCTCAATGTAATGGTTGTTAAGAATGATATCAATAAAATGAATTCTTCTGCTTACTTGATTGAGTCTTCTAATGTGTGGCATGGCCGTCTTGGACATGTAAATTTTAATTCGATGCGTCGTTTGATTAAATTTAATTGCATACCTAATTTCCATATTGACTCAAAATATAAATGTGAAACTTGTGTTGAAGCCAAACTTACAAGATCATCTTTCAAATCGGTTGAACGAAAAACCGAACCACTTGATATGATACACACTGACATATGTGATTTGAAATCACTACCCACAAAAGGTGGCAATAAGTACTTTATCACGTTTATTGATGATTGTACAAAGTATTGCTACGTTTACTTGTTAAAAAGTAAAGATGAAGCTATAGACAAGTTTGTTCTATACAAAAACGAAGTTGAGAATCAACTTAATAAGAAAATCAAGGTTGTACGAAGTGATAGAGGAGGTGAATATGTGTCTCCATTTGCTGATTTATGTGCTAAACATGGAATTAGACACGAATTCACTGCTCCTTATTCACCTCAGCAAAACGGTATTGCCGAAAGAAAGAACCGTACCTTGAAAGAAATGGTTAATGCCATGTTGATAAGTTCTGGTTTAAGCCAGGACATGTGGGGGGAAGCCATTTTAACGGCTACTTATCTTTTAAATAAGAAACCTCGTAAGGAAAAAGAAGAGACCCCTTATGAACTTTGGATGGGAAGAAAAACATCATATCAGTACTTACGAGTGTGGGGGTGTCTAGCAAAGGTAGCTATACCGACCCCCAAGGCCCAAAAGATTGGACCTAAATCTGTGGATTGTATATTCATTGGATATGCTAAGAATAGCAGTGCTTATCGTTTCATTGTACATGATTCGAAAAATCCGGATATACAAAAGGGTACACTAATGGAATCAAGGAATGCTTCCTTCTTTGAAAATATATTTCCTTGTTTAACGAAGGAAACTGGAAGTTCATCTAAAATAGATGGCGATGTTGTCCAAGATAAGAGACAACGAGATGATAATGATCTCCAAGATGAGAGACAAGATCAAATCGAGGAAGAAGAGGTTGAACCTAGAAGAAGCAAAAGGGCAAGAACCGAGAAATCGTTTGGACCCGATTTTGTTTCTTTTATGGTAGAAAATGAACCTACTTCTTATCGAGAAGCGGTAACTTCCTCGGAAGGGCCTCAATGGAAAGAAACCATTAAAAGTGAAATAGATTCTATTTTACAAAATCATACTTGGGAGCTCGTGGATTTACCTCCTGGTTGTAAACCACTAGGCTATAAATGGATCTTCAAGAAGAAGATGAAAGCCGATGGCACCATTGACAAGTACAAAGCAAGATTGGTAATCAAAGGATTTAGACAACGAGAAGGTCTAGATTATTTTGATACATATTCGCCTGTTACGCGAATAACCTCGATCAGGATGATACTTGCTATTGCCGCTTTAAGAAATTTGGAAGTTCACCAAATGGGTGTGAAAACGGCTTTTCTAAACAGGGATTTAGAAGAAGAAATCTATATGAACCAACCTAAGGGTTTCATAGCTCCTGGACAAGAGAACAAAGTTTGTTGGCTTGTTAAGTCATTATATGGCTTAAAGCAAGCTCCCAAACAATGGCATCAAAAATTTGACCACACCATGCTAGAGAGTGGATTCAAAATTAATGATTGCGACAAGTGTGTTTATGTAAAGGACACAAGTAGTGGATATGTAATCTTGTGTTTATATGTTGATGATATGCATATCATTGGCAGTAACGACAAGATGATCAAATCTACTAAAGACATGTTGAAATCAAAGTTTGACATGAAGGATATGGGTTTGGCTGATGTGATCCTTGGAATAAAGATCATACAAACTCAAAATGGACTTGTGTTAAGTCAAGCACATTATGTGGACAAAATTCTTAATACTCACAATGCGGGGGATTCCGGCCTAGCTAGAACTCCAATTGACACCAGTAAGCATCTATCTAAAAATAGAGGTATATGTGTTGCCCAATTAGAGTATTCAAGAATTATTGGCATGTTAATGTACTTGATGACAAGTACCCGACCTGACTTAGCATATGCAGTTAGCAGGCTAAGTAGGTATACCAGTAATCCAAGTTATGCACATTGGGGAGCTATGACTAGGGTACTTCATTATTTGAGATACAGTCGCGATTATGGACTGCATTATGAAAGATATCCAGCTGTTATAGAAGGATACAGTGATGCAAATTGTATATCTGACATAAAGGATTCTAGATCGACTAGTGGATATGTGTTTACACTAGGAGGGGCAGCTATATCTTGGAAGTTTTCCAAGCAAACTGTTATAGCTAAGTCCACGATGGAATCAGAATTTGTCGCGTTAGATAAATGCGGACAAGAGGCGGAATGGCTACGTCAATTCGTAGAGGACATACCAAGGTGGCCTAAACCGGTAACGGCCATTAGTATACATTGTGATAGTCAATCGGCAATTGGCAGAGCTCATAGCATAATGTATAATGGAAAGTCCAGACATATCCGTCGTCGACATAATTTGATACGACAACTACTCTCAACAGGAGTTATCTCAATTGACTATGTGAAGTCAAAGGATAACATCGCGGATCTGCTTACGAAAGGCTTAAGCAGAGAGTTAGTTAGTAAGTCGTCTAAAGGAATGAGACTAAAGCCCTTGAAGGAATGAGTTTCTATGAAGGAAAACCTAACCCAGTTGACTGGAGATCCCAAGATCTGGGTTCAATAGGACAACCTAATCATAGAAATGTGGGGGAAGTCACGTCAATGTGGGGGAGTTACTAAATTGTAACCTCCTAGTCCATCCCTATAACAAATGTGACTTGTTGAGAGTATTTATTAATAAAAAGTGTACACCGTTTCCTACAATCTTAAAACAGATTCGGTTTAACCGAATTTAAAACACTTTGTTAAAATCGGATTAATTATTAACAGATTTTTATAAACTGTTTTCTGTCGAAACCTAGTTGAGTTTCTTTGGAAATCAGTTCTAATTAAACAGATATTAATTTTCAGCAGTTGTTCTTTTCAGTTTACTTCGAAACCGAGATAGAGTTTCTATTAAACTGATTTACTCGATCCATCGAAACCAAGATAGAGTTTCATTGAATCAGATTCGGTACAAGTAGATACTGATTTACAACAGTTTGTTTAACTGTTTGTGTTTGAATTTTCAGGATGAAAAACACGACTACCCCTCCTGTGACTATTACTTTGAATGTACCTGGTGCGCCAGTTACCAACACGGTTGCTAATCATGCTGAGAAACCAGAGAAATTCAATGGGCAGAATTTTAAGAGGTGGCAACAGAAGATGTTCTTCTATCTCACTACCTTGAACCTTGCGCGGTTCTTGAAAGAGAATCCACCTCACGTGGAACCTCTTGCAGAAGGTCAATCCGCCAATCAACAGGCCGTTCAAGCCTTGGAAGCATGGAAACATTCAAACTTTTTGTGTCACAACTATGTTCTGAATGGTTTGGTGGACTCTTTGTACAACGTGTACTGCAAGACCAAGACTGCCAAAGAATTATGGGAGTCATTGGAACGCAAGTACAAAACTGAGGATGCTGGTACAAAGAAGTTCGTGGTAGCTCGTTTTTTGGATTACAAGATGGATGATTCAAAGAACGTGATGAGTCAGGTTCAAGATCTGCAGGTTTTGCTACACGACATTCATGCTGAGGGAATGACTTTGAGTGAAACTTTTCAAGTTGATGCTATCATTGAAAAGTTGCCTCCAAGCTGGGTAGAATTTAAGAACTACCTGAAGCATAAGCGAAAGGAGATGAGTGTTGAAGACTTGGTTGTTTGTCTTCGTATTGAAGAGGACAATAAGCTGGCTCAGAAAAACGCTTATACGCCTGATTCTGCCAAGGCAAATATGGTTGAGCATGCTTCGTCATCTTCAAAGTCCAATGTCAAAGGTAAAGGCAAAGAAAAAGGAAAGAATGACAAAAAGGGCAAAGGGAAGTCTGAGTACCTTGCTCCTAAAGCTGCAATCATGAAACAGAAGTTCCAAGGGGTGTGTTTCAACTATGACCAGCCGGGTCATCGTGCTGCTAACTGTAAGATGCCGAAGCGGGTGACTCCACGCCAGGCTAATATGGTGAATGATAATATGGACATGATTGCTATAGTTTCTGACGTCATACAAACTGTTTTTCTGCTGAAACCAAGATTGTGTTTCTTTGAAAATCAGTTTTATAACTAAACAGAATTTTAATTAACAGATTTATAAATGATTTTTAAAACAGTTTATTGAATCAGTTTATATTGAAACCATGATGAGTTTCTTTTCAAACTGATTTCTTTTAGTTTGTTTATTACGTATTTTATTGTTTAAATCTGGATTTATTGAAACCAATTTTGTGTTTCTTTGAATCATGTTTGGTACAAGTTACATAAACCATGTCGAGTTTATTAGATACCATATTGTTTTAACTGTTTTTGTGTTTAAATATTCACAAGTTAACTGATGAGAACATAATTTGTGACCCTAGTGAATCTTGTGAATATAATTGGTGCGCTGATTACTAACATGGTTGCAAATCATGATGAAATCAGATTCATTGAAACCAAGTGGAGTTTCTTTGAAACAAATCTCATAAAATACAAGTTGCTATTTTATTAGATTACTAGAACCCAAGATGAGCCTGTTTGAAACAAAATCTGATAATATATAAGCTGTTATCATATTTTGGTGGATAAGTTTCTTTGACTTGTTTAGCTTATTTAAACCAGGTTGAGTTTAATTATAAACTAAATATAGTTCTTGAAACTTTATGCATATGAAAGTAGATCTATAGAAACCTTGTTGAGTTTCTTTGGAAGAGTAAATTTATTTTGAAACCTTGTCGAGTTTCATTGTAGAATTAGACCATGTTGTTGGGATTTCATATTGATTAAACCATCAATACCACGAGTACGCAGCGGATGGATCTATGTTTAATGTTATGAATTAAAACACATAATAAATACTAACCTCGAATCTATTGAAAAATAGATAACCACCAAGTCTTGACCTTGATCACGAACACTCCAACGGATCTCGTATCACTACGAAACCCTAATCAACTATAGTGAGTTGATCTCTATCGAAAACTCACACTACACGTCTAACAAGAGCGTTAGGATGCTAGTGCTTACTTCACGTATACAACCAAACAAACATGTGTTCTTGTTGTAGCTTAAACACGATCGAATACCAAAGTGGTATACGTTCGAATCATATTATAAAAGAGAAAGCAGAAAACTAAATAAAACAAGAATATAATTCTTGTTTAATAAGCATGAGAAGTTTGACTAATTCAAACCAAAAGCAACACTTGTTCTCGTTCACTGCCGATTTAATGGACAAAAGAAAGGAAAGCAATTTTTGTACGTAGGGTATCATGTATTTAGATTGTGTCGTGTGTTTTAATGAGGCCAAGGGGTGTTTATATAGCACCCCAACTTGTCCAACAAGTCATTATAATTCACTCCATTAATTTGCCACAACCGACACATAGCCCCCTCCTAGAACCTTCCCATAACTGGCCACATTGGAAGGAAGTCCGGGAGTTTCGTTTTCCGACATCCAAGTCCCTCTCTTTTATATTTAACGTATATTTAAATTAGTTAAAGCGTCTAACGATTTAAACTAATAACCGTTAAATTATTTCGTGAAATATATTAATTATAATTAATAGTATACATTAAACATATTAATTATATTTAATAAACGCTCTCTAAATGTATACGTGTGTGCCCCGATAGGCTCATGTAATTTCTAGCCGTATAATTTATTGATTTACGAACGCATAACCAATAGCTCCCACTTGTGATCGTAACAATCAATAATGTATACTAACAATGCTAAGCGTCTAGCAACACCGCATTGCTCCTAGAAATACCTGAGTGTGGTTTCATAAAACAACTAGGTAAATGGTTTACAATTTTAAATTATCCTGTTGTTTCAGATACTTGTTGAACTATGGATATGGATCAAAGTCATTCCATATTGTTCAACTATTCTGTTTCTCGTTTTAGAAATTAATCAAGATTACCAAACGTAAAACAAGTATCATCTTGATTTACACTTTGGGCACGGCCATGCAAACATCTGATTAATTCAGCGAGGGGCCCAGTAGCATCATACTCCAGAAGACAAGTGGAGGAACAAATTCTATTTTGACTACACGTGTCATTCATGTGCTTCAACCAACTTCTGAGAATAGCCGTTATAACCACCTTGTTCAGGATAGCGTTTGACTATAGTCAAGAAGAAAGATCCACACATGCAAGACCTGCTTGCATCTCAAGTCAGAGGACAAATAAAATAACCATTTGCGATATATCACTTAATGACGCCGATCCATAAAGTGATGACTCGTGGGTTTAGGGAAATCCAATATCCAAAGCACGTGGATAACATATGAGTTTGGCGGACACATCCTTAGTATTCAAAAAAATATAACCAATCTCTCACATTTGCCTTAATTCAACAATACTCCCATATTATTGATCGACAATGGACAATTTAAAGTAATAAATTACTTATGGATTAAACATGCAAATATAGGACACAATTAATATATGAATGAATAACTCAAGTACCACATATATTAATCATCAAAATAATAATTGTTTTACATATCCCATTATCCAAATACTAAACACAGATTCGCATGAGACTACTTAGTAAGTTAAAATCCAATGTTCTTAACATGATCAACTTGTAAGGTACAAGATAGCTAAGTAGTCATCTGAGTAAACTTTAAGAGTGCTTATTTCAAACACACAATAGTGAAAGTTTGAATAACATGATGAGCGTCATTTAGTACGTGCACATTCTAATACACTAGTATTGCCATGGTGCATTCCATATAGTGTTTGAAGCTAGCACAACACCTATATGAGACAGTCATCTCAACAGCTTCTTAAACCATAAAGTATTCTTGTCCTTTACTGTGTATTGCAACAATGCTCTCAGCTGAGCATGTCTAGTCAACAACATCATCATTCGTGATGAAATCCTACAATGACTAGGATTGAGTATCCACTCAATCAGACTAGCATTAGTGTATACAATAACACTATGCTCTTAAACGATTGAACCTTTCTTTGGCAACGTGTGGTGCCTTTCTGAACTACCAGGTTCATCCAATAAGACATTTGTATTAACAGTCATCTAAAGACTCTCACTTAGATACTGTTGTTGTTAACTCACTTTGCACTCATGCAAAAGTTACAACTATCCCCATACACAATTTAATGTACATGATGAAAACTTAGTAAAACTTAAGGTATCCATCCATGTGTTAAATTATCGTTCGTGAAATATATCCTTTGAGACTTGCTCAATGATATGTTACACTTAATTACCGTACATGTTTATCACCATAAACATTTATTCCAAGATTGTATGTTTTAATTCCTAAATCTCTGAAGTGAAAACTATATTCCAAGTCGAGGGATAAAATCTTGCTCGCATGGAAAATAGCTTTCAATATGTTGCACGACATATTAGATATAAGGAACAAACATTGTACTCCCACTTGCTCTCAGGTCAGGAGTTATCTTATTTTAATCAAAATCAAAATATTGATTTACAATTAAACTTAAGATCTCAGCTCCTAGATGCATGATCTAATCCACACTTGGATTCTACTATTTTGTGTACTTAATAAAGATCATATGGATTCATCACACTTCTGATTACACACCGTCCTCGCAAAGGTAATCAACAATTGTCACATTTCATATGCATGAAAACAAGTATGATAATCAACCATCTTTATATCATTAATGCGTGTAGAGATGAAATTTAATCATAGTCAATTGCTTGAGTATGATTAAAACTTCTATCACAAGACATACATTTTGTTTGTACAATTTTGTCCTTATGAGTCTTTCTTCTAAAGAAACTCATTCTTAATCTCACAGATTAGTTGTTTAGTAAGAGATCAATCAAGTTCAAAAAAATGATTGTCTTTCAAGGACTGCATCTTTTCATTCATAGTTTTGAGAAATTTACCAGATTCAAGATCTTGATAATGCATCTCTGTATAGTTAACAGGTTCTCAGAGATTCTCAAACTTTCATTCCTCAGCATTGATATACAATATCACTCAAGTGCATGAGGTATCCTTGCGGATCTATGAATGTGAGTTACATCATTCTTTGGTTCAACATTTTCATGTTTAACCTTAGTATTACATTAGCAATTGTATTTAGAAGGTTGTGCATTTTGTTCTTAAATATCTTCAAGATGCTCCCACTTACTTTTGTAAGTAGAGACTATTCTCTAAATACTAAGCGTCTTGAGCCACAATAAATTGTTTCCACTTGGAATATTTAAAATGCATCCACAGTTCTCAACTCTAGTTTGTTAATGACATGCTCCAAGAGATTCAACAAAAATTTGAACTTCAATTAAGACATAATGGAAATCATTCCATTCCGTCAATAGATGATGTTTTAATTACCTTCTATGTTAGAGTCATATTGAGTATATGCATGATATACTCAATTTTCTAACCTTGATAGTTTTGGAGATTAAAGCAGTTTAAGTTATCATGAATCAAACAATGTCAGAAGAGTTTGATATAACACATTAGACATACCACAAGGATTGGTATCCTATGGGATTGTGAGACTATACCACAATACCGTAGATAACTTAATACTCTTTTGGTCATATACTTGCCAATTGGGTAAAACCAAATTGTTTACATAGTATTTTGAAACCAGTTGCATACTAGATATTATTCGTTGAACAATTCACTTACTTTATGTGTATGTCCTTACATGAAGACATAAACATTCAGTATCTTACTATACGTTATAAGTCATTGATCAACTCAAGGACTTCATGTTCATGTCTTAACAAGAAGACATAACGAGTTAACGTCTTACCTTACGTTACAAGTCTTTCAACAATTAAAGGGCTTTATGTTTGTGTCTTTACAAGAAGACATAAAACATATTTAACTAAAGTAGTTATGAGTACCGACTATTGGCCTAAATAGTAATTTCAAGTTAATTGCTTATTTCATGATTATGACTTTATAAATAAACATAATCATATTGCCTAAACATTTCAGTGAATAATTATGACTTTGCAAGAAAACATAATCGTACTGACTAAATCATTTAGTGAATATTTAGAAGTAGCTGTCATCATATCTTGACATTTATTCTAAATAGGGCAACATACATTTTATGTGTAGAAGTCTTAGTAGAATATTAATTTCCTTACCTTATGGTCAAGGAAAACCATTAGTCATATTATTATATGTTGTTTCTTGCACACAATTAAGATTTCTCCCACTTGTGCATGATGCAACATTAAGCAAGTATACAAAACAACACGACAATCATTTGCTTGTATAGATAATATGACTATGTCAGATATAGAATATGAATTAAGTCAAGCTTAAATCATATCCTCATGAAAAGTGTATATAGAACATGTTCAATTAATAAGTAATCTTGCATGATGATATTATAGATAATGCTACAGAAAGCGACAAGTTATCATATAAAACAATATGCAGTGATTCGTACTAAATGAAAGTGTATCACACTTGGAAAGTAATAAATTATTTTTGGGCAAGCCAGAAATAATATGGGACAGCTATAAGTTAAACAAGCTCATAGCTCCCACTGAATCAGATAACATTACTAGAATGTCAGCTTAGAAAATA
The DNA here is from genome assembly GCA_021014915.2 of Artemisia tridentata subsp. tridentata. Lineage (NCBI taxonomy): Eukaryota > Viridiplantae > Streptophyta > Magnoliopsida > Asterales > Asteraceae > Artemisia > Artemisia tridentata. Next base: position 323,814,844 of record CP139503.1, read on the forward strand.
AAATGTGTTACTCCCACTGAATTAGACAAACATTACAAGTGTTTTCCTATTGGTCAGAAGCAAATGACAATTTATTTACTTTCCTTATCTTGAATATCTACGCATTATTGCTAATGTGAACAAGTAAGCATGTACTTAGATATCCAAGGGAGTGTGTCAAGTTCTATGACATAACGATGGACTAGCCATTTATGCTGATGTTAACTTGAAATTGGCATGCAATTCCTCCTTATTTGGCCTACCTTGCCACAAGGGTGTAGTACCTTTATTTGGTTAAAGCAAACAACTAGGTTAATCATGCTAGTTATTGCTTTTACAATTTTACGGTAATATTTCAATTTCCTAATTAAAACTCATAAGATGTCTCGCTAATAACAAGACATTAATATTTAATAGCTATAAAACACGTTATATAGTTATTGAAAACAAATCTTATAAGTTTCAAAGAGTTCAAAACCGAACAGGGGTAGTGAAACGTGTTTGAAAGTATAAGATTTAGTAACCATACTTAACCGTTTTGAATTTTGCAAGGCAAAACAATTTCATGAGTATGTTTACTTATGAGTATGATTAGAATTTGGGGTAAATTCAATCGTATCTTTTATCCACTTTTCTAGCAAGGAAAATGAATAGGAATATGTATCTCTCTTTCTTACAAGGAAAGGAGACCCATTTTGTCCTTGCCTTTTCCAGGAAAAAGGACAAACCATTATTTACATGTATATGTTGCAATATACAATTAGCAGTTAAGTTTAATTTTTAGTATTTTCGATAATTGATTCTTTTAGAAACTAACTACCCTTGTCTTAATAGATAAAACAATTAATTTACTAGAAGACTAAGACCCTCTTGAACTCCCACTCATCACGGTAGTGCTTACTATTCTGGTAAGTCTTGTGGGTACAAGAGGTAGGCGGCGTGCGACAATTGCATTACAAGTGCAACTCTTAGATTTATGAGACTTATGGCACTAGAGTACAAGCTACTAGTGTCATGCATGTTTTGTCTCATCCTATGCCTCGGGCTCAAGGATCTCACCGCTTGACTCGATTAAGTCGTCCAATTAGAGAACGTGTGTAAATAACTCTAGGTCTCACGCCAGAGAATAAACACCTTGGGTTGTAATTCACTCACGTCCCACGAAGAGCAAAAGGCAAGTGCAAGTGTCCTCAACTTTGGATGGCCTAAACTTAAATTTAAAATAGGGTATCACATAATTTTTGACAAAAGCATGTATCAAAAATTGTGTACAAAGAGGCATGCATACATCTTTGTAACACAAGTTTGCAAAAAAAAAAAACATTTTTTTTTCAACTTTTTAGGTGCACTTTATCACGGGCAAAGAATGGTCAAAAACCCTATATTGTACTCTGCATGAGTCAAAAGACCCAAGTTCTTCCAATAATTCCCTCATATGCTGAAGCATGTAGTGGGGCGGGAAAAGACCACACAAAACCCTAGATCTTGATTTGATCAAAGATCATTAATAAAAGCACAAAAACTTTAGGTATCTTATAGTTAAAGTTTATTAAATCACACGATATCCAGCAAGCTATATCCTGGTAGCTTCGAGTAATGATCCACACCCTCAATAGCTTGATAGAACCCGTGATTTAATTAAATCATATTTCAATAGTTTATAGTCCGTTTAAGTGTAAATTTTTTTTTCACACATAACACATAACTGGTCACAAGGAATTAAGTGTGTATATTAACAGACAATAATCAAATCTCACGATATAATTAAAAGCAAGTTTCGATATAAGTAATTAGTCTGTTTTTATTTCCAAAATCAACAGCATATATGTAAAGCAAGTCACAAGGAATAAAACATATAAGCAATTAAAACAGACATACGAGGGGTAAAAGGAGAAGACATACTCTAATGGAAAGCAGTAAAACAAGTAATGCTCCAAAACTCAAGAATGAGTCTTCCCCAATTGGAGAATCTAAGGCTCCCACAAGTTTTCGAGCTAGGTACCTTGTGGACCACATACGTCATTACTAATGACCGCGTAAGCCTTAAGATTGGAAAAGAAAAAGAAGAAGTACATGTTACAATAATCTTTTAAATTTTCCTAACCCCTTTTAAGTCTTATTAACCATTAATAATTAAACAAGATCAAGATTTAATTAAATGACAATAATACATGTTATTGTCATAACAATTAATATATGTGTTTAATTAGCGTAGCAAGCGACTCTATGTGTAACCCATAACACCAAACGAGATGGCTCGTGATGCCACTGTTGGGATTTCATATTGATTAAACCATCAATACCACGAGTACGCAGCGGATGGATCTATGTTTAATGTTATGAATTAAAACACATAATTAAAACACATAATAAATACTAACCTCGAATCTATTGAAAAATAGATAACCACCAAGTCTTGATCTTGATCACGAACACTCCAACGGATCTCGTATCACCACGAAACCCTAATCAACTATAGTGAGTTGATCTCTATCGAAAACTCACACTACACGTCTAACAAGAGCGTTAGGATGCTAGTGCTTACTTCACGTATACAACCAAACAAACATGTGTTCTTGTTGTAGCTTAAACACGATCGAATACCAAAGTGGTATACGTTCGAATCATATTATAAAAGAGAAAGCAGAAAACTAAATAAAACAAGAATATAATTCTTGTTTAATAAGCATGAGAAGTTTGACTAATTCAAACCAAAAGCAACACTTGTTCTCGTTCACTGCCGATTTAATGGACAAAAGAAAGGAAAGCAATTTTTGTACGTAGGGTATCATGTATTTAGATTGTGTCGTGTGTTTTAATGAGGCCAAGGGGTGTTTATATAGCACCTCAACTTGTCCAACAAGTCATTATAATTCACTCCATTAATTTGCCACAACCGACACATAGCCCCCTCCTAGAACCTTCCCATAACTGGCCACATTGGAAGGAAGTCCGGGAGTTTCGTTTTCCGACATCCAAGTCCCTCTCTTTTATATTTAACATATATTTAAATTAGTTAAAGCGTCTAACGATTTAAACTAATAACCATTAAATTATTTCGTGAAATATATTAATTATAATTAATAGTATACATTAAACATATTAATTATATTTAATAAACGCTCTCTAAATGTATACGTGTGTGCCCCGATAGGTTCACGTAATTTCTAGCCATATAATTTATTGATTTACGAACGCATAACCAATACATGTGTGCCTGTTTTGATAGTCATTGACGTGTGTGTTTTTACGTAAGGACACACATTAACGGAAATGAAAGGTGAAACAAAACTGTGACTTTGAATACGATTATTTTTTACAGAAAAACATGATCTTTTGTTGTTTGGTTCACTCTCTTCCTATTAATTAAATATATATTATGTTCGTTCACTTGAAAAATAAACAAACGTAAACAAATCTTCCATTGAATGTTTGATAAATTTACAACACTAAGTTTGAGAACTATGATGAAGAGGTATCTATAAACAACCAAGGTTTTTAAATCTAAATCTTGTATTTTAATACTTTTGGTCGATTGATAAGCGACAACAGTTTCATTTATTTGTGCTTTAACGAAAAAAGGCTGTACTTCAATACAATTGTATCGAATGGTTACTATAAAAAAAGTCACGTAACAACCATTTCTTTAGCTAAAGATGGCCTTGCTTTCTTTCTTGTTGATATTTTTAGGTTATAATAATGAAAGCAAAGTGTCTGGATTAGTGATAATGAATAATGGAGTTTGTGGATGGATAAGAATAGAAATTATTTGGTGGTTGTTAATAATCATAATCTTGACAAATATTGATAGGGAAAACACATTCCCAGTCAATTCTGTATTGTTTTCATTGATTTGTTTAACGCACAAAAACAAAATTGATTAATTCAACCAAAATAAAAATTTGCAATCTTAAATTCAAAAGCCAAATAGATTTTCGCCTCTACACGCTAACCACGTTTTATGAACAGGCTTTGATTAAGTGAAGACTTCGAGACTTGTATGTTATAAGTATCTAATAGATGGTATATATTTTTTTTGTGCAAAAGGTGAATTATATTACTAATCAAAACTTTGTACATCATAAGTCTACAACTACTGATTTGGACATGACCCAAAATCAGATACAAAGTAAACATACTGCTTCCGATATATGATACAACAACAACAGATATCTAATAAAGCTCTGCTGAACAAACCTAACAGAGTAGCTAATTCCCAGCTACATCCGAACATCATGAATTAAAATCACCTTTAAGCACCATACCATCTAGCTACATTTCCATTAATCCTTCCCATCAAGATCACTCAACCTGCAACCATAGTGATCAAAATAGGATAGGAGAATGACATCACTAGGAACCCAAAACCCCTCCAAGTCAAGAGCTATAACAGACATTTTACATTTCCATATCTTCAAAATGGCTTCAAATGCCTGGGAACACACACCTTGAGGGACTAACCAACCAGACCTCCTGTGGGAGTGTAATGAGAAGACCATGAAGTGTCATCTTTCACCACTCTCAATTCAACTCAACTTACACCCCCTCCTAGATCAGCTACCCTTCTTGATAGGAACCTACTTTATGTCTATTTAACAGACCAAATCTAGAGTTATTCAAATTATAGGAGACAATTTCTACTCCAGACCAACTGATCCTATAGCAGATTAACACAGCTTTAGCCATTAAGGAGCCAAGGTACAAGGCCACCTATCAAACTGATATGAGCTTCTTTACCTTTCAAATTACTAATAGGTAAAGAAAACTGGTTATAAATTAAAACCATTTCAATTTGCAGGTAACATGAGAATCACCCCTGCTATACATGGAACTGCTTAAGCTTTTTGACCAGAAATCCATGAACATAGAAAACTGGCCATCTGCCAAACACCCTTTTAAGACTGTCACCATATTTCACCAACAAATACTGAGAATTCCTATACCAGTTCTTCCATTACTGCTGTTAGCAAGCTATAAAAACCCCTTTATTAGTCCAATTCAAGCCCCATTTGTCAGCTAACAACTGAGCTTTCATAGACTTTTTGACACATAAAGTCAACAGTTTAGTCTTAACACTGTCTTTAATGCATTTAACCAACACTTCCACAGTTCTACTCTCATCTTTAAACAACCTCCAGTTTCTTTCTTGCCAGATGAAATAAACAGAAGCAGCCACAATGATTTTATCAACAGCCCATCCATAATTATTTTTGACTTGTTTATCATCAATACAGTTACAGTTGTCAATCAGACCACCATTTGTGTTCAAATTAGAAGCCATTTTCACCATTTCCACCCAGACCTTATTAACACAGGAGCATTGAAAGAATAAGTGTTCATGGGAATCACTCCTACTTTTACACAGACTACACAAAAGGTTGCCACCTGTATGCCATTTCTCCATTCTATCCTGAGTCAGTAGTTTACCTTGAATGGCTAACCATAACACAAAACTGTGTTTAGGAATTAATTGCTTAAACTAAACTGTGTTTAGGAATTAATTGCTTAAACTAGACAACCTCATTCCAGCTTACCTTTGGCCAATTATCTCTCATATCAACCCATGTTTGTGCTGTAGAAAAGTTGACTTTTCGCCCTGCATTAGTCACCCAAACTACCTTATGCATCCTGTTTTCATGAATTGCAGGCATTGAATACGTGGACCAATATTTTGCATTTCTGGATGCTTATCAACCAAACAATTAGGCCAAATCTATCCATTATTATTGATCATATCTGCTACAACATCATCCTTGTTGAGTCTAGCATCATAGATATCTCTTTGGCTTTGCTTTCACAAAGGGCAAGAAGGTCCAAAAAAAGAAACTATGTGTGGAAGTGTATATAGTGATTGGTCAAAGGAGTGTATATGGGGTGGGTGAGAGGGGTATAATTGTATCTTAGTATTATCATTAGTGCAATTATTCCTAATAGGCCCACTTGATTCTTGAGTTATTTTAGAGTATAAATATATATTCAAAGTATTCAAGTACCATGGAAAGATGATTATTGTGTATAGAAAAGAAATGATAATTCGTCTTAATTGTGAGTTTGTTGTGAGTTGCGACTTGATTGGTTTAGACCACAAGGTGTCCGGGAGCCATAGACTAGGGTTATAGCAAAGAGTGCTAATATCTCAGCTTTTTCTCTTATAACTCAGAACCTATAACTTTCTTTCCATCAATTAAGTTAATGACTTAATAAAACACAAATAGAACACACACAAAAAAGAAGAAGAACAGCCTATGGCTTGGCTGGTATTCTCGGCGCAAACCCCTATAACTCAAGGGGGAGGGGGGTTATAGGTTTGCAATATAAGGGCTATAACACACCTTATAACTCATGGTACTAAGTGCTCTTATAATTTGTTTGTGGCGGTGGGGTTGGAGTCTCCAACATTAGACTGCACACTATGGATGGAGGTGCACCACCTCCACCTACGCCACCATGCGTCGTCCCCTATAGTGAAGATCCACCACCACGTGCGATGGTGGGATTTTTTCACTTGTTTGGTGGTTTACACCACCTAATGCATTTCAAGGAAAAGTGTAGCATATTATTATTATTATTATTATTATTATTATTATTATTATTATTATTATTATTATTATTATTATTATTATTATTATTATTATTATTATTATTATTATTATTATTATTATTATAAACAACACTTTTATTTTATTTTATTTTATTATTATTTTTTTTAAACATCATTTTATTATAAACAACACTTTCATAGAATAACCATAGGATTACAAGAAATTAGTGGGGAGCCTCGACACTAACTGGGCCCCCACACCTTTAGCGATAGCAAAACTAATCCTATTGAAGATATGAATAGCAGAACGCGCTCCAATGTCTTGAGTTATAGAGAACTTCCGGATCCGCTTTAGTAAGGTCACGGCATCTGTCTCAAGTTCCCCCAGAGAGGAGAATGAGAAAGGGAGGAACCCATATCCAATCTCCGCACACTTAGCCCCATACTTGACGCGTTTCCGTTGTGCAGCGTCAGTTACCACACGACCTGGCACACAATCAATCATACCAGTTTGCGTCAAGGGAGACAACCCGGTCAGATCGACACATACGTCCTTCCAACCGTCCCAAGAATAAAGCAATATATTATTATTATTATTATTATTATTATTATTATTATTATTATTATTATTATTATTATTATTATTATTATTATTATTATTATTATTATTATTATTATTATTATTATTATTATTATTGTGGTTGTGAGTGTGTGAGGTATGTTTGTATAAAATAAGGTATTTTTATATTTTTGGTTTGTTGGTGATCATAGCACCTAAAAGATAATGTGTTTGGTTGCGTGTTAAATGGTGATATGGCGTCAATGTGAAAGTGATGAGCTTGATGACCTTAGTGTTTAGCGTTACATCAAAACAACATCATGGGGAAATTCAGAAATCGATTGATGGGTGGGTGTACTATAAATATATGCATAACTTGGTTGGTTCATATTCTTTTGATACTCATTGACGTGTGTGTTTTAACGTAAGGACACACATAAACCGAAATGAAAGGTTTAACAAAACTGTGACTTTGAATATGATTATTTTTGACAGAAATGTTGGAATTTAATAACGTGACAATCATAAATTAAACACATAACATCAAAGTATTGCGGAAGCGTAAGAATCAATAACATGTAAATTAATTAACTGAATGTAAAAGTATGCGTACCTTTTGATTTTAGCTAAACAAGAATCAATTCCAAGCTAGCAATAGAGATGAACCCTAAATAGGATTTATAAGGATTATAAGAATTGCCTCTTACCGTTTTTGCAATTCAATCCAAGATACTAACAATAGTGTGTTAGTACCACGTTATTGTACACATGTACTATAACGAATTAAAGTAATGCTAGTTAAAGAACACAAAATAAAACCAAATGTTTTGTTTTAGGAACAAAATTCGATCGATCCCTATTAAGGGTGTTTGTTCGATCGGCTAGCAAAAGAGAAAAGAAGAAAACAAATTTAGGGTTAACTTGTGTGTACAAAATATATAAAATCAATGACCCTAGATTTGTTTGTATATTGTAGAAAACTTGGAAGACAAGTTTGTGTAGGATTGGGTTACCCCAATCCCCCACCGATCGGTTATAGCCCAAAGGAGGGATCTGGAACCTTCTGGACTTTCCAATTATTAACTCTATAATTCTTTCCTTTTATTAGTTAACGGTCGTTAGTCAATATCCATTAATTACTAACGATCGTTATATATATTTGTGTAATAAATAATTAAATACAACATTTTATATTTAATTATCAATCTTTAATTCTCATACGTAAAGCGTGCAATCCCGTGGTCTCGAGTTCGATCCTAACATACGACTATTATTTTATGTCCATAAACTAACAGCTCCCGCTTGGACATATCTTAATAGTGTAATCACATCGGTTAGCGTCTAGCAACACTTCGATGCCTCTAGTACAACTTGAGTAAGGTCTCCTGGAAAAAACCTTTTAATGATTCATCATTATTATTATCCTTTTGTTTCTAATACCATGTTAAATATGGATATAGATCTAAGTCATTCCTTTATTTAACTATTCTGTTTCTCGTTGTTTGTGATGGAGCAAGATTACCAAATCTTCTGAACGTATTCCAGAAAATCTTGGGCATGGCCATGCAAACATCTTGTCAGCCCTACGAGGGCCCCAACAGTATTAAACTTCAAAACGAATTTGAAGGAGCAAATTCTTTATTGACTACAAGCAAAATCCATGAACTTTGCAACACTTCTGAAAAAAATCCTTATAAATACCAGTTACGTATAGCGTTAAATTGAATTACAGAAATGCACTACATCCATGACAGTTCTCTGGTATCTCAAGTCTGAGGATAACTATTCATGATTACTTAATGACAAGATCCATAAAGTACAATCATGTAGTTTGGGATAAGTCCTATATTCAATTCATTTAATATCATGTAAAATTGGTATGTCAACGCATCAATATACTTTCAAGTATATTCTATCAATACTCAGATTTGTCTTAGTTTAATGATATTTCCATATCATTAATTGACAACGAACAATTTAGAATAACATAAGTTATTCATGGATTTAAACATGCAAATATAGTATACAATATATTATAAATGAAATCAAACATACCAAGTATTTTAATTCATTATAATAATTGTTTAACATCCCTTATCCAAATACTAAATAGATCAATGCATGAAAATTGTAGTTGATGAATTATGTCTCAAGTCATGATAATCATACTTGTTAACAAGGAATAAATCAACCAACTTTGATCTACCGGAATTTTGAGAATACTTATTTCAAGAATTCAACTAGTGAAGTTCTTATATGTGTGCATTCAAATAATTTGATATTGCCACATAATATTTCATAAAGTGTATGACAACCTCAATCACCAATTTATGATAATAAAACTTTCAAACATTTTTAAAGTTTAAAGTATTCTAATTCTTTAATGTATAATGCAATTATAACTCCGTAAATTTTAATATCTATTGTGTAATGTTTGATACCTTTCAAATTTTCAAGTTTGTTGGCTATAACAATTTGCACAACAATTGACATATTGTTCATCCTTAGAATATAGGAGCAATTCCAGGCTGAGGAATGTAATTCTATGTCCAATTATATTCCATTAGAATATTCATTACACAAGTTATCTAATAACTTTCAATTAGATATCAATGTTGTCAAATCATCTTTCATCCAAACATGGTACAACAATTTTAATAACATGATGTACATGAAAAATCTTTGAGTCATACTTAGATTTTATTCATATTTTATCTTATCAAAAGATATGTATTCATTTAGACTTTCCAAATGATATATCATGTTCTATTAGATTTATTTACTTACCGCACATGTTTATAACAATAAACATATATTCCAATGTTGTATGTTTTACTTCTTAAATCTTTCAAGTGAAGTTTCATTCCAAACTAAGACTTAACACTTTCTTATATGGAATGTTACTCCTATATGTTATACAACATATATGATTTAGGAAATTAAACATAATACTCCCACTAGATTTTAGGAATGCTTAAGAATTATCTTATTTTATTTATAAATCAAACTTGAATTTTATAATTAAACATAAGAATAATCTCCTAGATGCATGCATTTATCCGGATTATTGCACTTTGTACACTTACAAAGATTATTTGAATTCATAAACTCCTTTTGATTACTTACCTTTCTCGCACAAGTAATCTTTCAAGAAAGAGTTTTAATGTTCTATTGTCAATTTCATTAAATATGACAATCATAATCTTTATATATTTAATGTGTTTAGGAAAAAATATTCAATCACAGTTAATTACTTAAGTGTGATTAATAATCTTGTCAGAATACATGCATTAAATATGTGTACAATATTGTCCATATGACTTATACACAAAGATTTAAAATCTTTGAAGAAACTCATCTTCATTCTATAGTCTAACTATTTACAACTAAGATAAACCAAGTTTCTAAAAATTGATTATCTTCATGGACAACATCTTTAACATTCATAGCATAAGTACTTTACCCAATTCAATATTTGGTAACGTATCATAATGATTATCAGGTTTACCATAATCCTGTAACTCATATTTCTCAGCATATTAATCAAATATCTGAAATATCCTTGCAGATCTATGAATGAGAATTCCATCATCTTGAGGTTTAACATTTACATGTTTAGCGTTATCATGATATTCACAGTATTTCAGAAGATTATGTATCTTGTAATTTTATCTTTTCAAGATCAAAACTCCCACTTGCTTTTAGTAATTAAAAGACTATCTATAAATACTTAGCAAGTAAAGCAACAATACAATGTTCTCTTTTAGGACATTACAAAACACAATGACAGTTCCTGACATTATTTTGTTAATAACCTACTCATAAGCAGTTTAACAAATTCATAACTTTATTTTAAGACTTAATGTGATTCATCACATTCTATAACAAAATGGTGTTTTATTAATCTTCTAGGTTGGAGTCTTTTTGAGTATATTCAATCCATACTCAATTTTCTAACCTTGATAACATTTGGAAGAAAAGAAAATATAGTTATCTTGAATCAAACAATATAACAAAAGTTTGATTTTTCTAACTGAACATACCATAAACATGTGGTATTTTATTAAAATTAATATTGTGAGACAATCTAACAATATTTGAGATAACCATATATCTTTTGGCTTATCTATTTATCAACTAAGTCATCTTAATGATATAATATAATTTTCTAGCCAATTGCATGGTTTATAACACAAGTACCTTTTGACAAAGTCACTTCATGTTCATGTCTCTACAAGAAAACATAAACTGTTATAATTCCACTATACATTATAAATCATTGACCAACTCAATGAATTCTTGTATATGTCTTAATTAAAAAAATATAACAAGTTAATGTCTTACTTTATTATAAGTCATGTAACAGTTAAAAGACTTCATGTTTGTGACTTTACAATAAAACATAAAAATATTTAACTAAAGTATTCATGAACATTACCAATTTGGTTTCATTAGCAATTTCAATTTAATCAATTACTTCGTTTGTTTATGTCAATCTAAGAATACACAAATTTCAAATTTAAGTAGTATTAGATTACTTCATTCATTTATGTCATTTCAAGAATTCATAAATATTAAAATTGAAGTAGTCTTGTTATCATATTGACACATGTTCTAATAAGTGTCTAATTTAGAAACTGTAAATTTATCCATGTACGGTCTCACGTAATCATGGAGATTTACCTTGTTGTTTCAATCTAGCTAAGCTCTCACATAACGTAAATTGTAACACCAAGTGTTTCTTGAATTAGATGTGTATAAGTCATATTAGAACGTTAGTCTCTTACCTTGTAGTCAAGAGAATCCTTTAAATCATATTCCTATGTGTTGTACCATGCACACAATAAAGATTTATCCCACTTGTGCATGGAACAACATCATGTAGCAGATAAACAACATGACATGCATTTGTTTATGAGAACAATATGATCGTGTCATTGATATTAGAATAACAAGTAGATGTAGGATGACAATTTCTAATAAGGAAACGTTCAAGAATATCCTTAAAAGCATGAGTGTCTACATTTAGAAAGTAATTATCTTGAGACATTCGTTTAGCTCAGGTTGTTTAGACCTTTTATCTAGGATAACAATAATAATGATTAAACAGATACAATGCACAGCGGAATAACATAAACTATCATTATTATTGAACAAGGTTTCTCGTCATCATCTCTACCACTAACAAATACAAAACCTATGCGTCTACACTAAGACTTAACGCCTAGACACACATACCTTTTCCTGGAGTTACATCTTGACACACACTAATAATCAATCCCTTATGTCTCTTTATATACTAGAAACATTAGGGTTACAAAGGGATAAGAATAAAAGAAATCTTCATAACATATAGAATATATCCTGTATCTTTCTTACTTTTAGAAGAATTCTCCTTTGTCTTCTTTAGTCCTTCATCTTTCATCTTTTGTCAATATCAACTCAAATTATAATTCCCAACAATCTTCCCCTAGTTGATATGACAAAACCAACATATGAAAGATGTCGTCTTCCCCTTAATCCATGCATATCATCAAGGATCTTCAAGCTGCAATCTTCAATAATATTCTTCTTCCCCTATTTGTCATCATCAAATAGGGAACAAAAGTAAGCAACCTTGATCTTTACAACCACGAATCAATATTACACGTCCAATCCATTTTTCCAATGTCTCAAATTACCCACCATTAAGTTTTCCGCACTAAAAATGAACTTGAAACAGTAGAAATCAAAACCAGCAGTAGTAATACCAACTAGCAGTAGAAAAACCTTCACCCTGATGTAGCATAACCTCGATGTATTGAAGAAGGAAACTAACTATTACCAATTCGATGCTGAAGTAGAATAAACCAACCTTGTGTCCTATATCTTGTACTAAAAACGACTTCGAACGTATACTTAACGTATAAGGAGATCGCAATCCCTTGACAATAATCACTGAGCACAATAACGTAACTCCTTCATGTGTTTGTCAATTCGTAGTCTCTTGAACGAACAAACAAGTTACCTCCTGCTAAAAGGTATGATAAAACACAACCTTGAAAAATTCCACTTCATCGTCAAATAAGCAATAACTAATCATCTTCGCCAATAAGAATATAAATTTGAGCCATAAATCATTTAACGAACCAAAAATCAAAAATCCAAAAATCAAATCTCTCCTGTGTGTGTCTTTCCCCGTGTGTGTGTGTTAGAACCACCTGTTCCAAACTTTCAATCAATAACCAACTCCATATGCTTCCCCTCAATTCGTGTAGTCTCATTCCCTTACTACTCATAAGTACGGCTATTAAATCCATGCCAATGAATTTGCCTATGACTTCCAAAGCATGTGCCACACCCAACAATAAATTTTGAGCAACAGAAGAAACAATGCTAGTTGCCATAATTTGTCAATAAGCAGCTGAGAAAGTCGGTGCATAAGTAATTACTACAATTGAAGAACCATGTTATATGCCACCGTCCATATGTTGTATAAAAATCCCATGAGATCAAATATACCCTTAACCGATGCATGATCTCAATTTTACTACCTTTGTCATGCAAAAACAACCAGCATGTATATATATATATATATATATATATATATATATATATATATATATATATATATATATATATATATATATATATATATATATATATATATATATATATATATATATATATATATAAATGCACCGTCCCTCGTGATTAGACAAGAAGAATTTTGAAAAAGTAATAACTCTCACATGAACCATATAATTCTTCTACCATCCAAAATGAAAGACCGTTGCCTCTTCACGTATAGAATACCAGCACTGTCCAATTGCATATGTCAACACCAATCCATGCATGAAAAACATTCACCGTCCAAAGATCGAATATGGAAAAGAAATATGTGAATGTCACCGTCCCATGTGAGAGAATAAACATTAAAAGAGTATCTTGAATAAGCCAAATCACCGACCCATGTTAGGGTTTAGAATAACCATCTCCCATAACGACCAAGAATGCATGCATGTACTCTATCCTTATCGAACCATTAAACTCCCATCTTGAGCTCATCAATCAGAATAAAGAAACCATCGAACAATATGAAGTAGTCACTGATCTTAAACCATCAGTACAAACGTAATACCAAGAGCAGTACTAACTGCTATCACTTCGAACATCGGCAGTACAAAGTCGAACTCAAGTGCAGTACTAACTGTGTTAAGCTAGCAGTACAAACTGCTAGCAGTACCAACTCGTTAACGCGAGCAGTATGAACAAGAGATCGCAGTAGTATAAAGTCCCTTAACCATTGACGAGCAGTACTAACCCAACATATCACAGCAACTTGAACTGAAACAAGTTTAGGGTTTTCAAAACCTAACAAACAAAACCTTTCGAATCACAGGCAGATCAAGAACCATTGTCGCACCATATATCGACTGACAAACCCATCATGAATATCAGATAATTAATAGCATAAGTCTCGTCATGAAGCTAGGGTTTCCATTAATGAAGAAACAAAGAACAAAGTGTGTTCATGAAACCCTAACAGTAAAGATCAGTTAAAAACTACATCGTTGCGGCTTCAATACATGTATAATCAACACCAAACAACAAAGAAACTAGCTTCCATGATGAATTAATAAGATTAGAACTAAAATCATGAAGTTGAACCAAGAAAACCTTAAAAATTCAACATAGCAACACTGTTTCTGCAGTAGAATTAGACCATCAATAACTTCCAAACGAATGCTCAGATTGAAGATCCCTTCGGTCAGAATCTTCCTTGATATATGAAGTATCTCTAGTAAAAAATTCAGCACGATCCAAGGGTTAACGAAAAAGTTATCGCCGTTTGAACACTGACCTGCAGAAAAATACGAAATTTTTTCCAGATTCGAATTTATTCTTTTTCTTCAAGAAAACCTTGTAGATCCTAGATCACGAGCCCCTTGTCTCTGATACCACATGTTAAGAATTTTTTAGCTCAGGTTGTTTAGACCTTTTATCTAGGATAACAATAATAATGATTAAACAGATACAATGCACAGCGGAATAACATAAACTATCATTATTATTGAACAAGGTTTCTCGTCATCATCTCTACCACTAACAAATACAAAACCTAGGCGTCTACACTAAGACTTAACACCTAGACACACACACCTTTTCCTAGAGTTACATCTTGACACACACTAATAATCAATCCCTTATGTCTCTTTATATACTAGAAACATTAGGGTTACAAAGGGATAAGAATAAAAGAAATCTTCCTAACATATAGAATATATCCTGTATCTTTCTTACTTTTAGAAGAATTCTCCTTTGTCTTCTTTAGTCCTTCATCTTTCATCTTTTGTCAATATCAACTCAAATTATAATTCCCAACATAGAGATAATGTAGATTACTACCAAGATGACAAAGCTTGTAGCTCCCACTGAATTAGAGATCATTACAAGAATTCCTTATTTAGTAATAATAACACAATGCTCCCACTGGATTTGACAACATTGTAAGTGTTTCATTAACTAGTGAAAGAAAATAGTGTGCTATTTACTTACCTACACATTTGAATGTCCATACGTAACAATTACTTATGCACTAAAAGAGTGTATCCTACTACGTAAATTATGGACTATCCATCAATGCTATTAACTTGAAAAATTGGGCATGCAATTTCTTCCTTAATAGGTTTACCATCCCTAAAATGGTATGTAGCACCTATAAACGGTCAAATCAAAACAACTAGATAAATATACCGGTTTGTCTTTTACCATTTTACGGTAATTAGCATAGCTTCTAATTTTAATAACACATAAATTGTCATGCATATTTTCCTATTAACCAGATATCATATTTGTTACAAAAGAATTTAATCACCGAATGAGGGTTATGAAATCTCTATGAAAAATGTGCAATTCTCTTAACTATTAAAGTTTGCCATGAGTTATATAAGAATTTAGACAACTCTGTTAATACAAGTATCGTCCTAAAAACGTTATTTATATTTTACGATCTTTGCTTAATTTTGTTAATGACAATTACAAAGTTTATCTTTAAGCAAAGCATAAATATAAGATTAAGTCCTTTACATTTATAGCAACAAGTCTTTTAAAAAATATTTACACATTACATGATCACTAGGAATCACATTGCATATATACATTTTACATTTACATGTTTTACTTATATTTCTCAAATTAGAAATATTAAACATGACATCATGGCATACCTCATTTTGATATCTTTAGGATATCTTGAGGATTTAGGTGATATCTTGTATAGATCTTCAAGCTAAAGAGTTGACCTTGGAAGATATGGAAAGATTGTGCAAGATATGGAAAGATATGAGAATATCTTAGCTGTGCTGGTCCCCGCGGAACCAAACCAATACAAAGGCGGATCCAATTTTTGGGATCCGCCAAATCCGTGCCCTGTTGATCAGCTTTGCCTATAAATAGCAAGCTGATCATTCAGGCACACTCATCACTTACATAGCATAAATTATACATTCATTCATTTATACATTACTAACCATATCATTCATTCATTTCATTCTTAGTGATCTTCCTTTTTGTAGCAAAAGAGATCAAGCATCAACAAGCTTCAACACTGTGTTGCAAGCTTTGATTAGATTAGTTACTGTGTGATCTTGTAGTATTCATACATCATTGTTCATACCATTTATTCAGTAGTGATCGGTTAGTGTTTTAGTCCTCAAAACACATAGAGTGTCGGGAGTGGTTGTTCCTTTGTTAAAGAACCAACGGGAGTGGTTGTACCCTTGTAAAGAACCCGATGTTTAGCTTAGTACCGGATAAAGTGTAAGCGACGTGTATAAAGGTTTTCTCCGCCAAGAAGGGAGTTTGTTTCTTAGTGAAGAAAAACTCTCGAGTTAGAGGCTCGAGGAGTGGAGTAGGGCAAGGAAGAGAGTCCTTGTAGCCGAACCACTATAAATCTCCGTGTTGTGGTTTGATTGTTACTATCCTTACTTACTTTACTTATATTGTTTGTTTGTGAGTATTTACTTTGAAATCACCTTAAGTCTCAAAGCAAATTAATTTTAAAACGGTAAAAACTATTGAACCCCCTTCTAGTTTTCCACAATTGGCATCAGAGCTACGTTACTCAAGATTTTCAAAATATATTGTATTTTAAAAACTTGAAATGATCAATGGATTTTGAAAACTTTAAAGAAGGGCAATCTATGCAAAGACCACCATTATTTGAACCAAATTGTTTCATATATTGGAAAAACCGCTTTGAGACGTATGTGAAGTCAAAGGACATAGATCTATGGTATATTATTGTAGAGGGTGATTACAAACCTATAAGTAATGATATATCGAGTGGTCGGGATATGGGTACTTCTCTTACTCATCACAGTGATGAGCAAAAGAAGTTGTTTGCCAAAAATAATGAAGCTAAAATGATGCTTTATAATGCTTTACCAAAGAAAGAATATGAAAGAGTTTTTATGTGTAAAACGGCTAAAGATATTTGGCAATCATTGATCATCACTCATCAAGGGAACTCACAAGTCAAAGATAACAAAATTGATCTTCTTGTTCAACAATATGAACAATTTGTTATCTCTGAAGATGAGACCATTGATAGTGCTTTCTCTAGGTTCAATACTATTATTACATCTCTTAAAGCACTTGACGAATCCTTTTCTAGTAAGAACTTTGTCAGGAAATTTCTTAGAGCACTTCATCCGAAGTGGAGAGCAAAGGTGACAGCTATTGAAGAATCCAAGGATCTCTCAAGCATGACACTAGACGAGCTCATCGAAAATCTCAAGGTTCACGAGATGGTGATGGAAAAAGATTCAGAAATAGTTAAAGGAAAGAAGGAGAAGATGAAGTCTGTTGCCTTAAAAAAGCTAGGGTAGAGTCTAGTGATGATGAAGAGTCTAGCTCAGATAGCGAAGACGAAGAGTATGCCATGGCTGTTAGAGATTTCAAGAAATTCTTCAGGAGACGAGGCAAGTTCGTAAGACAACCTCGTGAAGAAAAAAAATCCTTCCGGAAAGACCGTGATGATAGGAAGGGAAAAGTAGATAGAAAGTGTTTTAGGTGCGGAGGTTCCGGTCACCTAATAGGGGAATGTCCAAAGCCTCCAAAGAACAAGTCTCAAAGAGCATTTGTTAGTGGAGCTTGGAGTGATAGTGAAGGTGATGACGACGAGCCTAAGAATGACGAAGTTGCTCTTATGGCTAATGACTCTAACGAGGTACTATCTGACTCATCCTACTCTTCTATTGATGATGACACAGTAGAAATAGAATATAACAAACTGTGTGAAATTACCCTTAAAATCATAAACAAAAATAAGTTCTTAAAAACCAAAAAGGAATTCTTGGAAAACGAAGTATATTGGTTAAAAGAAAAAGCCTTAAGATTAGAAAAGGGTAAAGATGCTAAGGAAACATGTGTCTCATGTCAAGAACTTAAACTAGAAATAGAAACACTTAAGTCCACACAGGAAAAACTTATCAAACTAAATTCTAAATTTAAAAGGTTTGATAAACACATTAATTGTATGGATGATATAATGAAAGATCAAAAGTTTCAGCTTGATAAGACCAAGCTACATTTTATGAAACTAAGAAACTTAAGTGACTTTGAAAAACAAACAATAAAAGAAAAAGAAACTGTTTCAACAACTTCTGACAACCACGGATCTGGCGGATCCAAAACTTTGGTTCCGCCAGTTGTGCCAAAAGGCTCCGCGAAAACAGTTGATGAACAGAAGGTTCTTAAATCGGATCGTACTGAATTTGTTAAGGTCACTAGAAAACCTAGCACTAGTACAACTATTAACAAACAAAAACCATCAGTTACCATAGGAAAAGGTCAAGTTAATAATGAGTTTAGGACCAAAACGGTTCAACAGAGACCTAGAACTAGTTTTTCCAAACACCCCTTTCCAAAGAGTAATCACAACTCACAGAGTCATTATCAAAGTAATTAGAACCAAAACATGTCTAGGAACTTTCAAGGTCCCAACTACATACCATGGAACACTTGTCCACCATTTCCATACATGAACCATGATAATGTTATGTTTAACCCAAACGGACCCATGAGATATTGGGGACCAAACATTTGAGTTTTTCTTGAACTTAGGTGTGTTTAAAAGTTGAGTTAGAACCAGATGAGTGGATTAAAGATCGTGGGTGTTCAAGACACATGACGGGGAACAAAAGCCTTTTCTCATCCTACCAAGTGTACGACGGAGGTAATGTCACATTCGGTAGCAAGCTTAAAAGCAAAATCATCGGAAAAAGTACAATCTCTCATGACTCTCTCACCATTGATGATGTTGCTCATGTATATAATTTAGGATTTAACTTGCTTAGTGTTAGTCAATTGGGCCGCAAAAAGTATAACGTCCTTTTCAGTGAAAATGGAAGTAAAATACTAAAAGATGGCATAACCATAGGAAAAGGTGTTTTGAAGAATAACGTTTATGTTATGAAATTATACAAAACACCTAAAGACAAACTTTGTCTCACCTCTCTGGACGAAAACTCAACTCTATGGCATAGACGCTTAGGTCACGCTAATATGAGGTTAATCCAATCCTTATCATCTAAGGAACTCGTTAGGAACCTGCCCAAGTTGAAATATGACCAACACTTTTGTGATGCTTGCAAAATTGGGAAACAAATTCATAATAAGGCTAAAAACATGGTGTCTACATCTAAGTGTCTAGAATTGTTACATATGGATTTGTTTTGTCCATCCGCTATACAAAGTTACGGGGGAAACTTCTATACTTTGGTAATAGTAGATGATTACTCTAGGTATACTTGGACTAGGTTCTTGAAAACTAAAAACGAGGCATTTGATAAATTTGAAATTCTAAGTAAGAAAATTAAAAATCAAATAGGAAATAACATTGTGTCTATTAGAACTGACCAAGGTCGTGAATTTGATAACGAAATCCAATTCGGAGCTTTTTGTGATGCTAATGGCATAACACATAATTTCTCGGCTCCTCGAACTCCTCAATCTAACGGTGTAGTTGAACGCAAAAATAGGACAATTCAAGAAATGAGTAGAACTATGTTATTTGAACAAAACATACCTCAAAAGTTTTGGTGTCACGTCGTAGATACATCCACATATATCCTAAATAGAGTCCTAATTAGACCATTCTTAAATAAAACACCATATGAGCTTTATAGAGGCAAAAAGCCTACGTTAGGATATTTTCGAGTCTTTGGAAGCAAGTGCTTCATATTAAACACTAAGGATTACCTCATCAAGTTCGACCCAAAGTCGTATGAAGGTGTATTTCTAGGATATTCACAAAATAGTAAAGCATATATTGTCTTGAATAAAGAAACATAAAGAGTCGAGGAATCGTTGAACGTAACATTCGACGAAAGTCCACCTCCCTCTAAGACATCACCTTTGGTAGATGATGACTTAGTTGAAAGTCAAATGGTTGAAAACCAAGAAAACATAGAGAATGACAAAGAAGAGGAACTGGTAAAAAGAGAAATTGTCAACATCAAAGAATCCAAAAGTCATCCATTATACAACGTCATAGGAAAAATTAACGAAAAAACCTTAAGGTCAAAAGCTCAAAACGAAAGTAATTTCTTTTGTTTTGTTTCAACCATTGAACCTAAAAATGTTAATAAAGCCATAAAAGATGAATCTTGGGTCATAGCGATGCAAGAAGAATTAAATCAGTTTGTTAGGAATGAAGTTTGGACATTAGTACCTCAACCTCAAGATCAAACCATAATTGGAACTAAATGGGTTTTTAGGAACAAAATGGATGAAAATGGAGTAGTGTCTAGAAACAAAGCTAGGCTAGTAGCTCAAAGCTACAATCAACAAGAAGGTATAGATTACGACGAGACATTTGCACCCGTCGCTAGACTTGAGTCAATTAGAATATTACTTGCATATGCATGTGCACACGACTTTAAACTATTCCAAATGGATGTTAAAATTGCTTTTCTAAATGGTTTTATTAATGAGGAAGTATACGTTGCACAACCTCCCGGCTTTGCCAATTTTGAAAAACCTAATCATGTCTACAAACTTAAGAAAGCATTATACGGACTTAAGCAAGCACCAAAAGCTTGGTATGATCGACTTAAGACTTTCCTAGTTGACCATAAGTATACCATGAGCCTAGTAGACAACACTCTTTTCACCAAGAAAAAGGGATCACATATTATCATAGTCCAGATATATGTGGATGACATTATATTCGATTCAACTTGTCAAGAGTTATGCGATGAATTTTCAAAAATCATGCATGATGAGTTTGAAATGAGTATGATGGGGGAACTAAACTTTTTCTTAGGTCTCCAAATAAAACAATTAGAAGATGGGATATTCTTCAACCAATCTAAGTATATAAGGGATATGCTTAAGAAATTTGGTCTTGAAGATTCCAAACCCATGAAAACACCCATGTCCTCCGAAACCAAACTCACCAAGGATGAAGAAAGTGAATCCGTAGATAGCACTAAATATAGAGGAATGATTGGTAGTTTACTTTACCTAACGGCTAGTAGACCGGACATTATGTTTAGTGTTTGTCTATGTGCACGCTTTCAAGAAGATCCCAAAATATCCCATCTTGAAGCCGTTAAACGGATCTTTAGGTACATAAAAGGCACTACACATTTAGGATTATGGTATCCCAAAGGAACGGGAATGGAAACCATTGTGTATGCTGATTCAGACCATGCGGGTGATTATGCGGTATTTGTAGTTTTGTAGGACATTGTCTCACCTCATGGTTTGCTAAGAAACAAACAGCCCTCGCAATATCAACAACTGAAGCCGAGTACGTGTCAGCAGGAAAAGCTTGTCAACAAGCACTGTGGATGAAACAAGCTCTCGTCGACTATGGAATTGAACTCAACGACATTCCCATTCTTTGCGACAACAAAGGAGCTATCGACCTCAGCAAAAATCCAGTCCAACACGCTAGAACCAAACACATAGAAATACGACACCATTTCCTATGCGACAATGTTCAGAAGGGAAACATCTCAATTGAGAAAGTATCCTCAGAGGACAACATTGCCGACATCCTCACAAAACCTCTTAAGAGAGAACCTTTCAACTTTCTTAGACTTGGTTTAGGATTAATGGAACCTAGTGAGTAGATGAAACCGTAGCTTAAACCTTAGATTAGCCAAACACGACAATAACCAAATTCCAAGCCTGAACCTGCGAAACCAAACGACAACAAGGGTTACATCACATTCCCCAAAAACATACACCTCACTGGAATTCGACCCTTATCACACCAAACTCAAAAATTAGGTCATTCTTCACCACAAATTTGTGCTTAAATCATCTCTGTAAGTATCCTAATTATATCTAATTCCTATTCTGAGTCTAGGATTTCTATTTCTTGCACAAAAATCAAAACTTGGGGTTTATGCATATTTCTTGCAAAATCATGAAGCATATTTACTTAATTGCAAATCAAATCATGTTTTTTATAGTTAGGAATTGCATCTTGTAGTACATTATCATTATTCATCAAAAACTCCATGAGAAATTTTTATCAAAATCTACTCATGACTAGGAAATACGGTTTTTGAACATTGTTCATACAAATACAAAAACCTTATGTTTTCAAACATCACTTGCATAATGACTTTTGAATGCTAAAGAGAATACATAACTAATATGTATTTTCGGGTACATTCAAACGTAGCTACATTGAATTAGGAGCGTTTGGGTTATCTCACATTTTCGTTATAAAACTTGCATAAATAAATTTTCATGCATCAAAAGGAGTCGAGATAACCGCACCTCCACATTGTCCCCATGTAGGCACACACTAGAAATTAATATACGTATTTTCGATAGTTTTAACTAAATTATGAAATTTTTGTGTCTAGGATAATCATGCCTCCCGCGACAAATTATGACCATAAGGACACCCTTAAATACCTACCTCAACACCACAAAACCAAAGGACTCACCGAAGATCAAGTCAAAATCTTTAAGGCATTAGAAAAACGTTATGTTCACGAAGGTAGAACCGTAGACACGTCATTTTTAGAAGAAACCAATATCCGTGAACAATTAGCCTCTATCCAATTTGATAGTCTTCTCGACATAGATGAACTCATTATTCCTAGGTTTATACTTGAATCCTATGCTACTGTAAGTCTTAGCACAGACGACTTTGGATTCATGAACATTCATTTCAAAGTAAACCAAAACCAATTCACCTTTCCTTTAAACCAATTTGGGGAAGTTTTAGGTATTCCAAGTCAAGGAACTTGCTTTTATTCGGACAAATGGTCATTATCCATCCTAGATTCCAACCTTGATCGTATCCATCCATACAACACACCCCTAACTTCCAAAGAAATTATCCGTGAACATCTCTTCAATCCTAGAAACAACCCAACTAGGACAAGCCGGGGTAAACAAGTAAATCGAGATCCATTAGCCATGGAGCTCAATGAGCTTAAGCCTCAATTTAAGAAGTTGGAAGAAGTTCTAAGAGCCAACGTAATTAGCACCGTAGGAAATAGGGACCACGTCAATGCAAGCCTTTGCTACATGATGTATTGTGTGTCTACTCACCAACAATTCAACTTAGCCTACTATATTGCCAAAAGAATGGCAGATATTCCAGTCCTAGGTACCACCGCCATGCCATATGGGATGCTTCTTACACGTCTGTTCAAAGCCTCTATTCCTATTCCCCGAAACGCTAGTGGTTTCCTTCCTGAATACATCGAAATTCCACACACCTTTGTTCCTCTCAGTGATCATAGGGTAGCCGTAGCAAAAGGAAAATGTGCTCATCCTCCAACTTCATCATCATCATCATCGGCTAGTGAAGAAGATGGTTTACCTAACTCTAGGATTCCTCCACCCGAATACATGAGTCAACTTCCTTCCATTGACAATCAATCCGAGGAGCATCGACAAACAAAGGGAATGATGAAGAATCTTGGCCGATGGATCATGAAACTCAACAAAAAGATGAACAAGAAGTAAGATTTAAGGAGTGATTGGTTTAAGACATTTACGAACAATTAGGTGTTAAACTTGTGTGTCTTTTAGAATATTACGTTGGTATTTGACTTTTATGTGACCTAACATAATGTTTCAGGGTGATAACACTTTTTGTTATCAATTTTCCATGCTTAAGCCACCATTTGGCTTAATCTTCTGTGATGGTAAGTTATTATCATCATATTAATCTATGTGAAAACGTGTGTTGGATCTTATGCTTTTAGAATTTTTCTATCTCTTATTAGTAGTTACATATATTTTAGGAGAATTTTCGGGATTTGAACGGATAATGAGAAATTCGAAAAGTCCTCTGTTAAGAATTATGATTTTCATATGGCGGATATGGCGGAACCAAAATTTGGGTTCCGCCAGTCCTCAACCTGCGGATTTCGCTGAACCAAAATTTTGGTTCCGCCTTTGTTATCGATTGGATCCGCCAACTTCAAACAGTAACTTTTTCAAAAATTCCCGACTAATCCAAATCCTTAGATTATTGCTTCTAGTTTTTATAATTCTTCTACTGATTATTAGGATCATTAGAATGATTTAGAAACACCTAGTAACATAAGAAATAAATTTCCCATCAAAATTTGAATATTCAAATTTTTGTCCAAGTTACCTTTCTCTAACACCTAAGGATCCCTTTAATTGGTTCATTGGAATCCGTGAATCAATCACATTACAAACTTTTCTGTCATCTTTTGTACTCACTGATCATCTTCATGTCAACTCCATGAATTGGCTTTTATAAAATGACAAACAACTTTTTCTTGTTCCAAGTTATTGGAAATCAACATTCTTTTATCCAAACACCAATCTCCATAAACCTTAGAGACTATAAATTAGAAGCTTTAGATAATCTAAACTCACATTTTCATCATCATTCCTAACTACCTGTGCATTTCTAACCACCTTCACAATGCATAAATCAAACAACTCCCACATGTCCAGACCACACAGAAGGACAGCTAGAATTAGTGTTAGACCATACTGGCTCATAAATCCCATTTCTAATGTAAACTTTCCTACTGTATCCACCACTACTACAACACCCATCGTAATTCCAGTGGTTAATATACCATCACCCTCTCCAATTCCACTATCCAAATCACCATCACCTACCATAACTCCAATAGGTTCTACATTATCACCTACTCCATCTCAACCAAGATCGCTATTTGGCATAATATCTTAGTTTGATTGATTTACTAACATTATTGTAAGATTGGACTGAATTCTCATAATGATTTGACCATTCATACCTAGGTGCATTTTTTAGCAGTCACATATTTTTGACTTTTTAAAGTCAAATGGGTTGAAATCTTATGTTTGTTTGATCTATACATATGCATTATGCTACTTGGTTGGATTGATTCACAACTAACCTTTGTTTTAGCTTTTCTCAACTTTGAATCATATACGTTGGTACCCTAGCAATGGGGAGTATAGATCAAGGGGGAAAATATCATGTACTAACTCATCATTTTATAGCATTTCTCATCCTTGAAAAGCATACGTTGGTACCCTAGCAATGGGGTGTATACATCGAGGGGGAGCATATCATATTCTAACCATTTGTTTTGTAGGATCATGCATCATAACCTTGGCACTCCAATTAGGGGGAGTATAATCCAAGGGGGAGCTTTAAAGTTCTCAAAATCATTGAAACACTCTTGGTACTCCAATTTAGGGGGAGTAATAACCAAGAAATGTTCATCACATTCCGCTACGCATATCTTCTTTTTGTTTCGACAAAAAAGGGGAGATATGATTAAGTTTACATCACAGTACATACTTCTATGCTTAAAATAGTTTTTAAAACTTGCATAAAATCAACTTAATCTATATTTTTAAAAGACTCATACTTTATTTAGTTCTTTGCTTAAAAATACACTTTATGTTTTGTCATCAACAAAAAGGGGGAGATTGTTAATACAAATATCGTCCTAAAAACGTTATTTATATTTTACGATCTTTGCTTAATTTTGTTAATGACAATTACAAAGTTTATCTTTAAGCAAAGCATAAATATAAGATTAAGTCCTTTACATTTATAGCAACAAGTCTTTTAAAACATATTTACACATTACATGATCACTAGGAATCACATTGCATATATACATTTTACATTTACATGTTTTACTTTTATTTCTTAAATTAGAAATATTAAACATGACATCATGGCATACCTCATTTTGATATCTTTAGGATATCTTGAGGATTTAGGTGATAGCTTGTATAGATCTTCAAGCTAAAGAGTTGACCTTGGAAGATGTATGATCTAGTTGGATCGTGCCTCCTTGATAGATCTTTGAGCCTTTTAGGATCGGTAGAATGCCTATGTAATCACAAGCACGCTACAAGAGAATCTCTGAATATAAACTAATAAACTTTGATCCTCTATGGATCTTTTATTGACTAATAATGTGTTCAATCGATTGATTACAAAACTCATAGCCGCATGTTTCTTTTATACTACAAGAAACCCTAACGTAGCATTACTAAGAAAACGTGTAAAGAGATATACACTATCTCTTCCTAAAATAACTCATGCATATCCTAACAAACTTCTAAACATACGGTATTACCCGCAGCAATGACAACTAACAGCAGAAACAAAATGTACTACCAGCAGGAACCACTACCAGCAGGAACTACATACCTGCCAGCAGGAACCACTAATACTAACAGCAGGAATGAAATAAATATTATTTCTAATAATTCCTAACAATCCTCCCCTAAACTTGAATTTGACTTGGTTAACTTCAAGTTTCCTGATAGATCTTTGACGTCCACAGCATCTTAATCTGGTCACCATCTGAAAGGCAATGTACTTGATCTTCACAGCAACCATGACTTATTGTACATCAAATCTTTTAAGTTTCATACTATTCTCATCACTTCCAGGTGTGTTAACTCCTGTGAGAGGTGAATCATTGAAAATTAATGGATTTGATGTCTCTTTACCAATAGCCATCACTACTGGAGTAGCCAATGTTTAGGTGTGTAAGACCATGGTACATTGATAACCATATGATTTTTAGTAAATCATCAACTATAAACGGATTTGATTTGTCTTTACCTGTAGCCGTTTGCTCAGGACTAGCCAATTCTTAGGTTGCATAGAACACCTTGGTGAATTGAGTACCAAATATGGTTTTCCATTGCCTTTACCACAAGCCATATTCTTGTGGGCTAGCCAATTCTTTGGAAACCCCAAAGGGTAAAATCCATGGCGAATTGAAAACCATTCAACTCTCAGTAATGAAACATGGGTGAGTTGAATACCCTATAGTTTTGAGCAAACTATTACAGCTGTCAACGGATTTGATAATCACACCAGAGCCGTACCCTCATGGTGAGTCAACTCTTTCTTGTCTGTGAGACATGGTGAGTTGATTACCATTTGTTGTGTGGTAAGAAACCAACACTGTACCTGCATACAAAGTTAGTAGACAATATACATTTTTTTTTTACTAATAAAGAAACAAAATAAAATAAACAGAAAGAAAATAAAGATTACAATGTACAACAATAAGCCTCCCCTTAGGCTTATACCTCCCCTCAATCTCAGCACTTAAGGATTGAGCATCCCAATATGGACCACCAAATAGTTAAATCTTGGGCCATCAAAAGCTTTTGTCAATAAATCAGCCACATTGTCATCAGTGTGAATTTTAAGCACTTGGATAAGATGCTTCTCATTAGCATCTCTGATAAAATGGTGCCTAATTTCTATGTGCTTAGTTCTTTGGTGAAACACTGGGTTCTTAACAATGCAAATGGTGCTTTGGTTGTCAATAAAGATTTTGGTGTTCATAAAATTAAACCCATAGTCTAATAACTGATTTTGAATCCAAAGTACCTGACCACAGCAACTAGCAGCAGCAACATACTCTGCCTCAATAGAAGATGTAGCCACTATAGTCTGCTTCTTGCACTGCCAAGAAATCAATCTTCTTCCCAGAAACTGACATCCCCCAGTAGTAGACTTTCTATCAAAGTTAGCACCAGCATAATCACTGTCACTGTAAGCTTCCAACACAAAAGGAGAATCTCTTGGATACCAAAGACCCAACTTAGGTTGTCCTTTTAGATATTTGAAGATTTTCTTGACTGCATTCAAGTGTGAAGTTAATGGTGTAACTTGATGTCTAGAACAAGCACTGACTGCAAACATGATATCTGGCCTAGAAGCTGTCAAATACATTAGTGAACCTATCATGGATCTGTATAAGTGAACATTAACAGCAGCATCAGGCTCATTATTGGACTTAGGCTTTGGAGCTTCATATGGTGTAGTTGCAGTCCTCACACTTTCCAAATCAAACTTCTTAAGTATGTCTTGCACATACTTGTCCTGGCTGATAAAGATGCCATCAGGCTTTTGCTTGACCTATAAACCCAAGAAAAAGGTAAGCTCTCCCATAGCACTCATCTCAAATTCTCCCTTCATTAGCACCTCAAACTCCCTACACCAAGCTTCCTTTGTGGAACCAAAAATGATGTCATCCACATAAACCTGAACAAGGATGATATCTTTTGAATTCTTCTTGATGAAGAGTGTCTTGTCAATAGCTCCTCTTCTGTAACCATGCTTCAGTAGAAAAGTAGACAACCTAGCATACCATGCCCTGGGTGCTTGATGAAGTCCATAGAGTGCTTTCACCACCTTGTAAACCAAATCAGGATTCTGTGGGTCCACAAAACCCTTAGGTTGAGTGTCACACCCCAAAAATGGCGCAGCGGAATGACATTTACGGGGTATGACTTCATAGTTAAGAACACAAGGTGTCACAACAGAGAAACATTAAATGCATAACATTCGATAGATAATAGTCGCAAACTCTCACAACCGGGATAAGTACAAAGATCCAAAATAAACATAAGTCTCAAGGTTACACAACATCACTAATCAATCTCAGAATGCAACTCCACGAGATGTAACCCGGGAGGGTCTTGACTAAGTCTTGCTAAGTTAGGCCAATACTCAACCTCCTATGGTACCTTCAATCTTAACACCTGAAAATGGATACTCGAAAACGTCAACATAAAGTTGGTGAGCTCGTAGGTTTAAAAAGTAAAACCGCTGAGCTGTGATATATAACATAGGACAATAGTGCACATGAAAGCCAATCACAAGCATGTTATCCAAACAGTAATAATGTCGCGCCAACTGAACCTATAATGTCCATCATACACATAATCAATATCACGTGGGGAGCTACCCCGATAGATCTATCAACACGTAGGCTCTCAACAGAGAGTTAACAGTTACACAAACTGAACCTATAACACGTAGGCTCTCAACAGAGAGTTAACAGTGGCGCAGTCAAGAAATCACAAAACAACACGTCACAACATATAATTGTATCAACACACATAATGTCCAAAATCATGAAAACAGTATAATCACAGCATGAAAAACAGTTAAAATGTCATTTGAGTACCATTTTCCCCCAAGAAAACAAAATGAAAAAGGGGCTACGAGAACTCACCTCAGTGTAGTGGTAATCTGAATGCAATAGAATCAAATGGTGTGTAGTAACTCCAACGCGTGACCTAGATTAGTATGGCATAATTTAGTTCACCGACTAAGTTTAAGACTCCATGAATTTAATTCAAAAGTTTTATGTTGTCGTTGCTGGTGTGGCAGCATTTAAGTTTTTAAAAATAGTTTACCAAGTATTGTAAGTATTGGCTCATGGAAGTGGGTATGTAAGAATCGCGAGAAAATAGTAAGACGAATAAGTATTTTGATTTAGCGATAACCGAAGGACTACGTATATATATATATATATATATATATATATATATATATATATATATATATATATATATATATATATATATATCTATTAAAAGTTGAGTTGTAATTGTTAAAAATATATGTAGTAATATGTGATTGACTAGTTGTGGTACTACGTGATATGATTTAGTTGTTATTAGTAAGAGTTTACGTTTTAATTATTTTTACGTCGCATATAAGCTTACGGCTTGAAATAAGTTTTTCTCACCATACTCTCATTTTGCAAGATCGTGTCGTAGTGATATTTTTTTTTCCGAAAACATGTATAGAAATTTTTAAACTTTAGTTGCGCCAAACATTTCTTGTCGACTTATTTTCTACATGTAATGTTGCGTACACATTTTATAAAAATTGTCGAGTTGACATATGTGAAATTCGTATATGCCGAGGAGGGGGAATGGGCTGCGGCCCACTCCAATTAGCGAAACAAGCCTCAGTATTTTGGGCTGTCTATTCTACAAGAGCCGTATGGGCTTCGGCCCAATATGGCTTTGTGATGCTGCGAATAGGAGTGAACACAATAGGGTTTTGGGCTTTGGCCCATTTAGTGACAAGGAAGAAAAAGGAAATGTAAGAATAGCAATAGACCAGTAACGAGAAGAGGAAAGCATAAAAAGAAATAATAGAATTTAGTAACAATGAAATGCAAGTGTTGCCATTAAGGCAGTGACACAATTTTAGTAGATTGTTTGGGATTTATTCAACGCGGGTTTTTCTACGTAATCACGGGACTCTTTCTCGATGTATTTTGACTACCAAAATGAGACACAAGCCGGGTCAAGAATAATATCAACAAGAGGTACCACTGTGGTGCTACCACAGTGGGTTTCGACACTCGACCAACACCACGCAACAATTAACATTAAACACCATGGGATTTTACCAAATGTATCACGAATGAAAACTAGCCGAGGCTAAAACGCGACTAAGGACTTGATCATCCAGCTAGGAACTCACGTAGAACATAACGCAAGTACAATCAAAACAAGTATACTATAACACGGTCGAACCTAGTTTAACACTTGCGACGAGCACACTCGAGTGGGTACTACTAACTTTGAACATAACACGGGTTTTCGACACAATTTATAACAAGTAGTTATTAGGCGGTTCAAACGGCAAAGACAGACTTTTGAGGACTTAACTCAATTCGAATCCGGCTTGGCATTTTTACAAACACCTTGCGGGCACCATTTATATCTACTAAGGTTTGTCGAATTCGATTCTAACATAACCTCCACCTAAACCACTTCACCTTTTAAAGCCAATACTAGTTTTAATCTATTGTTCCAAATAATTTTATTAGTTCTAAAAACATTTCTACCACACCATCACTAACATACTATTAGCAAAGAAAACTTCCCAGTCGATTCAAAATTATAACAAAGTGAAAATATACCAAAAAAAAAATATTATAACAACCAAAATTTATTCATGGTTCGAATGAAGAAGAAAAATAAAATCTTACAAATAATAATGTCGATTAATAAGAAGATCGAACTAATCTGAACCCGACTTCAAGTGAATCCATAGCCTTGAGATTAAATCCTCACTACTAATCTTTGTTGGAAATTTTGAGAAGATGTGGATCCACTTGTGGGTTTTGATCGGTTTATATAGGGGATAAAAAGGAAGGCTTGATTCCTTATTCCTTGTTTTCAGTCGACCATGAATCTAAAATAAGTAATCTTCATCACATCCTACTCATCTCTCTTTGTATTGTGCGTTGACCACCATATGAGCAGCGAGACAGTTGGTTCCAGGAGTGATGGCATCATTTTGTTTGTTAGAAGTGTGGAAAACTAGAAGGGGGGTTGAATAGTTTTTACCGTTTTAAAGTTTTCTTTGCTTTGTTACTATATGTTAATTTCAAAGGAAACAATCACAAATAAATAATCACACAATATAAACAAAAGATAAAGAGAGGAAAGATCAAACCACACGACACTGTTGTTTATAGTGGTTCGGCTACAAGGACTCTCTTCCTTGCCCTACTCCACTCCCTGAGTTTCCTACTCGAGAGTTTATCTTTCACTAAGAAACAAACTCCTTTTCCAGGCGGAGAAAACCTTTACACGTCGCTTACTTCCTTTTCCGTTACTAAGCTAAACACCGGGTTCTTTCACAAGGTAGAACCAACCTGACGTCGCCTATTTACTTTACCGACACTAAGCTAGATGTCGAGTTCTTTACACGGGTACAACTACTCCCTACACTCCTTGTGCTTTAAGGACTAAAGCACTAACCACACTCACTGATTACAAATGATAGATATGATGTGTGAAACAAACTACAATATCACACAGTAATGCAACTAAAGGATTAAGGTTCTGTAGATCCTTGAATGCTTGATCTCCTTTCTACAAAATGAAAGATCAAAGTGAAATGCAACTATGAATGATGTTAGTAAGATATGTACTGAATGAATATGTGTGTTAAAGCTATATGAGTGATGAGAGAGCCAAATGATCAGCTTCCTATTTATAGGCAAGCTAATCTTCAGCTAACGGATCCCACGGATCCCTTACAAGGGATCCGTCCCTTATGTGATTTGGATCCGTAGGACATGACAGCTAAGGTATAGTTGTCTCTTACCATATCTTAGTTGTATCTTACCAAATCATCCAAGATCTTCAAATGTCAACTATGTATCTTGCAAATCTAACCAAGATATATCAAAGATCTTCTATGTGATGCATGCAATGATGTCATGGAATGGTTTTAGAATTAAAGTTTCCTTTTAAGGAAACAAGTTGTTAGGAATATAAATATTCATATGAAGGTTCGGTCACCCCGAGTATCTAATTAGCATTTATATAGCTCGTAGGCTTATTTATATAAGCTTAGTATTATTAGTATTATTAGTTTTATTAGATTAGTCGTATCTATATTTGTGGAGTGGGTCGGGGCTTTCCCACTGTCAGTTCACTCCACAGCCCACTAGGGGCACAAATATGTAGAAGTATAAATACCCCTTCCCACACTTGGGAAGGGTTGGAACTCTTGTAACATTTCACATAGTAATCTTATCCAGGTTTTCTCTCAAGGTTCCCTCTCTCTCTCTAGTTCATCTCATCTCTCTAACCATGGATCTAATCTTCCATGAACCAAGACCACCCGAATCATCTACACAATCAATATGGTTATTTCCTACAATTGGTATCAAGAGCCATGGTTAGGTTCGGTTTGATTGTGTGTCGGTTTTAATTTTTGGTTCGAACATTTCTGCTTAAACTGTGTCGTATATGTTGTTGTACAATTTGCTCACACCGCTTTTACTGTTATTGTTCAATCCATTTGTTCTTAATTCATATGTGGGCCTCCAACAGTTTTAAGATCTTGATGCGTCTTAATTGACAAGTGGGCCTCCAACGATTTTTAAGCAGACATGATAGGTAGAGCCCTAACGTGTTTAATTGTCAAGTGAGCTCTAACGTTTTAATTTACTCTCGCGGATAATTGTGCCGGCTTAATTTCTTTTGGTGCGTATCATTTTGTCTTAACAGTTTGGTTCACATATCAGTTTGCCTAAACAGTTTATTCATGTATGTTGTTCGAATCATCTTTTGGTGTTGTTGAACCTCATCTTGGGCCTTAACTGTGGTAATATACCTTATTAACATTCTTGTGCTTGGACTTGTGGCTTTCTTTTGTTGTCTCATTCTTGGTTTTGGGTATGAACTGTCATGATTTATGGCTTTAACTTTTTCTTGGTTCATTCACAACACAAGATATTCATGCCAAGATCCAACTAAAACTGCTATGACGTTTTGCTTTTGGCTGTTGTTTCTCTAAAAAACGTTGGTCCGAACATTCTTTTAAATAGCCTTGGTTTGATTTTTGGGTTTGTGTAAACTCGTGACTTGTGCTAATGATGTTCATCCTAGCGTTTTGTGGCTGAGAAAAGTGGTTGTTAATAGTGGCATTTTGGTGGGCTTGTGGCTTTATGCTCATAGCAGCTGCTTGTGTCAAATTTGTGATGTTCTTGAATGCGGTTTGTTATGAAAGAGAAAAACACAGATCCGGTTTTTAAGGAAAGTACGAAAGTGACAGCTTTGACCGGTCAAAGGTGCAATTTGTCTCCGATGCGGTTTGTCCTGGACTCGGTTTGTCCATACAGTCATGAACTCGGTTTGTCCATTTACTCACGAACTCGGTTTGTCCACACTGTCATGAACTCGGTTTGTGTATGTAAAGAGTACTCGGTTTGTCTGCATAATCACAAACTCGGTTTGTCTACCAGTTCATCGATGCGGCTTGTC
The DNA here is from genome assembly GCA_021014915.2 of Artemisia tridentata subsp. tridentata. Taxonomy (NCBI): domain Eukaryota; kingdom Viridiplantae; phylum Streptophyta; class Magnoliopsida; order Asterales; family Asteraceae; genus Artemisia; species Artemisia tridentata. The sequence continues at coordinate 323,849,001 of CP139503.1, forward strand.
TATAAGACAAACCACTGACTCTAGTTGACCTCAGGTTTTCATATCATCATCAGTCCATATCTAAGAGCCAAGCAAGGACCAAGAAGTAGGAGATGAAGAACAGAAACCTCAACAACAAATCCAAACAACAACAACTTCAATAATTCATAACAACAACTCCATTTTTACCCTCAATCCCAACCCCTCAAAATCACAGTGACTCGAGTCAAAACGAATAAGGAAATACGGATCTCAGATGTATTAAACTCGTGTATAAATCTTTACATTCCTTAAGAGTTTAATTACTACTCATCATAAATCCCAACTCATATTAGTGGCCATACTAAAACATACAGAATCTCAGATTCTTTGTTCACTTGTTTCCAATCTTTACAAGATCTCATTCGTGTGAACAAGTCATCATCATTGATTTAATTGTCGAAGTTTTATCTTCAGGACTTAATATCCGAAACATAAAAAGATAAGAATATAACAAATCTGTTATTTCTTTTTCTTTAGTTCGTTCAAATCAATATCAACAACAAAATCAATAACAACTCTTTGAGATCAAGTTGAGGTCCAAGCCTCATGTTAATATCCAAACAGTTCAAGATCAAACTCAAAACCAATCGGTTTTAATTTGTCTTTCGTTCGTTGAATCAAAACACAATGAAGAAATACGTTCTTACCTTAGATCTTTGAAAGATATTGATGTGCTTGTTTGTAAGAGATTAAGAGGGCATATTATACAAGAGACTATTAGGTGAGAGAAACGAGATAGGAGAAGGGGGCGGATGAGTATAATATGATTAGGGTTTGAGTTAACTAAGTGAATGTGATTAGGGTTTGGGTGAGAGGCTGTTAGAAGGAGAAGGGGGCTGACATTTTAAGCGAATGGGATTAGGGTTAAAAGGTTGGTGATTATCGACCTTATATGTGGGTTGTTTAAGATTGTTGACTTGAATGGGCCATGATTAAGTTGGACCGGGCTTCATATTATTTTTAATGGGCGGTAATGAGCCATTGTTGTAGAATAATGGTTCACTTAACTTGATGGGTATCTATATCAAAATTGTTATCCGAATTCTTCCAAAATTTTGGATACAATTTTCAATTTTGATATATCAAGTGGTAATTTGGTTGACACAAATTTTCACATGGTTATACATGGCTGAAGTTTTCTATGAATATCAACGTGATTACCGAGCTGTGGATTTTGCCGCGTTGTCCTATTGGTGCCCGCTATTTAAGTGAGTCTGCAATTTGATGTTTATGATTTGAGTTACAGTTGACAAATTGCAATGTGATTAATTGTGATTTGTCAAGTTGTGTGTTTGACTTATTGCGACTTGACGGATTGCTATTTGACCAGTTACGATATGACGTTGCGAGTTAACACTTGCGATTTGACTAATTGTGATTTGGTTGATTGCAATCTGAATTGTTGCAAATTGACAATTTGTGACTTGGCCTATTGCAATTTGATCAAGTTGTGATTTGACTTCTGTGACTTGAATTTCGAAGATTGGTATTGCACCTCACTCTTGGGTATTCTGGTTGATTTCACGGTTTCTCTTGTAGATTTTAGAAAATCCCGCGAAAGATTCGATTTCTCGGTTTAAATCTCAAGAGCTGTAAAATCCCGTGAAATTAATATTGGACAAGTAGGCTAAACTTGGATGTAGACATAATGAAACTTACGGGGTTTGACTGCTTTTTCGGGATAAGTTTGTGTTTCAAGATCAGCAGGAATTGGGAAATTATGGTAACTTGGTTGGTTTGTTAATTCACGGGTTGGTGTACTTAGTGTCACAAACATCTCGGGGTGGATGGATGCACGATGTTTGATGACCCTTGCTCAAGCGTATTTAAGGTGATTAGACCTGGATGTTCAAGAAGTGGATATATACAATAAAGGATGGAAGGTTGGGTATATATCACTACCTATATTTAAAGGAGTTACGTTGTTGTGCTCAATATAGGTTCTAAATCACAATTTGCAATTTAAGGTGATTAGACTTGGATGTTCACGAAGTGGATATGTACAATTAAGGATGGAAGGTTGGGTATGTATCACTACCTATATTTAAAGGAGTTACGTTGTTGTGCTCAATATAGGTTCTAAATCATAATTTAGTGCAAGTTTAAGTCGCGGACTTGTTCTTTATCAAGCTTCATCAAGTGATTGTTGTTTCTCAAGCTTCTAATGAGATTGTTGTTCAAGATCTTTTCAAGAGGTAGTCAGGCTTTCAGACAAGAGGTGATTTGTTTGGAGACATGTTATAACCTTTTACTCACTTTAAAGTCATATGCATCTCATCAAGCGGTTTTGGCATATTACGAGCTTCAATGAATTGTTCATCAAGCGTGTCTCGAGCTGGTCTAAACCATTGATGATGAGGAAAGCAAGGGGTTACTACAAGAGAATCTTAATCACCATCTTCGTTGCAGTAGTTTCATTTGTCTCTTTCCGTGTTTTGTGCCTGTCAAATTCACAAACATCACGGACTCTCAGCTTTGGCAAAAAGGTCATTTCATGTCCTTTTTGAGGGGGAGAATTATCACAAGTTTCCTAGAAGTTCCGTCCCCAGCGATGTGAATTTTAGCGGTTCCGGTTACAGCGGGTCAGATCGTATCGGTTCAGTCTCCAGCGGTTTGAATCTTAGCAGTGTCGGTTACAGCGGGTCAGATCGTAGCGATTCAGGATTCAGTGGTTCAGTCTACAGCAGTTTGATACTTACTGTTGTGCAGTTAGTTCTTGAATTTATTTCTCAGATAAATCTCAAGAACTGTAAAATCCTGTACACAGTACGACAACTATTCCACATCCAAGTAGCTGGGTCAGACAGCTTTGTTTGATAGGACTGACTATGAGTCATGGGCACTTCTAAGAATTAGCGCATGTTTCTTCTCTTTTTGGCTAGTCAACAGCACAAGATGATCACGAAGTTAATCTGGTATTCTTTATTTGTGATTGAAGTTGAATTTCACGAAGGCGTCTACTTATTTTATCTTGAAGTCGGGGTTGGTTGGATGCATGACCTTCAATGATAACTTGCTCGTGCGTAAAATTTAAGTTGAAGACTTGGGTTATCTAGTTACCAGTAGTCGGGGTAACTATCACTTAAGAGTTATTGGAGTACTCAGTGTCACACGTCAATGACGATGTCGATAATCGCAAGAGGTGTTAATGTCTCATACTTTGGTTGGGTATTGAGCACTTAGAGATTTGCTTGGAGCATTAATTCTCTACACCGTTCTTCCAACATTAGTGCAAGCTTAAGTAACAAATTTGGGGACTTCTACTTCAGTTTTCAGTATTGGTATATCGGGTTTTCTTCATCGAGTGGTCACTAATCTATGTACAAGGTTGGTTAGTTGGCCAAAGGTTTTAAAAGTTGTGATGTGATCTGTAATTCTTCACAAGATATTCTTTACCCAAACTGATGTTCACCAAAAACCAAAATCAGTCATGCCACATTCAATCTGTTACTGCCTCACGGTTTCTTCTTGGTTTTGTAAAATCCCGCGAAAGAACTTATTTCTCGGTTTAAATCATAGATTTGTAAAATCCCGTGATGATGGTCTATGCGCTCTTAACCATGATCGGGTTAAAACCATTATCAAAGTTCAGTTAAAGCATCATAAAGGGCTAGATTTGGGCATTAACCACAAGACGTGACTACGACGTTAATTCATTATTATTTATTTGAGGCTGAAGTGAAATTTCATAGGTGCGTGTACTTAGTATCTGAAGATATCGGGGAGGTTGGATGAAGATTCTTCGAGATCCTTGTTCGAGCTTTCAATACAATGACGAGGACTTGGATATCTAGTTATTTTGTCTTTCTCTCTATTACAAAATAACTATCACTTTAAGGAGTCACGTTGAAGTGCTCAGTGTCACACGAAGTTGTGGATATCCAAGAGGTGATGTACGTCTTATACTTGATGGTTGGTTGGTTGAAGAGTATAGAGTACTTAGGGATTCGATGTTGCACGAAGTCTCTACGCCGCTCTTTGTCACGCATTAGTACAAGTTTAAGTCACAAGTTCGGGTTATATTACTTCAGTATCAAGTTCATCATATTGGGTTTTCTCCATCAGTGGTCACGACATCAAGCCGACAGAATGATAATGGGGTTGGTAACGAGTTAGATGAGAAAAGAAGTAAAGAGAGAGTAATGACGTCTGTACAAGTCAGTGCAGGCCTCGTTCTTCATCAAATGACGTCTGTACACTTCAGTGCAGGCCTCGTTCTTCATCTAATGACGTCTGAATACATCAGTTCAGGCCTCGTTCATCAAAGAAAAGAAAAGTGTACGCTTGAGTGCACTTTATCTTCAAAAGAAGAGGAGTCTTCTTATTTATGGCCATTCTCATCAACAAGTTTCATGCTCTTTCCGTGCTTATTCAGTCTTCAAGTGGATCGGCGCACATTGGAGTATATTCTTATTCACTTGTTCAACCAAAAATTGCAGTTGACAGGCATATGCAATTTTTGAGGGAGGGAAAGGGTGAATAAACAACATGTCAGTCTTCAAGAACCGTCAAGTGGAGCTACTTACCGTTGATGGTATTCATATTCACTAGTTCAATCATCAAAAATTGCAGTTGGCAGGCATATGCAATTTTTGAGGGGGGGAAAGGGTGAATATTAATCTACATGTTAGTTGATGATTAAGAAATGGTCATACGACTCCTGAATACGTCAGTTCAGGAGTCGTGCAAACCATGTTTCTCCAACACTACTTCTTTCGTCTATCAAGGTGTTGAAGAACATGGTCATGGAATGCTAATCGAAAAAGTCTCACGGGTTGGTCTAATCAGCAACAATGGGTTTCTAGTCAATGCTTCAAGTACACGTCATCAGGCCACATGTACACATCATGATGATGATTCCGATTAATCGTAAACATCATGGGGGAGAGAAATGTGTACACCAAGGACGCACAACAGGTTCACGTGATCAGGGCTTAATATCCAGAATGGATAAATACTGTAGATGATCAGTGGTTCAACTTGTTACCTTGGTATTATCGTTTCACTGCTACGTTATGTGCTGATTAATCGTAACCATCAGGGGAGAGAGAATGTTTACATCAAGGACGCACAACAGGTTCACGTGATCAGGGCTTAATATCCAAGGATGGATACATTCTATAGATGATCAGTGGTTCAACTTGTTACTTTGGTGTTATACGTATGACTGAAGAAGGTCGAGTCGTCAGTCTATTCTACGTTCTCTGTTGGGAGTTATCATCTTATGTGTATGCTGCGGGCTGATGGGTTTCATGTAAGGTTACTGGAAGGCATTGGGTGAGATGAAGATGATTGGTATTCTGTTCCTCCACATTGGGCAATCTTGAAGAAGGTCGAGTCTACAGTCTTCTCTACATTCAAGAATGTTGAGCTCTTTTCTTACAACTTGATATTTAACTTAATCCCATGACAGTTCTTGTTTGATGAGTTGTGGAGTTAAGTTAGGTTCAAGTTGTTCCGTAGTTTAAGGTTAAGTCCAACTTGATGTTAACCTAATCTCATGACAGTTCTTGTTTGATGAGTTGTGAGGTTAAGCTAGATTTCAGTTGAGGCTCAACTTAAACTACCGAAAAGTTGCCTAAGGTTTTTGACGGCGTCACTCTAGGACGGGAGTGTTAGAAGATTAAAGACGGCATGCATTTGGTTATCAAAAGACTTCTTCATATTTCGGGCGTTCATCCAAAGTCTTCTTCCTATTATGGGTGTTCATCAGAAAGGTTGTCAGATTGGGGGAGAGCACCAATTAGGGGAGGAAAAGCCAGAATCATTCCCTGATTGAAAGTGCTCACATTGCTCTTCAGCAAGTCAAGTGATGAATGCGGAAAAGATTCAGAATGCTGAGGAGTAATGGTTTCTGGTTCGTATCCTTGTACATATATACTTATTCATATTTTATACCATCTTGTAAATAGATATATAGAAAATCTTGCTAATTGTAAATAGAGAAACGTAAAATCAGAAAAACCATAAAAATTAAAAAATTAGAAAAGACCAAAAATAGTTTCACCTAGGCATGTCTTCTGTTTATCGATAACATTTACGGACTTAGAAATGTCATTCAATAATGGCACGGGTCTTTAAATGAAGCTCGAGCAGAAGTTAAAATGGATGGTTAAAACATGTCTAAATGGCTTGCTATTACTTTAGATAGCAACCCGCGCTTCATATTGGGGAAAGCACGTCGCCAAAAAGACGGCTGTTCCTCCAACTGGGTGATGTTCACCTGGGCATGGATTACTTTATATCCATGTTTCCTGATTTGATGTACGTTTCAGTGCATCATTTCTTGTAAAAGAAGAGAAATCTTCTTAGTATAACAAATAGTTTTCATTCTATGATTCTTCTGAAAATTATTTGTGAGACACTTGGTGAATATGTGTTGTATGAAATTTGTTTATACCTGGATTATGCATAAAATTTGTCACTCAATCAACGACTACAAAACCTCACGACAGTTCTTGTTTGATGAGTTGTGGGGTTAAGCGTGATTTTAGTTGAGGTTCAACTAGAATACGGGTCATTGATTGAGGGGGAGAGTGAATTCAAATTTTATATCATCAAACGGATTTATTGGTTAAATCATACTTGTTAGAAATGGTTTTGTAGTTAATGGGGAATTAGTTGAAGAGGATCTTGCTTAAATATATCAAATGACCAAGTGTGTTAGTTGCTAGAAAGTTTAGGACATTATGTGCAATTTGCTTATAGTTTCCTAGCTTTATGTATCTAGAAGGTTCATTTGTGTTACTTTGGAATCCTCGTATAATCCCCAAAATGTTTTAAGACTCAAAACCTAAAAGAAGTTAGAAAACCAGTTGTGTTTGATGTTTTTGAATACTCCACTGGCATTTGTATGATCTAAATGAATGAGTTTCAAATGTTGTTTGTCTCTGCTGCTTAATGGTTGTTGATAGTGTGCATATGTTCTCAGGATTCGCTTAGGTAGATTGCTATTATGTTAGAATCATGTTCCTAAGATCCTGAATTGAATATTGAAATTCGTGTGAATTGCCATGTTCATGATTGCTATTTGCTCTTCATGCTAGATAGTGGTTTGACGTAGTTCCTGATTGGGGTTTGATTATAAGATGAACTTGGTATTATAATGTGGCAAGCTGCTGAAGGGTAGCTATCTAGGAATAGTGTATCTGTATGCATGTATATCTGTGTTGATATTCTTATGCAGATTCCATAGCCAAAATGAATGTGCCAGTTCCCATTCTAACCATTTAATCAGACGTTCAAACGCTATTGATTGGCTCGAAATTCACCACAACAACAACGTCGGCAACAACAACAACAACAACAACACTTTCACCACCGCCACCACCATTTATCTATTTTGGTCTCGCCAAGTGGGGATCAACGACATTTGCGAAAGATTTGTTGGTGGATGGAGAATTGATGTTGACTACTAACTCAGAAAAGCGGGTGATTGCATCATCTGCGCAAAAAAGGTCAATATCATTTGTGTCATAATTGTCGAAATGTGCATAATAAGCAGTGAATCTCCCTCTTAGATTAAGGGGGAGCAAAGTAGGTTTCATCATCAGAACATGTTAAACCTGACCACATTTTCTCCCATGTTTTTCTAAATTATTTAAATCAATTGGGATCACAAATCTCAAAAGGTTTGAAATTTTTGATCGGGGGAGAGAATGTGATTTAAATATGAAACCTGATGAAAATGTGATGTTTTGGACATAAAAGTAAGCTCTCCCATATGTGCTAAACTCTTTTGTATACCAAGGCACATATTGAGGGGGAGCAAAATGTTTTGGAAGTGAAAGTAAGCTCTCCAGTAAGTGCTAAACTCTTTTGTATACCAATGCACTTATTGAGGGGGAGCAAAGGATTTGGCATGCATCTTGTGAGCAAGGCTCAGACTTCACCAATGAATTGACGATAGCTAAAGTCAGTAGTCGAAAGGACATGTCCTGGACGGGTAATAATTTCAAGCCAGTTTATCTGGTGATGTAAGCGTGTCTCGCAAAGGACGTGTCTGAGTAGAATGTACCGATTTCGAGCGACTTTCCTTGAATGTGATCTGGACGGGTAATAATTTCAAGCTAGTTTACTAGTGATGTAAGCGTGTCTCGCGATGATCATGTTCTTGGAAAATCAATCAATTCAAAAAGTGCGAGCTCCGCCTAACATGTGCAAATTTATAAAACAATCAACCGAGCACATGTTGAGGGGGAGCATTTGAAAAATATAAAACTCTCAAGTGTTTGAAAAAATGTGTTTCAGAATCATGAACACTTTGAGAGATTTTTTTTCAAAGATTTGGTTTATGGCAATCGTGGAAGTACACCAAAGACCGACCATTTTAATGAATGTATGGAGTTATAAGGATGGTTAGGTTAGGCTCAAGTTCCCACGATCCCGCCAGAGCCGGAGGGATCTACCTAGGGACAATCCACTAGTTAGTGTAGAAGTCCTTAGGTATGATGAAAAAGGAGAAAAGTGGATAAGGGAAGAGTGCCGACTGAGATGGAGCTAGTACTGGAACAAACCCAACAAGCTACTAGTAATGAAGTCTCGGTAAGCACTGAAGGGGTTGAAGAATGAAAAAGAATTGTAAAGATAAAGGGTGAAAAGAAACAGCCCTCCTTACAACTTAGGCAGAAACCGGGTCAATACATATGCTGTCAGAATCACATAGTTGATTGCTGGCATTGAAGACAAAGTATCATGGACCCAGTGATACGCTGCACAACCCTCCCTAGCCACTCAAGGTCCCTCAAAGGATTCTTGTTTCAATTGTCACGGAGTTCAATACATTCCTATCGTCTCTCTCACTCCGAGTTAGATGATATTGAAAAGGTGGCAGTCCTCTCCAGCCTCCGCTCACTAAACCAAAGCGCACTATTGAGTCTAGAGCCACGAGATGCATAATAAGATCTCATAGGGACACGAATTACTTCTACACTGGGTGTTCAACATTAAGGACACCAGTTGTACACTTAAGAGTCCTACGCAGATCTTAACAATATGCCAGAACATTTATGAGGGAATTTACAAATGTAAATCTCAATGATTGAATGGAAATTCCTGCCAGGGTCAACATCAAGCAGCCCTGAAAGCAGGTCACTTCGGTAATTCTTTATGGATTACGCTTAGTGGTCACGGCGGTTTCAAACGGTCTACAGTCGTGGAATGATCTCCAGCGACTCACCTAATCGTTGATGTGCTACGGTTCGATCTTAAAAAGCCCTCTGTGGGTTTTCGATTAGGAACGGTCTTGGTAAGGATTAGAGAGAGTTTTCACACTATGCTGTTAACAATCTCGAAGTTCGAACCTGTAAGTACCGGACGTTTTATTGCTAACTGTCGTATGCAGGAACATCTGGCGGTTGATGCTGATTGCTGTTGCAGCTGTTTGCGGTTGTAGCTGATTAAGGTTGCAGCTGAATGCGGTTGTAGCTGATTGAAGATAAGATGCCAATCCTATACCACATGCTTACACTACAATTGTAACTTAACAAAGTCATGATCAACCTAAAAGACCTTTAACACGGCTTCTGCAAACTCTGATGTTAAAGATCATGACACCAAATAGTGTGAGCATGTCGGCTCAAAGATTTACACATCACATGGAAACATACTGCTGAAAGATGACTTGGAGACTCAAGTTGGATGATAGTTTCGAAGAATACTCAAAATCATCCAAGACAAAGAACGGTCATCAAAAGATCACTGCTAATGGCACAAAGATACAAGACGTTGAAGAATCGAAGACTACGAGCTATGAAGTCAAGATCAAAAGATAAAATGCTAGAATTCAAGTTATTATTTCCGGGGTGACCTCCCTTAGGGGGAGATTGTTAGGAATATAAATATTCATATGAAGGTTCGGTCACCCCGAGTATCTAATTAGCATTTATATAGCTCGTAGGCTTATTTATATAAGCTTAGTATTATTAGTATTATTAGTTTTATTAGATTAGTCGTATCTATATTTGTGGAGTGGGTCGGGGCTTTCCCCACTGTCAGCTCACTCCACAGCCCACTAGGGGCACAAATATGTAGAAGTATAAATACCCCTTCCCACACTTGGGAAGGGTTGGAACTCTTGTAACATTTCACACACAAGCTAATCTTATCCAGGTTTTCTCTCAAGGTTCCCTCTCTCTCTCTAGTTCATCTCATCTCTCTAACCATGGATCTAATCTTCCATGAACCAAGACCACCCGAATCATCCACACAATCAAGATGGTTATTTCCTACACAAGTTACTAAACTTGTAATTCTTAGTTAATATGTGAAGTGTAAAATGTGTACTTAAGAGACTTAAGCTAGTATTTATTATTTGCTAAAAGATATTCCTTATATTTGTCATTAACAAAACTAATGAAAGATTAAAGAATATAAATAACGTTTTTGAGACGCTATTTGTATTAACAATCTCCCCCTTTTTGTTGATGACAAAACATAAGGTATATTTTTGAGCAAGAGAATAAATATAGCATGAGTTCTTAAAAATATATATTAAGTTTGTTTATTAAAGAAAAGTTTTATAAAAAATGTATGTACTGTGATGAATCACAGTTGATGCAAACTTAGTTCCTTTCTCCCCCTTTTTGTCGAAACAAAAAGAGTAGCGTAGCGGAATGCGATTTTGAGAACTTTAAAGCTCCCCCTTGTTTTATACTCCCCCTAGATGGAGTAATCAAGGAAATAATGCATGAATCTACAAAACAAACGGTTAGTATATGAAATGCTTATGAGATGCTCCCCCTTGATGTATACTCCTCACTACTCGAGTACCAACGTATATTATGAAGGGTATGATATGCTGCAAGTGAAGTGTTAGTAATGAATGACTTCAATTAAGAAGTAGAATGCTTGTGAAGTATTCTCCCAAACAAGCCTTTCAATAAGTTTTGACTTTTAAAAGTCAAATTAAGTGTCTGATCATTATATGTACCTAGGGTAATCATAAGCAAGGTATAATATATGCTATATAAGAATGTTAGTTCACAATGATAATGATAATATGCAATATGTTGATCACTCATAAGCATAAAAACATCACATTCATTAATTGAAAATTATGTGACAAAAGTCACAAATATGATATGATGTTACATTACAAAATAAATCCTAAATAAAGACAACTACAACATCATCCTAGAAGGTTCCTAACAACACTTTTATTGAGGCGAATGAGAGATTGCATTGAGACGCTCGAGAACATGGTTCAAGATGAACCTCATCTCATTTTGAAGCTCATGGACCAAGATGTTGGTCCTTTGGGCCAAGTGAGCCGTTCTCTCACAGTGTGTGCAATCATGACTTGAGAAGCCGGGAGGAAGACTAGGCTCCAAGTTTTGTGGTGGTGGTGGTGATGGTGGTTGGTTGTTGTTGTTGTTTGATGGTTGTTGTGGTGTTTGGAGGGAGTTCATAAGGATGTTTTGAATGTCCATTGCTTCATGAAGGCGATGGTCAACCATACCCGAGAGAGTGTAGAGACGGTTGAGCTCTTCACTAATCTCTTCTTGGGTTTGAGGCACATTCATCCACATTGCCTCGTCAATGGCAACTAGAGTGGATGTGGGTGATAGAGGTTTTTGTTGAGGTTGGGATGATTGTGCATCATGGTATAAAGGGCCATGGATATCCGGGTAAACCGAGTGAAAAAGCATTGGTTGTTGACCTTCAAAGGTCATGGGTGGAAGATTGGGTAATTTTGGTGAAAGTTCTTCTAAGTCATCAAGATGTGGTGATGTAGGAGGAGTCCTAAATAATTCCAAGGGTTGGAGTTTGGGTGATTTTGGTGGTGATGGTGATCTAACAGGCTGTGATGGAGCCGGTGGTGGAGTAGAGGCTATTGGAGTAATGGTTGGTGGTGGTGTTTGTATAACAACATTTGATGGTGTTGGGGTGGAGAGTGTAAGGAAATTTTCTCTAGCAATGGGTGATGATATATTGAGAGGAGAATTTTCCTCAGATGAGGAGTTTGCTAAGTTGATAAAACAACAGGGTTTAACACTAATGCGGGCTGTTCTTCTTGAAGGTCTAGATGTGGAAGAGTTGTTTGACTTAGTCATGGTGAAGTATGATAGCTAAGATGTACAGGAGAGAAAATGGTTGTTGTGTGAAGGGATGATCCTAAAGTGCTAATTTATAAACAGAAGGTTTGTGAGTCTGTGTGTTTGGATTTGATGTGAATCCAATAGAGAATGTTGGTTACTAACGATTTGGAACAAAAATTTGTGCAGGTCATATCAAGGAAGTCAATCCATTGAGCTTTGGTTGAGTAATATGTTGTGGATTTGCAGTTATTACAAGAAGATAGTGGAAAGCATGATGATTTGATATTTCCACGGATATGACGGATCCCTAAAAAGGGTTCCTTCTTTGTATCTGTTTGGTAACTCACACCTAAAATTTAAAAATTTAAATTTTGGTGGGAAATTTTGTTCCTAAGTTTCTAAGAACTCCTAAATGATTCTAAGAGGAATTGTGATAAGTGAATGAATCCTAAGTGATACTAAACATTTAAGATTTAAGAATCGGGATAAGTCGAAAAAGTTTTGTAATTTTACTAGGAAACCTGCGGATCCAAATGGTTGCAAATGCGGAACCATGTTTATCGATCCGCCAAATCCGCAGGATGGCGGATGGCGGATCCAACGATAAGCCTTGGCGGAACCCTGTTTTGGGATCCGCCGGATCCGTATGACTAAAACTTAAAATCTAAACAGAACATATGTCATATTTTTTGTTTTTCGACGAAAACCCGAAAATTCACCTAGACCTTATTTAGCATCTAATATGTATAGCAAAACAACTAAATATAATAACATTAACACATGATTGCACATAGTTTAATCCGTACTTAGAAACTTACCATTTTAGGTGTTATGCCAAACACTGGCTATAACCCGGAAAATTAATAACCATGATGGTTATCCACCTGCAAGTGTTAGTTATTACACATACACAACAAGTATTATCAGATAAATTCTAGACACATAGAAGTTTAACAACACAATATCCAACATTGTTTAAAACCAAACACTCCATCAACTCAGCTTCTTCTTCAACTTCTTCATCCCCTTGTGTAATTTCATCATCCAACGACCCAGATTCTTCATCATTCCTTTGATGTTTCGATACTCAGCGGATTCATGTTGAATTAGAGGAAGATGGCTCAAGTACTCGGGTGGAGGAATCCTAGAATTTGGCATACCATCATCTTCACTCATTGAAGATGATGAGGATGATGTTGGAACACGAGGACGTTTGCCCTTATCAACACTAACCCTAAAGTCACTCAAAGGAACGAAGGTATGTTCAATTTCATTGTAATCCGGAACAAAGCCTAGATGGTTTGGACGAGCGGGTGCAAAGGCTCTATAAAGTCGGGTTAAGAGCATACCATAAGGCATTGCAATCTTTCTTTGAACCGGAATGTCACACATTCTTTTGGCAACATAATAAGCAAGATTGAAGGGTTGATGAGTAGAGATGTTGTACATCATGTGACATAAACAAGCATTGATATGATCACGGTTTCCTATGGTGCACATCACATTTTCCCTTAATACATCCTCCATCTTCTTGAACTCGGGTTTGAGTTCATTAAGCTCCATTGCAAATGGATCTCTAGCAACTTCACGACCACGAAACATTCTTGTGGGGTTGTTCTTAGGAATGAAGAGATGTTCCCTAATCACTTCTTTTGATTCGAGAGGAGTGGCATATGGTGCCGTCCTATCGAGATTGGAGTCTAAGATTGTTAAGGACCATTTGTCCGAGTAAATACATGTCCCTTGACATGGAATTCCTAAGACCTCACCAAATTGATCAAGAGGGATGTTGACAAGATTTCCATTTAGAGTAAAATGAAGACTTAAGTACCCTTCATCACTCGAACTAAGACCTACACTAGCATAGAACTCAAGTATGAACCTAGGAATGATTGGTTCATCTATGTCTAAAAGAGAATCAAATCGAATTGCGGCTAATTGTTCCCTAAGTTGAGTTCCTTCATAGAATGATGAATCTACGGCTCTACCCTCATGGACATACTTTTTCTCTAAGGCTTTGAAAATTTCGATTTGGGCATTGGTTAGACCTTTGGTTTTGTGGACTTTGGGTAAGTAGTTAACGGTTTTCTTGTGATCGTAGTTGGTTGCGGGAGGCATGATTTTCCTAAGTACAAAAATTTACATAGTTTTAGTTAAAATGATCAAAGAAAGTGTAAAATTCCTAGTGTGTGCCTACATGGGGACAATGTGGGGGTGCGGTTATCTCGACTCCTTTTTATGCAAGAAAAATTAGTTTATGCAAATTTTGTTTACAAATGAGAGATAACCCAAACGCTCCTATTTCAATGTAGCTACGGTTGAATGTACCCGAAAATACATATTAGTTATGTATTCCCTTTAGCATTCAAGAGACATTATGCAAGTGAAGTCTAAAAGATAACGTTTTTGCATTTGTATGAACAATGTAAGAAAAAATCATTTTACCTAGTCGTTGGAAGATTTTAGTGAAAAATTTTCATGGGGTTTTTGTTAAATTAAGACAATGTGCTATGAGATGCAATTCCTAACTAAGAAAAACATGTTTTTAAGTATAATGCAATAAATATGCTTCATGATTTTTCAAGAATTATGCATATACCCCAAGTTTTGGTTTTGTGCATGAAATGGAAATCCTAGACGCAGATCAGGAGTATAATTATGATAAGAATACTTACAGTGATGTTAGAAGCACAAATTTGTGGAAGAAAATGGTCTAAAATGTGATGGAGATTAAGTGTGTGTCGGATGTAGTAAGGTGATATGTTTTGGAGTGAGGATTGAATAGTAGCTGTTCTTGTTTATTTAATAATAAACTGATCACAGCATGAGACGGATCCGGCGGATCCCAAACAAAGGATCCGTCCTTGTTATCGATTGGATCCGCGGATTCAGAACACATGTTTTGGTTTAGTGTCGTGTGTGGCTAAACTAATGTTTATACTAATGTTTCTCCTAATCACTAGGTTCCATTAATCCTAATCCAAGTCTAAGATAATTAAAAGGTTCTCGTTTAAGTGGTTTAGTGAGAATATCGGCAATGTTGTCCTCTGAGGAAACTTTCTCAATTGAGATGATTCCCTTCTGTACATTGTCGCGAAGGAAGTGATGGCGTATTTCAATATGTTTGGTTCTAGCGTGTTGGACTGGATTTTTGCTTAGATCGATAGCACCTTTGTTGTCGCAAAGAATGGGAATGTTGTTGAGTTCAATTCCATAGTCGACGAGAGCTTGTTTCATCCATAGTGCTTGTTGACACGCCTTTCCTGCAGACACATACTTTGCCTCTGTTGTTGAGATTGCGAGGGCAGTTTGTTTCTTAGCGAACCATGATGTTAGACAATATCCTACAAAAGTACAAATACCGCTAGTACCTTTCCTATCAACATAATCACCTGCGTGATCTGAGTCAGTATACACTATGGTTTCTACACCCGTTCCTTTGGGATACCATAATCCTAAGTGTGTAGTACCTTTGATATACCTAAAGATTCTTTTAACAGCTTCAAGATGGGAAGTTTTTGGATCTTCTTGAAAACGTGCACATAGACAAACACTAAACATAATGTCAGGCCTACTAGCTGTAAGATAGAGTAAACTACCAATCATTCCTCTATATTTAGTGCTATCTACGGATTCATTTTCTTCATCCTTAGTAAGTTTGGTTTCGGAGGACATGGGTGTGTTGGGAATTATGATGCATATCAAGAACAGACTACTTAAGTCTGGTAGTTTACTACTTAGGTCTGTTTGTGTTTTAGGTCTGGTTATGTAATGATTAAGTCTGGTAGTTATATGTTAAGTCTGGTTGACTTATTAAGTCTGGTCTGGTCGTGAAGATAGGAAAGTTTGTTAGAGTTGTATTAGGAAAAGATACATTGCGTGTATGTATCTTTATAGAAGATTTGTGTATATCTTCTGTGTCGTCTAGGGTTTCCTTGTGTTATAAAAGGATCCCTAAAGGTTGTTAGTAAACGTGTGTGAGTTGTACGAATTGATAATAGTAAATATCAATATACGAAGTTAGTGATATCCCTGCTTGTGTTCTAAATTGTTCTTGTTAAGATTCCGCATTAACATTAACAATCTCTTAGGGTTTCTCACTTAGATTGGTTCGGATTTATCCTAACCATCTACTAGGTATTCAAAACTACTTAGTGATCCATATACAATTTGTGGACCAACAAGTGGTATCAGAGCAAGGAAGAGACTCTGAATTCGTAGAACACTAAAACCTAATTCTCACTCAAATCACCCTTCAAAATGTCTGAACTCGATAAGCCTGAAACTTTCTCAATCCATAACAGTGAGGATGAGCAATCAAACCATGAAGATGAAGAAGAAAACCGAAACCAGTAACTCCCAAACACAACAACAACCCATCCCTTCCACAACCACAATCTCAAACATAAAACTTCCACTACTGAAGAGAGAAGAATATGATATATGGGCCATGGAGATGGAACATTATCTGGAATACATTGATAGTGATGTATGGAAAGTGATCCAGAAGGGAAATTCTAAGAAGAGAATTTCACAAGGGAATGATGGGCAGCTCAGAATAATGCCACCAGTATCTGCTGAGGAGATTAGGGCTGTGGAGAAGGAAAAGAAGGCCAGAACCTTGCTTCTTATGGCTATTCCTAAGGAGCATCTACAAAGGTTTCATGGCATTCTTGATGCTAAGGAGATGTGGGAAGCTATCAAGAAACGATTTGGAGGTAATGCTAACTCCAAGAAGATGCAAAAGGCTGTTCTTAAACAGCAATTTGAAACATTTAGTGTTTCAAAGACTGAAGGTTTGGAGAAGGGCTATGACAGATTTCAACATCTGTTAACACAGTTGGAAGTTCATGGTGCAGCAGTCTCGAATGAGGATGCAAATCACAAATTCCTTAGATCTTTACCATCAGAATGGGGCAATGTATCTGTGGCAATGAGGATTAAGGAGGAAGTAGACTCTATGACACCTGATGATCTTTACAATAATCTCAGGATGTTTGAAAGGGACATCAGTAACAACACTCAGGGTTCAACCAGTTCCTCAAATGTTGCTTTTGTATCTCAAAACAAAAGCAGTACTTACAAGGTTAGATCTGGTGTTAGGTCTGGTAACTATGAAACTCCTTCAAGTGAAAGGTCTGCTTCAAGTTTCACTGATGAGGTGATACATTCTTTCTTTGCCAATCAAACGGAAGATGAAAGCTTTATTAGTGAAGACCTTGAACAAATTAATGATGCTGAAGTTGAGGAGATGGATATAAAATGGCACATTGCCATGGTTGCTTTAAGGGTCAAACGATTTCAGAAGCAATATGGTAGGACCATCAACTTCAACAACAAATCACCAGTGGGATACACAAAGAGGACTGTTGAATGCTACAACTGTCACAAGCATGGGCATTTTTCAAGAGATTGTCCAGAGAAGAAGTCTGCTGATGAGAAAAGAATTGAAGATGGGAAGATGGAAAAGAATCAGATGAGTCTGCTGACAATGGAAGCTGGAGGAGTCAATTGGGGTGAGCATCCAAGAGTAAATGAGGAGTCTGATCATGCTCTCATGGCCATTGGTAATGAGGTATCATTATGCTCTAAATTATGTACTGACTCATATAATCATGTTAAGGCTTTATGTGATGAGCAGTAAGAACAAATAGGTGATCTAGAAGTAAATTTATTAGCACATAAAAATGCTGTGAAAACTTTAGAGGCACAAAAGGTCACCCTTCAAAACCAACATGCTGCTCTAAATGAAAAACTATACTTTCAAGCTAATAAGATATATGAACAAGATGAGAAGCTTAAAAGGTATAGACAATTAGGGCTTAAAATTCAGAAGGAAAGGGATGAGCTAAGAAAAAGGGTAGATCAATGGAACAATTCAAATAAAAACCTGTTTAAGTGTTGGGATTCTCAAATTAAGTCAAATAAAAAATGTGGCTTAGGATATGAGGAAAATGAGAATAGGGATATATTTAAGAATAGAGAAGAGGACTATGCTGATAAACCTTTGTACAATAGGTTTGTTAAGACTGGTGACTTTAAGGGAGTACCACCACCTTTGAGTGATGACTATACTCCTCTTGAAAAAGAAGAGTTGGATGATTCACTCTTTGTGTATGGTAAGAAAGGTCCTCAAGTGTCTGAATCAACTACCTCAGAGGACAAATCTAGTAGATATTCTTCTTGTCAATCCAATGACTCTGAAGGATCTATTGATAATTCCTCTGATCACTCTAAGTCTGAGTCAAACAATGAGGAAAAAGAGAATCCTGAACCTAAGGTTGTTAAGAAGTGTGAACCTGTTGTTACTAAACCTTTAGTGACTGAACAAAAGGCTGAAACAGTTAAATCTAGTTGTGTCAATCACATAAAAACTCCTAGGGAATCTGTTAAATTGAATGAGTCACCTAGAAGCAATAGTGTTCACAGAGAAAGTAGGAGTAGTTACAATTATGCTCCTAAAAGATGTTTTGTGTGTGGAAGTTTGAGTCATTTAATAAGAGATTGTGACTTCCATGAAAAGAGAATGAAAAGAGAGGCTGAGCAAAAGAGAATGAATGTAAATAAGGTTAATGGTTCAAATAAACCAGTTTGGAACAATGCTAATAGAGTTAATCATGCTAACCAGTTTGTCCCCAGACCAGTTCAACTAAATAACACTACCAGACCTAACTCCTTTGTTAGTTCTGGTAGACCAAATTTTGGGTCTGGCTACAGAAACTTTAATGTGAATAGGCAAAATGTTAATTTTATGAGGCCTAAAGTGAATACTGGTTATGTTAACTCTGTGAGACCTAATGTGAACTCTGGTTTTGTAAGACCCAAGCAACCTTTTCAAAAACCTCAGGTAAATGAAAAGTTTCAAAGAAATAATTTTTACAAAGCTCATTCACCTGTAAGGAGACAAACAAATGGGGATTCTACTGACAATTTCTCTGATTGCTGGACTTGGAATCCATTTAAAAATGAATTTACCTATAAGTCCAAACATGGTTTCACTGGAGCAAGTTCATACAAGACCTATAAGTATGTTGCTCCACAGGATGGACACAAGCCCACTCAGGCTTGGGTTGTTAAGAAAAACTGATCTTCTTTCTTAACTTTGTATAGTTTGTATACTTGTTTGTTTCTTATCTTGCTATTCTCCTTGGTTATTCTTATTTTCAGTACTTATTTTGTTCTCTATAGTATGTGTGTTTGGTTTTTTGTACTTAACTTTGTTTTGCAGTTGTTAGCTCTTTTCTATTTGCAAGTTATTTATATGTGGAAAATTAAGACATCAGAACCAAAGAGCTTTTTATTTAATAACAAGAAATTGCATTCTAGGATGCAAATTACAAAGCTTCTTAAAACAAAAGATTTTTCCCAAACTAGCTAATCATCACCACCTACACCTTCTGCTTCCCTTTACCCATGAAATCAGGAATGGTCTTCTTGGCTCCTCTTCCACCAAATTGATTCCATGCTTTTGGGCATGGAAGTGCAAGAATCACACTGCTTGGTGGAGGACGGGGCACAGAACCACTACTCAAGGAAGGCACAGTCTTCGAAGGATAGGTCTCTTCATCATTCTTGAAGGGGTCTTCTTCCTTGGCACCTTTATCCTCTACATCAGAAGGAGGAGTTGGCTTTGAAGTCTTTGGTGTTTCATTGTCTGGTTCCTTCTCAGACAGGTCATAAGCAGCTAGCCATTGTCTCAGAGTTGCTTCTCTCAATGTCTTGCTTCTGGTGATTGATGAATACCCTGGTGGGAAGTATCCATCCCATCCTCCTGAGGATGTATCAGAGGATGAATCATTTGGATCCCAGGAATCGGATGAAATCTTTATGGTGTTTAAGTTGGATGGATCCATTATGCTTGTAAGGTTTTCTTCCTGTTTGTGATGGTATTTGTGATAAAACTATGGGTGGTTTTATAGGGAAAATCAAGGTTTAATGTCTTTTAATGCTTGGTTGGTGTATAAGTTAATACTTGCAGGGAAAGAGTTATTAATTGTGTTTTTGGAAAGTTGACCTTTGTGTTTATTTTGGTTAAGTATTTACTAGTGAATAAAATAAAAAAAAAAAAAAAAAAAAAAAAAAAAAAAAAAAAGGGAATTTACACTTAAGGGGAGGTAATGTACATTTAAGGGAGGCAAATGTACAAGGTTTAAATGTTTTTAAATCGGGTAACCTTAAGTGTTAAATCTGGTAGCTCTTGTGTCTTGCAAAATTTGGTTTTTGTCTCCTGTTTCTTGTTCTTTCAAATAATTCTTGCAGAGAAGAGTGGAATGAGGTGTTACAAAGCTTTGCATTCGCTATCGTAAGTATCTAAGTTCACTCTCTTGGTTAGGTCTGGTAAGTGTATGATTCGGCCTGGTTGACTTTTTAGGTCGGGTAGTGTTAATTTTATGACCGTTAGATCTGGTCAGAGTAACTAAAGATTTTACTAATATATTACCGTTGCACTATTTTCGGTAAAACAAGATATTTATGAAGTATATAAGCTTAAAATTTGATATTATTTATCTTCTTTTATTCTTTATTTGCTTCCAAATTTAAATAATCTTTATTACTCACGACTCTGTTTCTACGCAAACATTTTTTCAAAACCCTACCTCTCTTGTCAACCAGACCTAACTCATTAACTCATCCATGGCTAATCTCAAGTTTGTGGACAAACATAATCAAGTCGGGTTCTTGAAGAAGCCCGATCAAAGTGCAGGTTTTGAGCAGATTGTGGATTTTCTAAAAGGTTCTTATATTTGTTATTCTTTAACTCATAATCCTACTATTTATCAGTCCCTTGTCAAGCAGTTCTGGAGGTCGGTTACCTCTGAGACTCTTGATGATGGGACACCATGCTTAAAAGTTGTCATAGACAAAAATGGTTTTACCATTTCTGAAGCATCCATTAGGGACAGTCTCAAATTGGATGATGCTTTAGGAGAATTTGATTTGTCTAATGAGGATATTTTTGAGGGTTTGAATAGCATTGGGTATCCCACAGATGGAAGTTTTACCTTTTGGAAAAGTCATTTTTCACCTCAGTGGAGGTTTTTAGTACATCATTTACTTCAGAGTTTAAGTCCCAAAAGTGGTGGATGGGATCAATTTGGAAGCAAAATTGCTTCTGCATTGGTCTGTTTATCATCTGGAAGGAAATTTAACTTTTCAAAATTAATTTTTGAAGGAATGGTGAAAAATGCTAAGAACCCAAAATTTTTAATGTATCCAAGATTTTTGCAAATGATCTTAAATTTTGAAACTAGGGATAAAGTGCCTTACATCAGTGTGGCTTTTACTTCCAAACTTTTTGCAAATCTAAAAAGGAGTTTTCAAGGGACAGACAAACCTTTGCTTGCTGCTATGCTTGGTCCTAACAATGCAGGTACTTCTGAAGCTGCACAAGTGAACCCTGATGAAGCTCAAGACCAAGTCTCATCTAGGTCTGCTACACCTAGGTCTTCTCCAATTGCATCACCTCAACCAGGTCCCTCACCATCAGTTGACAGATCATCTACACCCATCCAACAATCTTCACCTCCACAACCACATGTTCCAAGTCCTGAAAGGGAGGAGGCACAAAATCCCATTACTGTAGAAGATCTCCTTGTCATTGTTCCTCAACTACAAAAGAAGATTGACATTTTGGAAAAGACTAATGAGGCACTAAGGAAAGCTTATGTGACTTTGGTGAAGAAAGTAAAGAAAATGGGAGTAGCAATGAAGAAAAAGGGTGTCTCTTTTGATGATGAGGATGATGAAGCTGAAAATTCTTCCAAACAGGGGAGGAATTTGGAGCATGAACAAGAAAATATTCTTCAAACACCAGTTCAAGAATCACTTGTTCAAGATAATGTCACCACTACAATTAGTCCAGAGACACTGGAAGTTGCAGAGACTTTGGCTCAATCAATGGGCAAAATTAAACAAGATAGGAAGAGAAGAAAGTTAATTTTGTCTGCTGAAGAAGAGATTGAGAAGTTTGGAACTATTTCTGATGAAAAGTCTGGTAATGAGTCTGGTGATGAGTCTGGTAAAGAAGAAAAGTCTGGTAATGAACTTAGTTCTGGTAATGAAGAACAAAAATCTGCACTAAGAAAGGGAAAGCAGGTCATGGAAGAAACTTCATTGCCAAAGAAGTCTAAGAGAAAAACAAGAGAAGAACTTGCATCTGAGGCTGAAATTGAGAGGATTAAGGCTCAAGATATTGCTGATGAAGAAAGACAAAAGATGTTAGATGCAGTCTATGCAAGACAGTTGGCTGAAGAATCTGATGATTTTACAAAATTACTCAATGTTGATGATGAAGTGAGAGCAAAGTATGAAGAGTTGCTAACTATTGAAGGCTTAACTGCTGATGAACGAGCCAAACAGTTAGCTGACTTCATTAATGCAAGAAGTAATGATGATACATTGGGTGGATTCTTGGAAAAGTTCAAACTTCAAAAGAAATCTAAGATTCCTAAGAAGATGTCTATGGCAGAAAAGAAGCATGATATGAAGATGTATCTTAAGAATCAAATGCATCTTTCTTTGGATCAGATGAAAAAGAAGTCATATGAAGAAATTCAAGTAGCATATCTCAAGGCATTTGAGAGAGATCAAGGTTACAAAGCTACTGATTATGATGATGTGCAGAAATTTTGCTTTCAAGGTAGAAAGGCTAAAGAGACTGAACTAGTCATTGAACCTGATAAAGTGATTGATCCACAACCTGAAGCTGGTAAGTCAACAGAAGAAGTGCAAGATGAAATGATTAAGCCTATTGTGTTTCAAAGAAGAAAAGGTTTGGAAAGGAAGAGTAAATCCAAGAAAGTTGTTGTTGAAGAAGAATTAGATGAAGAACCTTCATCTGAAGGAGCCACAATGGGGACTATTGAAAGCACTAAGGAACCTACTAAGGTTGTCAAGTATCAACTTATCATGACTGGTGGAAGGGCTGCATATCAAATAATAAGGGAAGATAATTCTGACATTGTTTATATGAATTTTGCTGGCATTTTGATTGATGTGAATAGGAAGGATCTTCAAGAACTGTATCAGTTGGTTAACATTAAACATGGAGATCAACCACCTGAAGATGAGTTTGAAAGAGTCTTTTGGGGAAATTTAAAGGTGATGTTTGAGCCACCAACTGAGTCTGATATAGTGTGGAAACTTCCTGAAGAACAGAACATTGTCAGCTGGAGATACTTTCATACCTGCAAGGTACATTGTGTGTCATTAAAGAATGCTGATATTTATATGCTTGCAGAGGTGGAATATCCTTTATCATCAAGTGTCTGCAAGGAAATGATGAACAAAAAGTTGTATGCTAGTAAAAAGGATGAAGGATATGAGATGTTATTGGATTTAATTAAGAAGCAGTCTTTGAAGGATGTAGCCTAAGAGTGTTTGAAAGAATTTTCACAAGTTGTTGAGTGAGACTATTGGAACTTCTCACTTGGTGGAGGTGCTTTGCACTAACACATCAAAAGGTTATCAGTCCACCTTGTCTCATCAACACAAGGACTGGCTAATCCTGAGCAAACGGCTAACAGGTAAAGATTGCTCAAATCCGTTTATGGCTGACAATTTGCAAAAAATTGTATGGTATTCAACTCACCATATCTAAGATAAGTGAAGAGTTGGCTAGCCCACAAGGTTATGGCTTGTGGTAAAGGCTGTGGAAAACCATAAATGGTAATCAATTCACCATGATGAGGTGCTTTTCCATCAAAGAATTGACTAGTCCAGAAGCAAACGGCTCTTGGTAAAGACTTAACAAATCCGTTGATAAGCTGATGATTTGCTTAAAATCATATGGTTATCAGTGTACCATGGTCTTACACACCAAAACATTTGGCTACTCCAGTAGTAATGGCTATTGGTAAAGAGACATCAAATCCATTAAATTTCAATGATTCACCTCTCACAGGTGTTAACACACCTGGAAGTGATGAGAATAGCTATGAAACTTAATATGAATTGATGTACATATAGTCATTGTTGCTGTCAAGTCCATATCAGAAGAGCTTATCAAGATTCAAGCTGCTAGAAAGGAACAAGACCTAAATACATTTCAAAGTGTTCAAGATTCAATCCTCAGAAGGCTAAATCAGAAGAACTTGAAGTTCATGAAGCATGAAGATCAAGTTAGGGGAGGATTGTTGGGAATTATGATGCATATCAAGAACAGACTACTTAAGTCTGGTAGTTTACTACTTAGGTCTGGTCGTTTACTGAGTTAGGTCTGTTTGTGTTTTAGGTCTGGTTATGTAATGATTAAGTCTGGTAGTTATATGTTAAGTCTGGTTGACTTATTAAGTCTGGTCTGGTCGTGAAGATAGGAAAGTTTGTTAGAGTTGTATTAGGAAAAGATACATTGCGTGTATGTATCTTTATAGAAGATTTGTGTATATCTTCTGTGTCGTCTAGGGTTTCCTTGTGTTATAAAAGGATCCCTAAAGGTTGTTAGTAAACGTGTGTGAGTTGTACGAATTGATAATAGTAAATATCAATATACGAAGTTAGTGATATCCCTGCTTGTGTTCTAAATTGTTCTTGTTAAGATTCCGCATTAACATTAACAATCTCTTAGGGTTTCTCACTTAGATTGGTTCGGATTTATCCTAACCATCTACTAGGTATTCAAAACTACTTAGTGATCCATATACAATTTGTGGACCAACAGGGTGTTCTCATGGGTTTTGAGTCTTCAAGACCAAACTTCTTAAGCATATCTTTGATATACTTTGATTGGTTGAAGAATATCCCATCTTCTAATTGTTTAATTTGGAGACCTAAGAAAAAGTTTAGTTCCCCCATCATACTCATTTCAAACTCGTCATGCATGATTTTTGAGAAATCGTCGCATAACTCTTGACAAGTTGAACCGAATATAATGTCATCCACATATATTTGGACTATGATAATATGTGATCCCTTTTTCTTGGTGAAGAGAGTATTGTCTACTAGGCCCATGGTATACTTATGGTTAACTAGGAAAGTCTTAAGTCGATCATACCAAGCTTTTGGTGCTTGCTTAAGTCCGTATAAAGCTTTCTTAAGTTTGAAAACATAATTTGGTTTTTCAAAGTCGGCAAAGCCGGGAGGTTGTGCAACATATACTTCTTCATTTATAAGACCATTTAAGAAAGCACTTTTGACATCCATTTGAAATAACTTAAAATCATGTGCACATGCATATGCAAGTAATATCCTAATAGACTCAAGTCTAGCTACTGGTGCAAAGGTTTCATCGTAATCTATACCTTCTTGTTGATTGTAACCTTGAGCTACTAGCCTAGCTTTATTTCTAGATATAATACCCTTTTCATCCATTTTATTTCTAAAGACCCATTTGGTGCCTATTATGGTTTGGTTTTTAGGTGGAGGTACCAAAGTCCAAACATCATTTCTAATAAATTGATTAAGTTCTTCTTGCATAGCAATTACCCAAGATTCATCTTTTATTGCCTCGTCTATATTTTTAGGTTCAATGGTTGAAATAAAACAAAAATAATTACTTTCATTTTGAGCTTTGGATCTTAATGTTCTTTCATTAAGTTTTCCTATGACGTTTTCTAATGGATGACTTTTAGTTTCTTTAATATTGACTATTTCTCCTTTTACGGGTTCATTGTCATTTTCAATGTTTTCTATATCATTAACCATTTGACTTTCAACTAAGTCATCATCTACCAAAGGTGATGTCTTAGAGGGAGGTGGACTTTCGTTGAATGTTACGTTCAACGATTCCTCGACTCTTGATGTTTTCTTGTTTAATACAATGTATGCTTTACTGTTTTGTGAATACCCAAGAAATACACCTTCATACGACTTTGGGTCGAACTTAGTGAGATAATCTTTTGTGTTTAAAATGAAGCACTTGCTTCCAAAAACTCTAAAATATCCTAATGTAGGCTTTTTGCCTCGATAAATTTCATAAGGAGTTTTATTTAAAAATTGTCTAATTAAAACTCTATTTAGGATATAGGTAGAAGTATCTACAGCGTGACACCAAAACTTTTGTGGTATGTTTTGTTCATTTAACATAGTTCTACTCATTTCTTGAATTGTTCTATTTTTACGTTCTACTACACCATTAGATTGAGGTGTACGAGGAGCCGAGAAATTATGAGTTATTCCATTATTATCACAAAAATTTCCAAATTGAATTTCATTGTCAAATTCTCGACCATGGTCAGTTCTAATAGATACTATATTACTTCCTATTTGATTTTGAATTTTCTTGCTTAGAATTTCAAATTTGTCGAATGCCTCATTTTTAGTTTTCAAAAACTTTTTCCATGTATATCTAGAGTAATCATCTACTATGACTAAAGTGTAAAAATTTCCTCCATAACTTTGTATAGCCGACGGGCCAAACAAATCCATATGTAATAATTCTAGGCATCTAGATGTAGATACCATGTTTTTAGCTTTATGGCTATTATGTACTTGTTTCCCAATTTTGCAAGCATCACAAAAGTGTTGGTCATATTTCAACTTGGGTAGGTTCCTAACGAGTTCTTTGGATGACAAAGATTGAATAAGCCTCATATTAGCATGACCTAAGCGTCGATGCCATAGAGTTGAGTTTTCGTCCAAGGAGGTAAGACATAACTTATCTTTAGGTGTTTTATCTAATTTCATAACATAGACATTATTCTTTAAAACACCTTTTCCTACGGTTATGCCATCTTTAAGTATTTTACTTCCATTTTCACTGAAAAGGACGTTATACTTTTTGAGGCATAATTGACTTATACTAAGTAAATTAAATCCTAAATTATCTACATGAGCAACATCATCAATAGATAGAGAGTCATGAGAGATTGTACCTTTTTCGATGATTTTACTTTTAAGCTTGCTACCGAATGTGACATTACCTCCGTCATACACTTGATAGGTTTGAGAAAAGATTTTTGTTTCCCGTCATGTGTCTTGAGCACCCACTATCTTTGATCCACTCATCAGGTTCAAGATCAACTTTCAAGCATACCTAAGTTCATAAAAGACTCAAGCATTTGGTCCCCAATATCTCATGGGTCCGTTTGGGTTAAACATGACATTATCATGGTTTATGTATGTAAATGGTGGACCATTGTTCCATGACATATAGCTAGGACCATGAAAGTTTCTAGGCAAGTTTTGGTTCCAATTATTTTGATAAGTATGTTGTGGATTAACTATACTCTTTGGAAAGGGGTGTTTGGGAAAACTCATTTGAGGTCTCTGTTGATCCGTTTTAACTCTATATTCATTTCTAGCTTGTCCTCTTCCTAAAGATACTGCTGGTTTATGTTTATTATTGGTTATACTACTGTTAGGTTTCTTAGTAACTTTAACAAATTCGGAACGGTCGACTTTGTGAACCTTCTGTTCAACTTGAGTACCCGCGGATCCTTTGGATACACTTGGCGGATCCAAATTTTTGGATCCGTCAGATCCGTGAGTGTCTAACTTGGTTGAATCAGTTTTATTCACAGTCTGTTCCTTATACTCACTTAAGGTTCCTAGTTTCATAAAGCCTAGTCTTGTTTTATCATGAGGTAGTTTTTGCATTTTCATTATTTCTTCTGCACAACTTATGTTTTTATCAAACCTTTTAAACTTTGAATTTTGTTTGATCAAATCTTCCTGTGTGGTTCTTAAGGTTTCTAATTCAAGTTTTAGTTCTTGACAAGACACACATATTTCTTTACTATCTTTACCTTTTTCAATTCGTATTGCTTTTTCTTTAAGCCACAATACTTCATTTTCTAAAAGTGTTGTCTTTGTTTTCAAAAACTTGTTTTTGTTTATGATTTTTAAAGTAACGTCACACAGTTTGTTATATTCTATTTCTAAGGTTTTGTCATCTATAGAGGAGTATGAATCAGAATGTACCTCTTCTGTGTCATTAGCCATAAGTGCCATTTCGTTGTTCTTAAGCTCATCATCATCATCTCCTTCACTATCGCTCCAAGCTCCACTAACGAAGGCTCTTTTAGACTTGGTCTTTGGAGGTTTTGGACATTCTCCTATTAAGTGACTGGAGTCACCACACCTATAGCATTTCCTATCAACCTTACCTTTCTTATCGTCACGATCTTTCCGAGAGGATTTCTTTTCATCACGAGGTGGTTTTACAAACTTTCCTCGTCTTCTGAAGAATTTCTTGAAATCCCTCACGGCCATGGCATACTCTTCATCATCACTGTTTGAACAAGACTCATCATCATCACTTGACTCGACTTTGGCTTTCAAGGCAATAGACTTAATCTTCTCCCTTTTGCCTTTGACAATTTCCGAGTCTTTTTCCATAATCATTTCGTGAACTTTAAGGTTTCCTATGAGCTCATCAAGTGTCATGCTTGAGAGATCTTTAGATTCTTCAATAGCTGTCACCTTTGCTCTCCATTTCGGATGGAGTGCTCTTAGAAATTTCCTGACAAAATTCTTACTAGAAAAAGATTCATCAAGTGCTTTAAGTGATGTAATAATAGTATTGAACTTAGCAAACGCACTATCAATGGTCTCATCTTCAGAGATAACAAATTGTTCGTATTGTTGGACAAGAAGATCAATTTTGTTATCTTTTACTTGTGAGTTCCCTTGATGTGTGATAATAAGAGATTGCCAAATATCCTTAGCCGTTTTACACATAAAAACTCTTTCATATTCTTTCTTAGGTAAGGCATTATAAAGCATCATTTTGGCTTCATTATTTTTGGCAATTAGTTTCTTTTGCTCATCACTGTGACGAGTAAGAGAAGCTCCTTCATCCCGACCACCCGAAATATTATTACTAATAGGTTTGTAATCACCATCAACTATAATATACCATAGATCTATGTCCTTTGACTTTACATAAGTCTCAAAGCGATTTTTCCAATAAATAAAACAATTTGGTTCAAATAGAGGTGGTCTCTGCATAGATTGCCCTTCTTTAAAGTTTTCAAAATCCATGGATCGTTTTAAGTTTTAAAATACAATATATTTTAAAGATCTTAAGTAACGTAGCTCTTGATGCCAATTGTGGAAAACTAGAAGGGGGGTTGAATAGTTTTTACAGTTTTAAAGTTTTCTTTGCTTTGTTACTATATGTTAATTTCAAAGGAAACAATCACAAATAAATAATCACACAATATAAACAAAAGATAAAGAGAGGAAAGATCAAACCACACGACACTGTTGTTTATAGTGGTTCGGCTACAAGGACTCTCTTCCTTGCCCTACTCCACTCCCCGAGTTTCCTACTCGAGAGTTTATCTTTCACTAAGAAACAAACTCCTTTTCCAGGCGGAGAAAACCTTTACACGTCGCTTACTTCCTTTTCCGGTACTAAGCTAAACACCGGGTTCTTTCACAAGGTAGAACCAACCTGACGTCGCCTATTTACTTTACCAACACTAAGCTAGATGTCGAGTTCTTTACACGGGTACAACTACTCCCTACACTCCTTGTGCTTTAAGGACTAAAGCACTAACCACACTCACTGATTACAAATGATAGATATGATGTGTGAAACAAACTACAATATCACACAGTAATGCAACTAAAGGATTAAGGTTCTGTAGATCCTTGAATGCTTGATCTCCTTTCTACAAAATGAAAGATCAAAGTGAAATGCAACTATGAATGATGTTAGTAAGATATGTACTGAATGAATATGTGTGTTAAAGCTATATGAGTGATGAGAGAGCCAAATGATCAGCTTCCTATTTATAGGCAAGCTGATCTTCAGCTCACGGATCCCACGAATCCCTTACAAGGGATCCGTCCCTTATGTGATTTGGATCCGTAGGACATGACAGCTAAGGTATAGTTGTCTCTTACCATATCTTAGTTGTATCTTACCAAATCATCCAAGATCTTCAAATGTCAACTATGTATCTTGCAAATCTAACCAAGATATATCAAAGATCTTCTATGTGATGCATGCAATGATGTCATGGAATGGTTTTAGAATTAAAGTTTCCTTTTAAGGAAACAAGTTACTAAACTTGTAATTCTTAGTTAATATGTGAAGTGTAAAATGTGTACTTAAGAGACTTAAGCTAGTATTTATTATTTGCTAAAAGATATTCCTTATATTTGTCATTAACAAAACTAATGAAAGATTAAAGAATATAAATAATGTTTTTGAGACGCTATTTGTATTAACAAGAAGCATGAGGATGAGGCCAAGAGGGTTGATGTATAATTTGTTTTAGGGTGGAAGCAGGAAATGCAGAGGAGCAGCAGTGAAGGAGCGAATCAGGAGGAGCAGTTGAGAAAAGATGAGGTGTGGGGATAAGTGAGAGGGTGGGTCTTATTTTTAGCTTTTGTAGTTTATTTTGTATTTTAGAGGAGTGGGTATAATAAAAGGTGTAGGAGAAAATAAAAGTGAATGTTAATTAGTAAAAATAAAAAGTGAGTGTTAAATAAAAAGGTGGTACGTGGGAGCACTTTTGATTAAATAGCTCTCGAGTGAATTTAACGAGCCTCGTATTTTAATAACTCTCAGTATTAAATCATTAGACTTATGCCATACTATCATGGTGTCGGGACGCGTGTGGTTCCAGTAAAAATGGAACGTGAGCTTTGCCACATTGTTTGTTTGGCAATATCATTAGTCGTTTCATAGTTTACACAGAGTAAAACTTTAAATGCGAAAATGAATAAAATAGCTCGAATAAAACTTCATAATTGATTACTTCGAGTTTACAGGAAATTAATAACTTGAAAAATTACGGGTTACTACAAGATATAAGTTATACGCAAGAGCATATGAAATGTCTAAAATAAACTATTTTGAGTCCTAAATGTTGAGTAATGACCTGGAAAATTCGCGGTTGCTACATTGAGTCACATACACTTCCTCTTCAATTTCACCATAGAGAAATGCACTCTTCACATCCATCTGATAGACGATGAATCCCATGTATGAGGCAAAAGCTAAAAATAATCTAATAGCTTCAACTCTTGCCACAGGAGCAAACACCTCATCATAGTCAATACCTTCTTCCTGCCTATGACCTTGAGCTACCAATCTAGCTTTATTTCTAACCACAATACCCCGAGCATCCCTTTTGTTTTTGAGAATCCATTTTGTCCCAATAGCATACTTTCCTTCAGGCAAAGGTACTAACTTCCAGACTTTTTGATTGTAGAACTGTTGCATTTCCTCTTGCATAGCTTCAACCCAATCAGAATCTTCAAGGGCTTGTGCTACACTGCTTGGTTCAATTTGAGACAGAAAACAAGCATAGAGACAATGTAGATAGTCTGTGTGATTATTCCTTAGCTGATCTTGAATATAACTAACAAATGCAGATTCTCCAAAACCAGGTTATTTCAACTTGCTTCTTGTCTGAACAGTTGAATTAGGATCTCCAAGAATAAAAGACTGAGGATGAACAGTATTTATCCTCTTGGTAGTTGTGGGATTGACATCAAAGGTTGAGGCTTGATTAGTAATAGAGGGATTGAATTCATCATCATACGCGGAGGAAGTGAAGATGCCTGTTCTTGATTGATGATGAGGATCTTCCAGCTTAGATCCTGAAGAGAGTGAATTCCCAAGGTCAGATGGACTTGGGTATCTTGTGGGAGGTTCAATGAAACCCAATGTGTCAGTCGAAGGAGTGGACAAAGGACCAGTAGGAATGGTGACACCAGCAGGAACAGAAGAACTATCAGCAGAATTGGTAGTAGCAGCAGGAACCGGAACACCACCAGCAGAATCCAGATTCCTGCGGGCTTCATCATAAGCTTTTCTTAAGATCTCCTCTGTTTCTTGTGTGAATTCGAAACCAAACTTTTCAGCAGCTTCCTTGGCATTATGTTCTTGTCTTTGAAGCCTAGCAAGATCTTCTACAAAACTTGAATCTCCTTCAGCCATTTCAGAAGAATCTTTGAGCTCAGAACCTGAAAAGTGGTTAGAGGGAAAAGAAGGAACAACAATGGGTTGTTCATCACACTCTGAATCTGAATCATCATCTGAGGTACCTGCATTGTTAGTTTCATAATCATGTGTACCTACAGATTGATTAGCTTTGAATCTAGAATAACCTAAAGTATCAGTCAGATAATCAAGGTCAAAATACCACTCATGACCTGCACCCTGTAAATTAGGTTTATCCTCAAGATATCTTAAATTGAGTGTCTCTTCTATCCTCTTAGCAGATAAATTATATACCCTATAGGCCTTACTATGAGCAGAATAACCAACAATAAACCCCTCATCTGCCTTCCCTTCAAATTTACCTAGGTGATCACTTGTGTTCAATATAGTTACATGACATCCAAAAGGTTTAAGATAACTAATGTTAGGAACCTTCCCAGACAAAAGCTCATAAGGTGTTTTGTTATGAGGACTAGTGATCGAAACCCTATTCAGAACATAACAAGCAGTGCAAACTGCTTCAGTCCAAAACATGGTTGGCAACTTAGAGTCAGCCAGCATTGATCTAGCTGCTTCTATAAGGGTTCTATTTTTCCTTTCAACAACCCCATTTTGTTGTGGGGTTCTGGCATTACTATAGTCCCTTTTAATCCCCTTATGCCCACAGAGTTCAATTAGGTTAGAATTTTTAAACTCTGTCCCATTGTCACACCTTATACTCTTAACCTTTTTATTTAGCTGGTTTTCAATTAAGGCAATAAAGTCCCTAATCACAGGATAGGTTTCATCTTTAGTACCTAAGAAGAAAGTCCAAGAAAACCTGCTAAAGTCATCTGTAATCACCAGGCAGTAGGACTTATGGTCTATACTTCTGATGGAAGTAGGACCAAAAAGATCCATATGAAGTAATTGAAGAGGCTCAGTGATGGTGCTCACAGCTGTGATGGCCTTGTATGAAGCTTTGTGTTGCTTTCCTTTGTTGCAGGCAACACAATTGTGTTCATTAGTGAAGGTCTTGAGAGGGAGCCCTTGTACCAATCCATTCTTTGCCAGCTTGTTGATGGTCTTAAAGTTCACATGTGTCATCCTCCTATGCCATTTGTTGGATTCATCCACAGATGCTTTTGCCACCAAGCAAGCCAAATCACCCTCAGGCTGGACATCATTCAGATTGAAACTGTAAAGGTTGTGTGTTCTTGGGACTTTGAGTAAAACCTGACTATCATCAGGCAACTTGAAGTCTTTGGACATCACAAGACAGTCAGTCTCAGTGAAGAGAACACTGTTCTTCTTATCACATATTTGTGAGACAGAGAACAAGTTGAAGTTCTGGAGTTCCTTCACATAGAAAATATTCTCAAAATCCAGCTTGGATGTCTTAATGGTTCCCTTCCCTGTTATCTTGCCATCTCCTCCTCCAAATGTCACAGTCCCTCAATTAATAGGTATAAAGTCATGCAGTCTCTCTAGGTTACCAGTCATACTTCTAGAACATCCACTATCAACAATACCTACATCTTTACTTCTATGAGGATTATCATACAACAAAAGAATACAGGCAACAACATTAGTTACATGGGAGACCCAAGCCATCACTGACTTGGGCCTGCCTAGTGGATCAATAATAATTAAACCATGGAGATTGATGAGATCCACCATTGTTCTTGGACCCCATTCTCATATAGTGGTAATTGTTTCTCCAAGAACAACCTGTTGAGGACTTAACAGCAGTTTCCCATCTTGCCCCCCCCCATGTGCATGGTGTCAAAATAAACAGGCCTAAGATCATTATGAAAATAAGTGCTTGTAGGTCTGTAGAAAGGTCTAGCATCATTCCTCCTCCAACCAGCAGAATTGGTATTACCAGCTGGAACTGGCTTACCAGCAGGAACAGACTTACCTGCAGGAACTGGCTTACCAGCAGCAACAGGCTTACCAGCAAAAACTGGCTTACTAGCAGCAATAGGCTTACCAGCAGCAACAGGCTTACCTGCAGGAACTGGTCTACCAGCAGGAAAAGAAGCTCTACAAGAGTTCATTCTTGCTGCTTGTGGAACATATGGGGGTATATCATTAACATTGTTCCACATAGGCCTTGTTTGACCAGCATACATACCCATCTTTTTCTCATAAAAATCACAGTCTTTGATAAGATGAGCATAACTACCACACACAAAACAAGATTTCTTCCTAGAAGACTTATTCTTAGCATAACTTTTCTTATTGCAACCAGAATTATCACAACCACAAGATGAAACAAAATTATTCTTAACAGAATTAAAACCAGAAACATCATTGTTTGAAACAGAACCAAAACTAGAAACATCATTATTTTTAACATAATCAAAAGAAATATCTTCAAATGTAGCTGTCTTTGAATGAGATTCATCATCAGCTACTTCTGAGGAGAAATCTTCTGACTTGGTGGTGGTAGACTTGTCACTTGAATCACATGTGGCATAGTCATTGGTCTTGATTTCTGAAGATTTGTCACTGTTAGAACAAGAGACAAAATCATTAGAGTCACAATCAAGATCAGGCAAATCATTTGCCTTCTTTCCATAAGTCATTTGTGAATCATCAAAGTCACTATGAGGAGAGGTAGGCTTAAATGTTCCAGTTATTGGTGGAGGAACAACATTCATTCCTCCTTCTTTTACAAACTTTACAGGTTTTTGATAGTTTACAGGTTCAGGGTCAAATATACTAGGCTCATAAGGGTCATATACTTCATCTGGCCCTACATCATACCCTAAACCTCTTTTACACCTGATAGACTGAGTACTATTGTTTAATTTTGCTAGGTGTTTAGATTGCTGTTGCCAAGAATTACACCTGGCCACTTCTTTATCTAATTTGGTTTGTAAGTCCTGTTTTTCTAAAGACACCCTAGCATTTTCAGACTCAGAATATTTAAGCAAGTTAGTGGTGTTCTCTAAGTCCCTCTCCAAAACCCTTATCTTTTCCTCATATGCTAACTGTTGGGTTTGATACCAAGCCTTTTGTTTCTCTAAGGTTTTCAGTGAGTTTTTATAGGCTTGGACTTGTATATAATAATCTTTATACTGACTATCTATATCATCAAATTCCTTTTTCAGTTCATCATATTTAATTTCACAACCAAAGGGACAATTTTGTACCTGAGATGGGTAGCCCATCAAACCAAATTCCCCAGCCACTTGTGCCTCAACATCATATCCAGCAATCATCCCATAGACCTTTGCAGCTCCTCTTACTGCATCAGCTACCTCATGTTGTTCCCAATCCAGCATTGAATCCACAGACAGCAAGGCTTTGGGTTCTTCTGACTCCAATTCTTGAATCTTGAAAGCAGAATACCTTGTTTTGTCATCCACCTTCTTATCTGTGCATTCTCTAGCAAAGTGACCTGGTTGAGAGCATCTGTAGCATATCACCTTCCTCTTGTCAAACCTTGCTCCTTCCTGTCCATCGAATTTGATCCTCCTCCCTGCCTTCTTCTCAAATCTGTTAACCTTCAATGACAGCATAGCCATCTGCCACTTGATGTCCATCTCTTCCAGATCCAGTTGATCAATCTGGTCAAATTCTTCATAGGTAATTTGCTGTTGTGGAGCACTTTCAGCAACAAACGAATGAAGAACTTCCTCAAGTACATTGCCAGACCTTGACTGAGATCTAGGTGTTGCAGGGGAATAGGAAACTGATGAAGAAGAGGGGGTTGGGCTATCACCATATGAGACCTTGTTAGTACTGGTAGCACTAACAAATGCAGTATGAGTTGGAGTGTGAGATGAGTAGGTTGAAACCCCTTTGATGTCAATTTTAAGGGTCTTGAGCTTGTTGTAAAGATCATCAAAACTCATGAAATTGAGCCCACCTCTGGCCTTAAAGGTGATGGAAACCTGAGACCAGGATGGAGGCAGAGCCCTCAAAA
Organism: Artemisia tridentata subsp. tridentata; assembly: GCA_021014915.2. Classification (NCBI taxonomy): domain Eukaryota; kingdom Viridiplantae; phylum Streptophyta; class Magnoliopsida; order Asterales; family Asteraceae; genus Artemisia; species Artemisia tridentata. The sequence continues at coordinate 323,884,816 of CP139503.1, forward strand.
ACTTGGTGTTGCAGTCTTCATTGTCTGGCCTGGCCTGCAACTGGTTGAGTTGGCTCAGGATCTTGTGAAACCTGTCATAACCTTTGTGAATCCCTTCAGCCTCAGAGATCTTGAACTCCTGGAACTTCTGCTTGAGCATGGACTTCCTCATCTTCTTGGACTCATCATTCCCTCCAAATCTAGCTTTTACAGCAAGCCAGATCTCCCTAGCATCATCCAGGTGATGAAAGTTACCCATATGATCTTCTGGGAGAGCCTGAAGCAAAAGAGTTCTTGCCTTGGTCTCCCTTTGTACAGAAACCTGCTCCTCTACTGATACAGGTGGAAGTATGATGATGTTCCCCTTCTGATCTCTCCCAGTTTTCTTCTTGCTGTTCCCATTCAGGATCACATTTCATAGGTTATGATCACTGTTTGAGATAGTACTACATCTTCATAGCCCCAATCTCGTACTCATCTTTCTTGAGGTATGCGAATTTAGCATTACTGTTAGACACAGTGGTTGTGACTATTTGTTGTTGGACTTGTGAAGTTTCAGGTTTTTCATTATTGATGACAGACTCATCAGTATTGTCGTCAGCCATTGTGAAAGGGTTTAAGAGATTGTTTAGAAAACTTGATGAACTCAAATAAGTACATTTTATTACTATCATTTATCCTATTAATTTGACTTGTTTTACTTTATTATGTATGAGGATTGATACTTAATCGTTTACTTTTGTAATTCTCAGGTAAAAACAAGCATTTGGTGAAACTTAGCGATTATGGACTAAAAACGGAGTAAAATGATCAAGTTTGGAATTGGTTGTTGGAATGAAGAGAATGAAGACCACTGCCTGACTTTGAAGAATGCGCCGCATGGATTTATCCCATGCGCCGCATATGAAACTTTGGTCAACGAAGAATAACCAACTTGTTCTACTCCAGATGCGCCGCATCTCACTCATTACATGCGCCGCATCACTATCATTATTTCACCAGATACGATCCAAGATACAAGAGGACATGCGCCGCATCCAAAGATGAAGATACGCCGCATCTTCTGGCGGTGTACGAATATTCCTGAATATTATAATCTTGGACCCCACGCGAAGTTAAGTACATGCGCCGCATCTACTTACTAGATGCGCCGCATCTTACCCTCAGACAGAAACTATAAATACCCCAAGACCAGACGAATTCGAAGTGCCATATATTATATACGAGACCGAAGACCAGAAACCTAGGACGAATTCAGTCAAGGCAGCAGCACAAGACACACCCAAATCAAAGATACAAGAGCTGTAAGAAGGTGCTGCATGTGTTTAATTCATTAAGTAGTTTTGTTTTATTGTGTTAGTAAACTTTAATTCATCAAGATTGGTGGCTTGTGTAACATGACAACGGAAAGGTTGCACTCCCTTAAAACTGCTTTCTCATTAATTAAAGGTTATATGTTGATGTCATTGGTGACTTTTATTAGTGCATTGATAACCTCTGTGTCTAGCTGAGCGTTGATCGGGTCGCCATGCCTCTGCCCTCGCCTGTTTATTAGATGCCTATGTATTCTATGGTCTGTAGAAAAGTAGGAGAAAGATAAAAAGGATAGTCATAAGTAATCATTAAGGGTTTACTCGCCGATAAGATTAGAACCAACGAGAAAGGACTTAATCTCGGTGCGTTGCATCGAACTATACACTTCATATAACACTAGCAATAAAACAAGTGACAAACTACTTATCATAAGGACAACCCTCTTATTGTCTCGAGTATTTATCTGTGTACGTGTGTGCTACTTGCTGATTCGTGCCTATTGGTTTAGTTTATTATTTAATTGCAACCAAATCGTGCCAGTCTCTCAGGCTGAAAACCCCCTTGCGTTAGAATAGGTTGTATAGCTAACTTAATATATTAAAATACTGATTAGAATAACTAGATAATACGTTCCACTCTTAGTGATCGACACTTTACTTACCATTATATTCATACTGACCGGGTACACTGCTCGTTAGGTGTGTGTGTTATTAATAAGTCGGCTAAATATAAATTTAAAACTTGATTAGGCATTAAAACTGCCAAACCGCAACGACACACGCAGCAACATCAAAACTCTTTCTTCTTTGACAGAGATCCAAACCAGGCTCTGATACCACTTGTATGATCTAGTTGGATCGTGCCTCCTTGATAGATCTTTGAGCCTTTTAGGATCGGTAGAATGCCTATGTAATCACAAGCACGCTACAAGAGAATCTCTGAATATAAACTAATAAACTTTGATCCTCTATGGATCTTTTATTGACTAATAATGTTTTCAATCGATTGATTGATTGATTACAAAACTCATAGCCGCATGTTTCTTTTATACTACAAGAAACCCTAATGCAGCATTACTAAGAAAACGTGTAAAGAGATATACAATATCTCTTCCTAAAATAACTCATGCATATCCTAACAAACTTCTAAACATACGGTATTACCCGCAGCAATGACAACTAACAGCAGAAACAAAATGTACTACCAGCAGGAACCACCACCAGCAGTAACTACATACCTGCCAGCAGGAACCACTAATACTAACGACAGCAATAAAATAAATATTATTTCTAATAATTCCTAACAGAAGATATGGAAAGATTGTGCAAGATATGGAAAGATATGAGAATATCTTAGCTGTGTTGGTCCCCGCGGAACCAAACCAGTACAAAGGCGGATCTAATTTTTGGGATCAGCCAAATCCGTGCCCTGTTGATCAGCTTTGCCTATAAATAGCAAGCTGATCATTCAGGCACACTCATCACTTACATAGCATAAATTATACATTCATTCATTTATACATTACTAACCATATCATTCATTCATTTCATTCTTAGTGATCTTCCTTTTTGTAGCAAAAGAGATCAAGCATCAACAAGCTTCAACACTGTGTTGCAAGCTTTGATTAGATTAGTTACTGTGTGATCTTGTAGTATTCACACATCATTGTTCATACCATTTATTCAGTAGTGATCGGTTAGTGTTTTAGTCCTCAAAACACATAGAGTGTCGGGAGTGGTTGTACCTTTGTTAAAGAACCAACGGGAGTGGTTGTACCCTTGTAAAGAACCCGGTGTTTAGCTTAGTACTGGATAAAGTGTAAGCGACGTGTATAAAGGTTTTCTCGGCCGAGAAGGGAGTTTGTTTCTTAGTGAAGGAAAACTCTCGAGTTAGAGGCTCGAGGAGTGGAGTAGGGCAAAGAAGAGAGTCTTTGTAGCCGAACCACTATAAATCTCTGTGTTGTGGTTTGATTGTTACTATCCTTACTTAATTTACTTATATTGTTTGTTTGTGAGTATTTACTTTGAAATCACCTTAAGTCTCAAAGCAAATTAATTTTAAAACGGTAAAAACTATTCAACCCCCTTCTAGTTTTTCAGAAACTCTATTGTTCCTATCATAGCTTTCTCATTCATGAAAATGAATAGGATTGAGTCTCACTTTTCTTTCATGGAAAAGAGACTATGTTTGTCTTTTAAGTAAATTTTTCTTAATCAAACATTTGTTTGAAAACAGAACTAGATAATTTACCAAAGCCCAAACTACGTTTACGGTTTGACGTTGCATTAAAACATTTAAAAGATTTAACAAAATTCAATTTTAGTATTTTCGATAATAAAACCGTTAAGAAAATAAAATACCCGTTGGTAAATATTCATATAAACCATAGTATTTCCTTAAAGTTAGGATACTAATTGACATAGTTTAATTACATCAATTGATCTGCTAGTAATGAAAGTATTCAACAAGGTAATGGTTGAACAATAATTGGCAAACATTTTCCAATTCCTAAATCATTATGGGATTAACATTGCCAAATCTAGTTGCAATGTAAGCATGTTTTATCCCCATCTTATGCCTTGATTTCTAGCTCTCACTAATTACTCAATTAAGTCGTCTAATTTAAACAACTGAAAATGTGTACAGTTGAGCTCTCATACAACATGAAGATTTACCTTTTCATCGCAATCTAGCCAAGCTCTCACATGACGTAAATTGGAACTTCAAGTGTTCTTTTAATTAGATGACATTAACTTAAATTTTAAGGGTACTAGTTTTTTATGTGTATAATAAAAAATATGTATGAAGAAGCATGCATACAACTTCATAACATAGGTTTTAATAAAGACTTTTTATTAACCAATTTTACTAAGATTAAATTAACAAAGTTTTGATTGAGGTATTGGGTTCACCAATCAAATAATTACCTTTAATTATCGTCCACTATATCGTACTTTTGCATAAGTCAAAAGACTTAGTGTTTCGGATAATTACCACAAAGTGGCGCGTGAAATGAAAGGTCAATTCACCCTTAAGATGATTTTGTATATAAAAATAGTCGTACTAGGTAGCTCCAATTTGACGCACAAAGGAGCGGAGAAACTAAGGTTAGCATAATGCCAATTAAAAACCCGTTTCTTTAAGGTCACAATTTAATGCGCACCCTCCTTATACCTCTCTTATAGTTTGTCACAATTGGGTGAGCCGTTCTTACTATAGGTACAAGAATCATCACTCAATTAAACGATGTAAATTTAACTCTTAAAACAAATCAAATTTCTTAATTGATTAGTCCGATTTATTTTTCTATTAAAAATTACCCTTTTGTTTAAAACATGTCAACACAAAATAAACAAAACAAGTAATAATAAAAAATAAACAACTAAACAATTACACACATAACTTAACAATTAATATGTGAAAACATGTAGCTACATGCAAACTTTATTTGATAAAACCTATTAATAATCAATTCTAGAAGTATTATAAACGCATATAATTAACTAAGGCTCTCACTTACAAAAGGAAGCGAACCACATGCATCGACAAGTCGATTGCGTAAACCATAGCTAAATATATACCAGATAACACGTAATTGATTCATTAATTTTATTGGAGTCTTCCCCAATTCAAGATTTATCAAAACAATACATGTGAATAAAAACTTAACACTTAATTCATATAGCCAATCTTAACAATTTAAATTATATTGAAAATAATCCATGACAAACAAGCACGTTTTTCATGGATTCTACATAACAATTATTACACGTTGTCACAAGATCGCATACAATTAACACGTAATTATATCATGCGATCCTAGGATTTCTAATTCAATTAAAACAAAACACATTTTTTTTTAATTATGAGGCTATCACCCCCCCTAAATTTAGGGTTTCGAATTTTCTTAAACCCTAAAATTGGACATATATAATTTAACACAATCCAAGATTCATTTTTTACGTGTTTCAGTAATTAATTACACATTAATCAAGGCTCGTGATGCCACTGTTGGAATTTAATTACATGACAATCGTAAATTAAACACATAACATCAAAGTATTGCGGAAGCGTAAGAATCAATAACATGTAAATTAATTAACCGAATGTAAAAGTATGCGTACCTTTTGATTCTAGCTAAACAATAATCAGTTCCATGCTAGCAATAAAGATGAACCCTAATTAGGGTTTATAAGGATTATAAGAATTGCCCTTTTCGTTTTTGCAATTCAATACAAGATACTAACAATAGTGTGTTAGTACCACGTTCTTGTACACACGTACTATAACGAATTAAAGTAATGCTAGTTAAAGAACACAAAATAAAACCAAACATTTTGTTTTAGCAACCAAAGTCGATCGATTCTTATTAAGGGTGTTTGTTCGATCGGCTAGCAAAAGAGAAAAGAAGAAAACAAATATAGGGTTAACTTGTGTGTACAAAAGATACAAAACCAATGACCCTAGATTTGTTTATATAGTGTAGAAAACTTGGAAGACAAGTTTGTGTAGGATTGGGTTACCCCAATCCCCCACCGATCGGTTATAGCCCAAAGGAGGGATCCGGAACCTTCTCGACTTTCCAATTATTCACTCTATAATTCTTTCCTTTTATTAGTTAACGGTCATTACTCAATATCCGTTAATTACTAACGGTCCTTATATATATTTGTGTAATAAATAATTAATTACAACTTTTTATATTTAATTATCAATCTTTAATTCTCATACGTAAAGCGTGCAATCTCTTAGTCTCGAGTTCGATCCTAACATACGACTATTATTTTATGTCCATAAACTAACAAGAAAAACATGATTTTTTGTTGTTTGTCTTCATTATGTAAGTATAGACGAACAAACAAATAAATGAACACTAACACATAAAGCAATAACAACTTGTTTCTGTCTATCAAGAAAATAGTACTATACAAAGTTGCAAAAAGAAATGAGAGAACATTCATAGTTAAAACAAGTTTCGTAACCCAATTTATACAGATAATGCGCCTAATACATCACTTAATACAAGCTACATAACTACTTAGTTAAGAGCTACGACACTGGCCAAGTGACCACTAGGAAAAACTTCTTCAGCTTTCTTGCACGATTTGGAACGTCCAAGCTAATAAGGCTGCATACAATGGCGACCTCAGGCGACCTGGGTTTTGCCTGCCACATCAGCTTTCTCTCCCTGGCGACGACCAAGTTGCCACAGTGGCGACCAAGTTAATTTTTATTATTATTATTATTTTTTTAAACAACAAATTTAAACTTCATTAACAATAAAACTTAAACATTACAATACTAATTAAAAACTTAAACTAATAAAATATAAACATTACAATACTAATTAAAAACTTAAACTAATAATCTAAGTTGTAGCATATCTTGATTGCTGCCTTCATCTCCAAAAGTTCACGTTGTTGTTGTGGGGGAAAATTTGGGTCGATTGCTGAATTGTAGAAAATTATGTCTTGGTCTCGCTTCGTTTTTTCCATCAATTCAAATTGCCGACTTTGGAGCTCAATTTTATGCCTTTCCAACTCCTCGGCTCGCCGACTTCTTGCCTCTTCTATCTCCATCTCTTTTTCCCTCAACTTTATGTAGTCCTGTGAGATCTCCTGCTTTTTTTTCTCCATTTTGTCGACTTGAAGCTGAAGTACTTCTCGGCTAACCCCTAAACAAATGATGTAGGTGGCTCACGAGAGGAGGCAGATGGTTTCTTCTTGGATGCATCACGACCAAGTGGTCGTGAGTCTCGAGGCACTTCCTCCCCAGAATCATCCACGTTGTGAAAATTCAAACCACCTTTAATTTTTTTGACCCGAGGTAGTTTCCGAAGTCTTGGATTTCATCCGACCCCTACCGTTAGTTTTGAAAGAGGTATCTCAATATCCTTCCAAGCAGCATGATTTCTCAAAACTTTCCAACACTCCTTCAATGTAAAATCATGATAAATCAATTTGTATTCTCAAAGACTTTTTTGGTACGAATCGTAGTCATTTGCACCACTTTCGTGATTCTGCTAAACATTCTCCATAATTGCACAAAATGCACCAACCCTATTTTTCCATTTGGAAAGAATCGAGTCGTACGTTCTTTGTGAACCAGTTTCATTTGTAAAGTACGCTATCACCTCCTCCCAAAACCCATTCCTGCTGATAGAGTTTCCTCTCTCGAAATTTTCTGACACATGAGTCCAAGCTTTACAAAGTGCGACCTCTTCTGCCTTTGTCCATGGTTTAGGCTTTGGCTCTTCGGTTGTGACATTCTTGCCCTTGATTTGGGCCTTTGCCTTTGTAGCACGTCTCGAAGGCTTCTTTGGTTTGACGGGTGACGCCTTTTCGACATCGTCATCGTCTTCAACACGAATGGAACCTTGAAACAAACCGTGGTGCGAACCATGACCCGAACCTTGCCCCCATCGAAACATGTTGACTTGGATAATGTTAACTCGGATAGTTTTGACTCGGGTATTGTTGATACGGGTATTTTTGAGTCGGATAGTCTTGGATAAGCTGCTCCAAATCATCCATATCAATATTAACACCCTCAAGTGGGGAAAACGCTTGATTCGGTTGGGAAGACATCGAGAATTCCATGTTAGGATGATACGACATCTCACTTGGTGATTGGTGAAAATCGGTATTAGGACTATACGATGGGACATATGGACGATTAAGGTAAAACGCGTTTTGATGTTGTGGTGGTTATGATAGTCGTTTTGGATATTTAAAACTGGGTGAACGAAAGCGAATGCGTTGATTCGGTGGTGGTGTTACACCGGTTAATTGGAAATTGGGATCCGGCGAGAAATTCAATTTCGAGATATTTTGTTGTAGTCGGGATCGTGGGGTTTTAGATTTGTGAGTTTTTTTGCTTGACATGATGAATATTGATGAGAAGTTTTTTGAATTGTGTTTGAAATTGTGTGTGAAATTGAGGTTGGTATTTATAATATTGTAAAAGTGGTAAAGTTTTTTTTTTTATTTTTTTGTTGTTGTTGTTGTTTTTTTTTTTTTTTTTTTTTTTTTTTTTTTTTTTAATGTTAAACGGATAAGTTTTTTGGATTTTTGTGTGTTGAAACTCGATCGTGATATCCACATTGTGGCGACCGATCTCGACCGATCAACAACCCAACCGTTGTGTGCAGCCTAACAACCGAAACATTAAAATCTCTAAGCTTTCTTGCACACTGGCCACAAGAAAACTTTTAAGAAATATTAACCACTAGTACATAATGAGTTTTTTAAAGCGGTCATATGAGAAATTTTAAAACGGTATTCGACCGTGGTATAATAGAGCGTTTCAAAAAATCAGACGCATTTTTAAAAACGGTTTTTAACCGTTTTAAATAAGTAATCTTTTTTGACATTTAACTAAGTAATCTTTTTGACACGGTTATTGAAGAACCGTTCTAATAAACCACGCATTATTAAAAAAAATGTTCATTTTATGTTTTTTTTTTCTTTTTTTATACACTTTTTGTTTTCATTAAATGTTTTCCAAAACAAAAACTGTTCATTCTATCATAAAATTCATCTGGGTATTTATTTAAGAGAAAATTCCCAAAATTGTACAAAAAGTCATGAGTGGTCCATGACTTGGTCACCAATGGCACCCTTTTCCCATTTTAATCATGCTCGACTGCTCAACTGCTCGACTCCATTATTTTTTTGACATATATCATTTTAAGTACAAATGTTAGGTGGATATATTTTTTTTTGCTTTTGCTTAAATGACAAGTATGTCCTCAAACACATGTATAAATACAGACCAATATTTCATTTTTTCTTATCTTTTTCTCCCTCTCTCTCTTATAACAACCACATGTTCCTTATCTTTTTACCCTCTTATCACTATCACCTCAAATACTTTATCCACCACCATACCCATTTCCGGCAACCAAATCTGCGACTCTCCGGCGAACAGATTCATCAATATGCGGAGGTTTTTTTTTCATATATCTATACATTTTTTACAGATCTGGCGAAGATGATTCCGGTGACGAAGATGACTCTGGCGAAGATATCACGAAATAGAAACATCCTACCTGTAAATTACAACATAAATGAAGTGAAACATCTAAATTAAAGTGGACCCAGATCGGATTCATGGACCGGCGATTATGGTGGCCGGATCTGGTTGTTGGCGAGGGGTTTATGTAGATCAAGATGTATTCATTAAAAATTGGTTGAATTGCTTCAAAGATTCTTTCAGAACAAAAAGATCCCGATAAGGTGGCCGAAGACTAGGGATGAGGTTTGGAAGGCGAATATACCTCATACGCATCTCGCACAAGAGAAATCGGATCAAAATTGGATGAATGTGGTTGGAGAAAGAATACGGTTTCCTGGTGGGGGGACTTATTTTCATTCTGGTGCTGATAAGTATATTGCTTCGATTGCATCGGCGGGTAAAATTTATTTTGTTTATGACTTTTTTTGGGTTAAAGGTTTATGAAATTGTGATACTTTTCTTTTTATTAACTAATAATTATGATCATTTAGATGCTCAAGTTTCCTGGTGATAAACTCAACGATGGAGGAAATATCCGAACTGTACATGATTTGGGTTGTGGGGTTGCGAGTTTTGGGGCTGATCTTTTGCCTCTAGGAATTATAGCCATGTCTCTCGCACCTAATGCTGTGCATTATTATTATTATTATTATTATTATTATTATTATTATTATTATTATTATTATTATTATTATTATTATTATTATTATTATTATTATTTTTGTAAGTTAATGTAAAGTTTCTGTAAATTTAGTAATTAACTTTATATAAATTTGTGTATTTTTATTGTTATAAAGTGTACTTTAAATTTGTTATAAAGTTTATGTATAGAGTAGATCATTTTGGTTTTGATATTGTTAGTGTATTGAAGTTAAATGTTGTCATGAGGTGGTCGTATGTGGTCGTTATGATGGTGGATGGTGGTTGGTGGAGGTGGTATCATTATAGAGCTATAATGGGGAGCAGTAGTGGTTGTCGAGTAGCTAAGTAGTGGTGGTTGAGTAGTTGAGCAGTGGTGGTCGAGCGGTTGAGCAGTAGTGGTCGAGCAGTTGAGCAGTGGTGTTGGTGGTGATGGACTAGTAAGGTTGTAAGGTAGGTGGGTGGAGTTAGGTGGGGGTAGGTGAGAGTAATTAATAAAGAAATATGATAAGGGCATATTTGTCATTTAAGCTAAAAACAAAAAAATATCTTCACCTACCACTTGTACTTGCAAGGACATATGTCACAAAAAAGGTGGAGTCGAGCAGTTGATCAGTCGAGCGTGACCAAAATGAGAAAATGATACCATTGGTGACCAAGTCATGGACCACTTATTCCTTTTTGTACAATTTTTGGAATTTCCTCTTTATTTAAAGAGATGAAAGATCCACTATATACTTATAAATTTGACTAAAGTCATCTGGGTATACAACTCACAAGACCCACCAATACAGTACATAGTAACATGTTATGTTTATCATCAAGAATACATAAAATAAAGAGAAAATTCTTTATTTGCCCCAAAAGTACAAAGGTGTATACCCTATATACCCCAAAAAATTTCAATTTCCCCAAATACCCCAAGGGCGACTAGATCCTAAGAAATTTTTGGCAACTCCTCCAGAATTTTGACATATGTACCTTAGGTTGTCCCCACCTTGTACTTCAAAAGTACAACTAACCTCACTTATTTCTTGGGCAACTGGGACCTACTTTATTGGGCAACTTCACTATTTTGTCTTTTAGCAAAAAAATATGGTATTTTTATATTAATTTATGGTACAAATTTCTTGGGCAACTTGGTCCCACTATTGTACCTTCTTGGGCAACTTGGTCCCACTTAGGTACAAAGTTTATATTATTTATTGCATGGGAACTTGTTCCATGCATTTTTATACAAAAATACTTCTCCTTTTTAAAATACACCTTTTTATTTACTCTCCCAAATACTTTTAAAAAAGGACTTTTCAAAACCAAAAAAATACTTTTTAAAATAAAACCGTTATTTTTGTAAATACACACACAAAATTAAACACACACACAAAACCCACGCTGCTACTACACAACACAGACGCCTAAAAATCGTTGAATCTCTCCACACCACCCTCACAAATGATTCATACCCTAATCGGTGAAACCTAATCAAGTACAATGTTTGAGGCGAAGATTACGGTAAGATCTAGATTAGAACATCTTTCAATTATTAAAGGTTTGTTGAATGGTAATAGAAGCGAGTTGTTTAGAACAACCGTGTGTTGGTCAGTGGTTAGATATCCCCATCTTAGATCCCGATAACCATTTGTATGATTATTTTTATCAAAATGCTGTTACGGTTCCTATAGTTAGTGACACTTGCCCTCCTCTTACTTTTAAAATTGGTGATAATGTTCTTGATTTTGGGCGTCAGGAATTTTGTCTTGTAACCGGTTTTCGTTTAGGGCAAGTTGCCAAAGAGGAAACTGACGTAGGTCGTATTGTTCGTGGTATACCATATCGTCCTTTTTTTGATAGGTTGTTTCCTGACAAGAAAGCAACTTTGAAGAAAAGAGTAAAGGGTGAAGACCTGTTGACGTTAATGAAGAATGGTCCAGTATGGGAATCTATTTTGGATGTAGATGCTGTTAGGATTTGCCTGTTGGTCCTTGCAACATGTGTGTTCATAGGTAGAGAACCAAGGTTCTACATTCCGGATCATATGTTGAAAATGATAGAGGATTTAGACGTTTGGAATGAATATCCATGGGGAGAGTATATGTGGACTCATTTGTATAAGAGAACTGTGAATGTTGTTCAGAGGCATATCAACAAAGTGCCTAACAAGGCTGATAGAAAAACTCCCAAAAAAGATGAAACATACGTACTTTATGGATTTTTATTTGCACTGAAGGTAAGAATTTATTTATTACTTGGATGTTGGATGTTTACTAATTAGCTTTTATTTAGTTGCATATTGCACTGAAGGTAAGATTTTATTTATAACTAATATGTTTACTAATTAGCTTTTCTTAGTATACCTGACATGTTGGATGTTACTATGCCAACAATATGAACTCTACAAATATAGTTATATTTTTTTTGTTACATAGATGACATATAGTTGAAAACAGTCCATTAAGGAGTCTTTGGTATCGGATGAGCCCCCTGTGTGTTTGAAAGTGGTTGCAATATGATAGTAAAGTTCATTTAAATCACATTAGACTCAAACCAGACTCAAATTAGTCAACTTCATTAAAATATACATACACTAGCATATTAGTTAATTACATCATATTAGTTAATTAAAACTTGCATATGAAAAAGTGAAAATGGTTTGGAATAGCTTTGCATATGAAAAAGTCAAAATGGTTTGGAATAGTTTAATTTGTAGGCATGCCTGGTTGAATTGGCATAGCTTTGGTTTGCTTATTTGAAGAGTTTAGCAGCTGTTTAATCAATAAGAAACATTAGTTGCTTATTTGAGCATTATACTACCCTTTTCTGTTTTAGTTACTAAGTATCAACATAGATACCTTCTGTTCGTAACTGTGCCTATTTTGTTTTACTTCGTTTATCAGATTTGGATTTTGGAAAGCTTCCCTAACAGTTCACAATTTTATACCAAAGACCCTTCAAAGATTCCACGTGCATTATCATGGTCGAAAGTGAAAATTTTTGACAAAAAGCATCACTTTATTCTATTTGATCAGGTAATTAAATCTCTCAAAATTACATGATAAATGATGAATTGCGGTTTTAATCTTCTATTTTATTTATTTTCTAGGGTGTTCCGCCTTTAAAGAAGCTGGTACCAACACAATCCGAGATGAAATGTATGTGGTACATTCGTAGCATGGAATACATCCGAGGACTTCAGATGCAACTCATAGTAAGAGATGATGAAGAAATTGCAAATCCGATACCGGTGTCCCAAGTGGTTCCTGAAAATATGGATTCTGCACAAAATGCAAATGCAAATGCAGAAAATACTAATGAGGTTCTGGTTGTTGAAACAGCTCCAGAAGCTATGGATTCTGCAGAAAATGCAAATGCAGAAAATGCAAACGAGGTTCCGGTGGCGGAAATTGCTTTAAATGATGTTGATGTTGTGGCGGAAATGGCGGAAATGGTTCCTGAATATACCGATGATACAGGAATTGCAAATGATGTCGATGTTGTGGATATGGTAGATGAATATATGGCTGACGATGTTGGTCATGAAATTCATACACATGAAGACAACGTTATTGAGGTTGGTGAAGATGTTGTTGAAAAAGATGTTCCTGATGTTCTTAAAAAAGATGTTCCTGAGCCTTCTGAGAAAGATGCAACATTACCAATTCTTGATAAAGATAACATTCATGCTGAGGTTGCGTCCACTATGTCAAGTGACCGTTACGCCCATGTTCATGCCGAGGTTGCGTCCGTTAAGTCAAATGACCCTTCTGACAAAGGTATTTCTGAGAAAGATGCAACATTACCAAGACTTAATAAAGATCACATTCATGCCGAGGTTGCGTCCATTAAGTCAAATGTCATTGATATTGAAAAAAAAGTCGGAGATGTTGATGTGTCATATCTGTTAAGTGAGGTGGCCATTCTTAAACAACGGATTGGTGTTCTTGAGAATGTCTTAGGAGTTAAGTTTGAGGAGAAGTTGGTAGTTAATGACGTCAAGTGTTTAGATAATGATAGTCAAATTCTTTTCTGTCCTCCCACGTTTCCTTAATGCATCCAACTTTTGTAAATAAACATCATAGTCATGTGGAGCTTTTCGTTTAATAGTCCTAGGTATGTACTCCATTATATACTCCCGAGACTGGATATAAAATTCCGACTGCTGCTCCCCTAATGTTGCTTTCAAATCAAAATTAATCTTCAATTCCTACAAATTACATCAACAACTATAATATTATAAAATGAAAACTATTATAAATTATTTTAAAGTACTCGTTGTTGATTATATTAAAGTCATACGAATTACATCAACAGAATACAACCATATTAAAATTTACCTTGCCAAATAGAGATCCATAATCTGATTTTTTAAAAACTTGTTTCTTTGACCAGGCTATACCTCTTGGTATGACATCTGGTTGTTTATTCCACCAACAATTGCTTCTTTCAAAGGACTCAAGAATCCATATCTATAAAAATAAACTTTGTGTTTATCTATAAATGATAATCAATTAATAAAAACTGTTACATATATAACAAAAAAAAGTATGGAAATACCTTAAAAGCCCAGACAAATCCAGAAAGCGTATAAGTTGGCACAAACTTCGAAGATGCTTGTAGTCCTTTAAGATGTTGAAACCTGTGTCTTGCTACAACATTGAATATCTGGTTGTATAGTTGCCTCCAAATGTGCTCCCCCCATGGAAACGAATTCCATGCTTCAAGGTCTTCAACCAGACGCAATAGTTTATCATCCACGAATTCAGTCAACAACCGACCCATAAAAATGACCTCTAACACTAACAGTAAGCATACACGGACTGCGTCTTCATCAGATAATTTACCAAATAACTCTTCATCCTCTAGAACACCTACGAGATCTAAGTTGGTAATTTTTGCCCCTTGTTGTTTCGGAAATACCCTAGTTTTAAATTTTATATTCCCTGAATTATATGACTCAGCGCTAACATACTTACCAAATCTAAACCCCGTTATTAAATAAAACTCGTGACGACCAAAGTGTAGACTACGGCCATCCACATCATATATGAGGTGCATGTCATACTGTGCATCATCTACATAACCCTGTTTTTGTAGTATATAATCTAACATATGTGTTTCATGGTCATAAAATACAAGATCCAACCATGGTCCAAAACAGGAAGTTCTAAATAATATCCTTCGCTTTTCATTCAGCTTTTCTCTAACTAAGGCAAAGTAATTCAATTTACTTCTAACGATGACTTTTGCTTCATATTCCTTTAAGAAAAAAAATAAATAAGATTTGAAAACAGTCCATTAGAGTTGAAATTAGATAGCAAAACGTTTATCAAATTAGATAGCAGGAATTAAAAATATAGAAGGATTTAAAAACATATTAAATTTAAACTAACAATCATATTTGGATGTATTTGTTAAGTTTAATCATATTTGGTGTTTAAGCAAACATTATAGGCTAACATGAAACCGGCTTGGCAAAAGCATAAACAATCATTAGTCCAAGTAAGTTACCAAATCATAAACACTTGAATCGACATGCACACAATTGGTGTTTACGCAAACATGATAGTCTACACTTCCTGTTTTGACCTAGGTACCTAAGTAAGCATTAACAAGTTTCAGCGAACAACCAATGTATTCAAATCTTCGCAATAACGATCATAAGCAGTCAAAAGAGTTGCCCGAGTAGTTCGTACCTGATCGGGAGTACAGACTATTTCCCGCCGTGTGTAAGCAGGATGTATATAGTCCGAGGCCCGATATCTGAGTACAACTCTACTGGATTAAGTAAACCGACCATCTATGGTTCAAGCTCGCCCGGAATCACCCCTTGATCCGTTTTAAAAACTATTATTTTCTGGAAGTCAAGAATAATCCAAACACCCTTTTAAAAACTATTATTTTCTGGAAGTCAAGAATAAGCAGATTTTGAGCTTATTTGATAGGCAGGATAAGCAGGAAGCTTATTAGGACTTGATTTGACTTGAAAAAGCTATACTAATGTGCCATAAACCAAAATAAGATAACTAATAATGATAACAACTAAAAATAAACACAGAGGTTCCAAATAAGCACACACAATAAGACACAAATCACAATTAAGCACTAGGCTTACTTGACAGGCCACAAAGGCCAAAATGGGTAAACTTCAGCCCTTGGTGGTCTGAGGGTCTACCAACTGAGCAAGAAATAAGCTCAGATTGGTGAGTGAGACAGGCCACCTTGCAGGGCTGTGTGGGGTCCACACAAGAGGTCAGGGATCCAATATTAAGCGTGAATCTTAAAGATAGGCTAGGTGCCTTTCAAATAATCCAAGAATCAGACCCTAACTCTCACAACTAATCAAGATATGCTATATTGAAAATAAGGCAAAAACACACTTGTCCTGGTGCAGGAGAGTGATTAGCAAGTTTTGACCTAGGTACCTAAGTAAGCATTAACAAGTTTCAGCGAACAACCAATGTATTCAAATCTTCGCAATAACGATCATAAGCAGTCAAAAGAGTTGCCCGAGTAGTTCGTACCTGATCGGGAGTACAGACTATTTCCCGCCGTGTGTAAGCAGGATGTATATAGTCCGAGGCCCGATATCTGAGTACAACTCTACTGGATTAAGTAAACCGACCATCTATGGTTCAAGCTCGCCCGGAATCACCCCTTGATCCGTTTTAAAAACTATTATTTTCTGGAAGTCAAGAATAATCCAAACACCCTTTTAAAAACTATTATTTTCTGGAAGTCAAGAATAAGCAGATTTTGAGCTTATTTGATAGGCAGGATAAGCAGGAAGCTTATTAGGACTTGATTTGACTTGAAAAAGCTATACTAATGTGCCATAAACCAAAATAAGATAACTACTAATGATAACAACTAAAAATAAACACAGAGGTTCCAAATAAGCACACACAATAAGACACAAATCACAATTAAGCACTAGGCTTACTTGACAGGCCACAAAGGCCAAAATGGGTAAACTTCAGCCCTTGGTGGTCTGAGGGTCTACCAACTGAGCAAGAAATAAGCTCAGATTGGTGAGTGAGACAGGCCACCTTGCAGGGCTGTGTGGGGTCCACACAAGAGGTCAGGGATCCAATATTAAGCGTGAATCTTAAAGATAAGCTAGGTGCCTTTCAAATAATCCAAGAATCAGACCCTAACTCTCACAACTAATCAAGATATGCTATATTGAAAATAAGGCAAAAACACACTTGTCCTGGTGCAGGAGAGTGATTAGCAAGTTTTGACCTAGGTACCTAAGTAAGCATTAACAAGTTTCAGCGAACAACCAATGTATTCAAATCTTCGCAATAACGATCATAAGCAGTCAAAAGAGTTGCCCGAGTAGTTCGTACCTGATCGGGAGTACAGACTATTTCCCGCCGTGTGTAAGCAGGATGTATATAGTCCGAGGCCCGATATCTGAGTACAACTCTACTGGATTAAGTGAACCGACCATCTATGGTTCAAGCTCACCCGGAATCACCCCTTGATCCGTTTGGCCTCGTTACCATGTATGGTTCCCATAGATGATACGGTTACCACTAAGTTGGCCCTTAGATCGTAGTAGCAAAGATAAACACAATGATTGTCAACGCACAAAAACTTGAAACTCTTACTAAAACGTGGATCATCATTTACTTATTCTCAAAGTTGAAGGCATCTAACATCTATCATTTGTTTATCAAACTTAGTCAAATCATCGCAGGTATAAACTTCCAATAAAACTTAGTAATCTAAATACTTTGTTTCTCAAACTTACTTATTCTCAAAGTTGAAGGCATCTACATCCTACCTCCCCTTAACCCGCTCCCTAGCTGGATTACTTATTCTCAAAGTTGAAGGCATCTACATCTACATCCTACCAACCCTCGGCCCTCGGATTGTGACGGTCTACATCCTACCTCCCCTTAACCCGCTCAACAACGTGCTAAGGTATTGTTGTTCAATCACAATGTGCTAAATCTTCAAAATTAACTAAAAATCAAACATACCCAATTCATCATCACCAATAACAAATGGCATTTAACGTCGTGGTATCAAGAACCCATATACCAAATTCAGTTAATAATCTTAAACCAAGCTAATAAACACTAAACCCTCAATACACTTCACAAATAAATGTGCTAAATGTTGAAACCAAACATACCCAATTCATCATAATCAATATTATCAAGAACCAATATACCAAATTTACTAAACTATCCAAATTCAAGCTAATAATATACACATTTCACAAGTAAAACAAGGGGATAACAAAAAAAATGAGCTAAAACCTTGAAACCAAACATACCCAATTCAAGATTCTGAGCAGCTTTAGCTTTCAAATTCAATTTAATAATCAGATAAACCAAAAAAATTAAATTAATAATCAGAAGTACTTACCCTAGCCCAGATCTATAATCGAAACCCAAAAAACCATAAAAACCATAATCGAAACCAAAATAACTAAACACTAACGCTTAATCGAAATCATAAGTACTTACCCTAGCCCAAACCATTTTATTCATCTGATTCACTTCCGTACCCAAAAACAAAACCCTAACACTAATAACCGTTAATTGCTAAACGTATTCACTAATTAAAGCTAACCGTTAACGCTTAATCGAAATCAGAAGTACTTACCCTAGCCCAAACCATTTTATTAGATCTGATTCAGATCTGTACCAATAAATCTCTAATCGGATGTTTGCTAGAGAGACAGAAACTATGTGTGTGTGTTTAATTGCTAAACTAAACGTATTCAAATCTCTAATCGTATATTTGCTAGAGAGACAGGTAATGGGTGTGTGTGTGTGTGTAATTGGGGATCTGATAGCGAGAGTAAAGAGAGAGAAGTAATAAAGTGTTTGTATATGAGTGTGTGTGTGTGTATGAGTAATAAATAAAAGTATTTGTATCTATATTAAAAGTATTTAAGTATTTTATGTAAATGTATTTTAAAAACAAATAAATGTATTTGTATAAAAAAGGCAGGAACAAGTTCCCATGGAATAAAAATACATGTACCTAAGTGGGACCAAGTTGCCCAAGAAGGTACAATAGTGGGACCAAGTTGCCCAAGAAATTTGTACCATAAATTAATATAAAAATACCATATTTTTTTGCTAAAAGACAAAATAGTGAAGTTGCCCAAGAAAGTAGGTCCCAGTTGCCCAAGAAATAAGTGGGGTTAGTTGTACTTTTGAAGTACAAGGTGGGGACAACCTAAGGTACACATGTCAAAATTCTGGAGGAGTTGCCCAAAATTTCTTGGGATCTAGTCGCCCTTAGGGTATTTGGGGAAATTGAAAATTTTTGGGGTATATAGGGTATACACCTTTGTACTTTTGGGGCAAATAAAGAATTTTCTCTAAAATAAAGTACATTGAAATCATGTTATGTTTTACAGATTGAAGAATCAACATGTTATGTTTTACAGATTGAAGATAAAAAAAATTACAAGATCTACAAATAAAAGTGCATCGGCTCCAACTCCAAATTCGCAAGATCTACAACAACAACAACAACAAAAAAGTTAAACATTAAATCCTAAGATAACATAATCAGATATACAACAACCAAACCTTCAAACTATAAGAATAAATTGTTAGATCTACAACAAACCAACCTTATCAGATCTCGTGGCGTTGTAGCAACCGTTCGTGGACATGATTTCGGAAAGTTAATTCGATGATGTAGTGTAACCGTGGTTTCCTATTTGTGTGTTTATTGAGATACTTAAAGATGAGAATGTGTATGTTTGTGATTTTTGTGTTAGTTGTGTTTGTGCATGTCTTTTGTGAGATCTAAAATCATGAGAACTTGTGCTTGTACTTTTGTGTTGCTATATTATTTTTTAATAGGCCTTGTTTGTTTTTTGTTACGCTTGAATTAATCATCGTTCTAAAAAAACCTAATTTAAACAAAAGAAAACATTTTATATTTTAATACTAAAAAAACCGTGTCAAATTATGATGTTTTTACAGCGGCTCACACTAAAACTGTTTTACATAATAATTTTTCATTATTTATAGCGGTGATATGTTACAACCGTTTCAAATGCGCTTTAATAGTTTTTGTAGTAGTGAACCCCTATGACGGGTTAAATGTTGATGTATTTTAAACCCTACTGTATTTAGAAATCGAATGCACAGAGATATATTACTTAACGCGTAAACATGAACAAACGGGAATCTTTGTTCGGGTCACTCTCTCCCTATTAGTTAAATATATATTATGTTCGTTCACTTTCATCGAATGTATGACACGTTTACAACACTAAGTTTGAGAACTACATATGATGAAGGGGTATCTATAAACAACACAAGGTTTTTGAATCTAAATCTTGTATTATACTCCCTCCGTCCCATATTAAGTGTCCACAATGAAATCTTGGGATATTCTAAATTAAGTGTTCATATTGTATTTCAACCAATGAGATGAGACTTTAGTGGGTAATAATGATATTTGATTGGTGGAAAGTGTAGTTGGTGGAATTTTCTAAAACTTTTTGCATTTTGAAAGTGGACACTTAATATGGGACGGAGGGAGTAATACTTTTGGTCGATATGTAAGCAGATATATTACTTAACGCAGTTTTATTTATTTGTACTTTAACCAAAAAAAAGGCTGTACTTCAATACATTTGTATCGAGTGGTTACTATAAAAAGTCATGTAACAACCATTTTTTTAGTTAAAGATGGCCTTCTCTTTCTTTCTTGTTGATATTTTAGGTTATAACAATGAAAGCAAAGTGTCTGGATTAGTGATATTGAATAATAGAGTTTGTGGGTGGATAAGAATAGAAATTAGTAAGTGGTTGTTAATTACTAATCATCATAATCTTGACAAATATTGATAGGGAAAACACATTCCCAGTCAATTTTGTTTTGTTTTCATTGATTTTTTTAACGCACAAAAACAAAATTAATAATTTAACCAAAATAATCATATCTATATTTGCAACGTTTTATGAACCAACTTGATTACGAATCATTACAAATAAACTGCCTAAGTTTTTTTTTGAACGGCAAATACTATAAAAAACAAAAAACTAGCAAGGAGCTAGACATTACAAGATGTGAATCATTGGGTTTAGTAACCACGAAGTCCAATTAATACAAAAGTTTTTATTCCTAGCCGTAACCCATTCGAAGGAGTGTAGCACCACTAAATCAAATAAGGAACTCTTCATCTTTGTAGAGCCGAAAATCATGTTGTTTCTAAACTTCCAAAGCACCCATATAGACGTCTGAACAATCACTTCCTGTAATTGTTTCCTTTTAAGCCGAGAATTACAAGAATCAACTCATTCCAATAACTCGTTGACCGAGCTGTACATAGGAGGAGCCATGTCTATCCACCTGAAAGTATTCTCCCAAACGTGTCTGGCAACATCACAGTGGATAAAAACGTGGGAAACGACTTCTACCTAGTTATTGCACATCGGGCATAGAGAAGAAGGCAAGTCAATACCCTTCGAGAGTAAATTAACTCTCGTAAGTAACCTGTCAACACACGCACGCCAAGTCAAAATAAACTGCCTAAGTTAATCGTCTTTTGCAAAATTACTATCATCTTTTTTACATAGTCAACAAATGTTTATAGGATATATAAGCACGTTTTATGTATACATTTGTCAACATCGTTTTAATTTTAGCACGGTTGAAAAGTAGAAAGTGACGAGAGTGGACAATACTCAAGAGGACAATCCGATGTTACGTCAAACAATTGGAAGTTTGATTCAGACAACCACTCAACCCCAAAACTCAACACGACACGCATACAACTTTAATATTCGTTTTAAACAGCAAAAACGTCATTACATTTGTAGAACCTTTAATAAAAAGTTATAAATATGAAGTGATGTGTATGAAGGTGTCCATGGATATTATGCAAAACTGTACGGTATTATCCTCTTTGTCTTCTTAGTGATTATGGTAAATTACTAAATTTGTTTGACTAGAAAATCATATTATTCAAGCAGTGGCGAAACTCTGATTAAATATAAATGAAAGTACAATTTAAAATTTAGTTTTTTTTCCCCCACAAATTGACTAACTAAAAGGATCAGAAACCTTTTCTTTTTTTTTATCAGGTGCAATTAGAAATATCAGAGTATATTACAAAAATTAATATTACTTAGCAAAATTTTATTTGTATCATGTGACATCTAGAGACCTCTATAGTTTCATCATTGTATTCAAGTGTAGGTTATAAAAATATGCGTGACAAATTTCTCTAGAAAAATATTACAGCGTGACATAAGGGCGTAGTTAAAATTTGGTGGATGCTTTACCGGTACACTTCACCAAATAAGTAATAACACCTTGATCAAGGAACAAACGAAGCATGAACAATTGTAATTCCTTTCACTAGCTCCTTTTAAATAAATTGTTCAACAACATAAATATATTTTAAACCATTTGTTCATTCAGATTTCCCGAGCTGCCGAGCATGACCACAGTAATCCTAATAAGTAATAAGGATGGTTAAATAGCACATTACTTGCTTCATCTTTGGAAAACAAGTAGTCGGCGCTGGAGCAAATGATATGCATAGCATGCTTGTCTCATATCCCCTACATATAACAAAGCGGGATGGAATAGAAATGGCAACAAGGCGGGTTGGAATGGGGCGGCCATCCCATCCTCGCGGCTTGTATTCATACGTCACTCCAAAGGACAAATACATGCCGCAAAACTAAACCTTTTTACACTACGATCATTAGATGCAAAGATCTAGATAGATACAAGTAACACTAAAAACTACTCGTACCCAGCATCACGAAGAACACGATCGGTACTATTAAAAACAGGATGTACATGAATAGTTTACTCATAAATTGACCCAACTTCGGACAAACGGACTAAAAAACAGAAGTGATAAAGTTGAATCCAACATTGGGACATTGGGCTCAACGAATTGATTCAGAAGTCCAAAACAACGGGTAAAGGCTTATAGCCTTAGTTCCTTAAGCCCTATCCAGAATTACATAAAAACATAACTCACATAACGTGTAAAATAAATAAAATCTCATAATATGTGCTAGAAAAAGGTAATGGGTATTGTTTCTGTTTGTGGGTATAAAACTATGAGGTTATCTACTGATGATGAAATTATTAGCAACTTTGACGATGAAGAGATTAGTTTTTGGTATAGCACTATGTTACCAATGATCGATTTATTATTTTTTTTTTATTATTATTTTTTTTTTTTTGGAAAAGAAAGTTTGTTAATATTCTTTTTAAGATGGATCAATGTGATTCTGTGTTTTATAATGTGATTTGCATACATATTTGATGATATTATTAGAGGTGGCAATTTGTGCCGAAACTAAAAAAAAAGAGGCTAATTTGGGCAAATTTGTAAAACATTTGGGCACATTTATCCCCTCCTTTTTGTTAAATGGGCACAAACGGGCGCATATTGCCCATTTAGTTAAATGGGCACAAACGGGCGCATATTTTCTCTCAATTAAAGAACATTACAATTGTTTTTAAAGAAAAACTTATAGATATAAAATATTTAATTTTTTAAATATAAATGAGGTGTTACGTTTGATGAATTTATTTCGTCGTTTTGGGTCTCTTCTAAAGCGCTTCGTATAACATGCGCCCGTTTGACCCGTGCCCGTTTAGCCCGTAGCCCATTTGAACCGTGGCCCGTGCCCGCCCATTTTGCTACCTCTAGATGTTATATTCCTGCTAAACAATCAAGCTGTCACTTAAATTTTCATGTTATATTCATCAGGCATATATATTACATGCTTAAACTATTATATGTGATTCGCAGAGCCGTATATAAAGATGTGCTAAGAGTGTTACTGGACATGGCCTCAAATCTAGGTGTCTCAAAATATACACCCGTATCCCGATAAGGTACTAGTTATGTAAATAATTAAATGTTGTATATAAGTTTTGTAATATTAGTTAGTTAAATAATAAATGTGAGGGATTATTAGAAAGAATAGAACTTGAAGGGCTAATATTGCCAATTGGGCAAAGTTTAATCAATAAATATCTATGCCTAGACAAATTTAGAAAAGTCCAGGCTATTCCATTCTTGGTCTTGTTTTGTGAAGATCGGTTTTTAGAGAAAGAAGGAAGGAAGCTCCATCTTGTTCATTTCAAGTCATTTCCATCATCATTTAGTAGTGCCAAGTATCTAAGAAGCCTTAATTCACATATCCCATCAAGTAAGTGTTCTTCCCCAAATGGTAAATTAGGGTTCATGTTTGATCATAATGATCAAGTGTTGATAATTTTATGATTAGCTAGTTAATTAGACCCTAAATTGAGATGATTATGTTATAGGAAGCAAGTAAGAAGAGGGGAAGCCATTGTTAGTGTGATTGAGCCTAAGGATTGAGGTAAGTACATTGGTTATAACATGTTTTGTTTAGCTTTATCATATATTGGTATGATAATGTTTCAGGTGTTAGTTTTATCATGTTTGTTTACATGATAATGTGAAGGATAGGATATAGGGTGCGTTAGCTAGTATGGATCCATCACTAGATTTAGTTAGTTAGTCGTTGGGCTAACTATGGTAAGAAGTTCAACCTTACGGGTTGATTGTGTGAAGTTCAACCTTACGGGTTGATTGTGTTAAGGTCGACTATGTCGGCGTGAGGTAAGTGCCCCTATATCGCTAGCTTAACTAGCAGTTAGACTAGTTATGGTTCAGTTATGATTTTATATCATATATTGTTAGTTTGATGTTATGATTTTATATCATACATTGTTAGCTTGTTATTACCATGTACTTACTAAGCGTTTCGCTTACGTGTTTAGTTGTGATGTTTTTCTTGATAGGTGTTGAAGGATCGAGTAAAGGTAAGGAGAAGGCGTAGTGTGATTAAGAAGTAGAAGACCATTCTCTTTTGGACCAAGCAAGTTGAAGTTGGAAGCCCCAAGTGTCTTTTGTGTTGTGGGTACACTTCTTTCATGTGGTCATTTTGTTATTCATGGTCTTGCGGTCAGATATGGTTCCTTGTCCATGTTTAGGTCAAGGGTCAAGTTTGTGTTTATGTCATGATGTCTTTTTGGTAATTGTCATGGTTATAGTCAAACTTTATAGGGGTGTTTGGCAAATAACCAAATTCACCCATTTTGGGAAGTTATGGGTCATGATATTGTACCAACACTCTTTCAATATATTAGAATTGTCAAGTTATGTATAAATCCAAAAGGATATGTAGTAGTTATGTGT
This sequence comes from Artemisia tridentata subsp. tridentata, assembly GCA_021014915.2. Taxonomy (NCBI): domain Eukaryota; kingdom Viridiplantae; phylum Streptophyta; class Magnoliopsida; order Asterales; family Asteraceae; genus Artemisia; species Artemisia tridentata. The sequence goes on from CP139503.1 coordinate 323,909,951, forward strand.
TTTGTGTAAAAAGTGTGTTTTGGAAGTTAGTTTAAGAGGGTGTTTGGTATAAGCTAGTTTTTACCCATTTGGGGGTTTGAACGGGTCATGGATGGTTGAGACAAGTTTAGTATGTTAAAATATGTATGTTGGTCAAGTATGGTAGGTAAGGGAAGTGTTTTAAGTGAATTGGAGTGTAACGGGTCAAAATGGGTTCATGCATAACCCGTCAATTCCTAAAGAATAATTTTCAGTCTAGGATCCCCTTTTAGGTTCCAAGGTATGGACCTAAGTGTGGATCCTTGGTTTCAGTTTAGGATCCCCTTTTAGGTTCCAAGGTATGGACCTAAGTGTGGATCCTTGGTTTCAGTTTAGGATCCCCCTTTAGGTTCTAAAGTATGGACCTAAGTGTGGATCCTTAATTTCAGTCTAGGATCCACTTTTAGGTTCGAAATTGTGAACCTTAGTGTGGATCTGAAATGTACTCATCTTGGTTATGGAATTAGGATCTACTTTTAGGTTCCAAGATTTGGACCTAAATGTGGATCCAGTTTTTCCTCATCTTGGTTATGAGTTAAATGTTCATCTTGGTGATGAATGTGGCTTCTTATAAAGGGTCAATAGAGTAGCGGAATGTCAAGTCAAGTCAAGCGTTTCCCGTCAAATCCTAAAGTATAATCTCAGTCCTGGACCTTAGGTGGATCTTCCAGGATCTACTTTTAGGTCCCATAAATCTGAACCTTAGAGTGGATCTTTCAGGATCTACTTTTAGGTTCCACAATCTGAACCTTAGTGTGGGTCAGTTTCGGAATGTTACTTTTTGCGAAAAATTTTCACGTTTTTGGTCAAAGTGGTCAAGGGGCGTTACAACTTGGTATCAGAGCTTCGGTCTAAGAGATTTAGGATTTCCCCTTAGGATTTCCTAGACTTAGGCCTTGTGTGGACGCTTTTAGTATCGGTGTTTGTTATTTGTGTATTGTTTGGGTGATTTCGAGAACACATATGTTAGGTATTTTTATGACTACGCCTGGCCACCGTAGTGATAAAAATATGATACATATGTGAGATTGGAATCATTTAGGCTATACATGGATGATAAACTCTAGGGTGTTTAGTGTAAGATAGACATGTCATTCATGCATCGAATATGTATATGATTTTGTTTAATAGTGTGAATTGCTAAATTTCAGTTAGTAGAAAAGATGGCGAATATCCGAAATAAGGAGGTGTTAAGGACGACCTCCTCTCGCCATAATGATGATGATAGTGATTCTAATGATGAAGGGAATTCTAGTAGCGTCAAGACAATACCTCTACCGGAAAATTTTAACCCTAAAAGCTTCACGAAAGAAGAGTTGAAAGAATTGGACGTTTTGGTGACCGATAGGGTAGGAAGGGCTATTGAGAAGACCATGCCCTATTATGTTAAACAAACCACCGAGAATGTGCAAAAGATGTTAAAAGAGGAGATAGAAAAGCTTAAGAAGAGTGGAGAGTTATTGAATGATCCAAATGCTAGACCCGGAGTAGTGAAAGAGAAGTCTACTTATCGTGATTTCACTGCTTGTGCTCCACCCACATTTACGGGGGCTCTTGATCCGTTAAAGAGTTCTCGATGGATTACCGATATAGAAGGGGCTTTTCGTACGAGTTGTTGTGTAGAAGAGGATAAGGTAAACTTTGCTACAAATTACCTTCGTGAAAGGGCTAAGATATGGTGGGAAGGTAAGGCAAATGAGAAGGGTAGTGTTTGGAGAGAGTCGTGCACGTGGGATCAATTCAAGGAAGTGTTCATGAAAGAGTATGCTCCCGTGGAAGAGATTGATAAAATAAGAGAAGCATTCCATTCCCTAGTGCAAACTGATGAAACGGTGAATGAGTTATGGGGAAAGTTTTGTGACATGGTACAATATTGCCCGGAGTATCTTAACAACGAAAGGCTTAAAGTCGACAAATTCCAAAGAATGCTCAAGGATGAAATTCGTACGATAGTGTCACCGTTCAAGTGCACCGACATGGAGGATCTTCTAAGTAGGGCACGTACTCGTGAAGCGGACTTGGATAGAATGAAAAGCAAAGAGAAGAAAGATTTAAAAAGGAAGCATGATCATCCATCAACATTTAGTAAGCGAGGCAGGTTCGATTTTACAAGAAAGGACAACACGGGAAAGCTACCTCCTAAGTGTAATAGGTGCGGTAAGAATCATGTGGGAGAATGTAAATCCGGGATGAAGGGATGTTACAAGTGTGGGGATACCGGTCATATTAGCAAGGATTGCACCAAGCCTTTGGTAATATGTTACGGGTGCAATGAAGAGGGACATAAGGTAAGTGAATGTCCTAAATCTAAGCAAGCAAAGCCGTTCAAGCCGATTAAAGGAGAAAAGATTGAAGTGCCAAGGCCTACAGCTCGTGTTTATCAGATGAGTACCGAAGAGGCGAAATCGAGTCCAGATGTCGTCACAGGTATAATTCTCGTTAATTCTAAACCTGCTCGTGTGTTGTACGACTCTGGTGCAAGCGTGTCCTTTGTATCTTATAACTTCAGTAAAGAATTATCAACCCCGTTAGATAAGCTTCCAATACCTATAGAAGTTGAAATCGCCGATAGTAAAGTTGTGGTAGTGTCCAATGTGTACCGTGCTGTAGAAATTGAGATCGATGAGAATGTTTTTAGGATTGACTTAATCCCCATAATGCTCGGAGAGTTTGACATTATAGTTGGCATGGATTGGCTTGGCAAATACAATGCCGCCATTCTATGCAAACAAAAGATCGTTAGAGTTGTGAACCATAATGGTCGAGAAATGATGATTTATGGTGATAAAAGGAAAGGCGAGTTAAAACTTTGTTCCGTGATGAAAGCTAGAAAATATCTATCACGTGGTTGTCTCGCTTTTATGGCACACGTGGTAGATACGAGTTTTGAAAAGAAAAATATCGACGATGTTCCGATTGTAAATGAATTCCGTGATGTATTCCCGGAAGATTTGCCGGGTATTCCTCCCGATAGACAAGTTGAGTTCCGTATTGATCTTGTTCCGGGTGCTACTCCTATTGCCAAAACTCCTTATCGTCTTGCTCCGTCCGAAATGAAGGAGTTAATGAGTCAACTCCAAGAGTTACTTGACAAGGGTTTTATTCGCCCAAGTAGCTCACCATGGGGAGCTCCGATCTTGTTCGTTAAAAAGAAAGATGGTAGTATGCGGATGTGCATTGATTACCGTGAATTGAATAAAGTCACGGTGAAAAATGTATATCCATTGCCTAGAATCGATGATCTCTTTGATCAACTTCAAGGTGCTCGATGGTTTTCAAAGATCGATCTCCGTTCGGGTTATCACCAATTAAAGGTTAGGGAAGAAGATATTCCCAAGACGGCCTTTAGGACCCGATATGGACATTACGAGTTTACGGTTATGCCTTTTGGTCTCACGAATGCGCCTGCGGTTTTCATGGATCTCATGAACCGTGTGTGTAGACCAATGTTGGATAAATTCGTTATAGTGTTCATTGATGATATCCTTATCTATTCTAAGAGTAAGGAAGAACATGAAGTGCATCTTCGAGAAATCCTGGAAACGTTGAGAAAAGAAAGGTTGTATGCTAAATTTTCGAAATGTGAATTCTGGTTGCAAGAAGTTCAGTTCCTTGGTCATGTCATTAATCCTGATGGTATTAAAGTTGATCCGTCTAAAGTCGAGGCCGTGATGAATTGGCAAGCGCCGAAGAACGTTGGTGAAATTCGAAGTTTTCTAGGACTCGCGGGTTATTACCGACGGTTTATTCAAGACTTCTCCAAAATTTCATCTTCGTTAACTGAACTCACCAAGAAGAATGTTCCTTTCGTGTGGGGCGAAAAGCAAGAAGAAGCCTTCCGTACTTTACGAAAGAGGTTGTGTGAAGCACCGATTTTAGTGTTACCCGAGGGAACCGAAGACATGGTGGTCTACAGTGATGCATCTTATTCCGGTCTTGGATGTGTTCTTATGCAAAGGGGTAAAGTGATTGCTTATGCTTCAAGACAATTAAAGAAGCATGAAGAGAAATATCCGACTCATGATCTTGAATTTGCGGCCGTAGTCTTTGCTTTGAAAATTTGGAGGCATTATCTATATGGTGTGAAGTTCATAATTTACACCGACCATAGAAGTCTTCAGTATTTCCTTGATAAGAAAGATCCAAATATGAGGCAGCGTAGGTGGTTAGACTTGCTTAAGGACTATGATTGTGAAATTCGCTACCATCCGGGTAAGGCGAATGTTGTAGCAGATGCGTTAAGTCGCCAGAGTACACGGATTCACTCCTTGAGAATGATTATTACATCCGATCTTTTCGACAGAATTAAGTTAGCTCAGGAGGAAGCACTAAAAGAAGAAAATCAAGAGAAAGAACGTATCACATCTCACGTTCCTCATTTTGGTGAAGACAGTCGAGGGATTAAGACGCGGTATGGAAGAGTTTACGTTCCTTTTCGAAGCAACATCAAGGAGTTACTCATGGAAGAAGCTCATAAGTCCAAGTATTCTATTCATCCAGGAGCTACGAAAATGTACCTTGATTTGAAAAGAAACTATTGGTGGCCGGGTATGAAAAGAGATTGCGTGAAGTATGTGGAAAGATGTTTAACTTGTTTGAAAGTGAAAGCCGAACACCAAAAGCCATATGGAAAAGTCCAACCCTTAGACATTCCAGTTTGGAAGTGGGAGAAGATTACTATGGATTTTATCACGAAATTGCCAAAGACGAAAAAGAAGAATGATACTATTTGGGTAGTAGTCGATCGTTTGACTAAGAGTGCGCATTTTATTCCAATCAGGGAGAATATGCCTGTTCATAAGTTAGCAAAGATCTATGTCAATGAGATAGTTGCACGTCATGGGGTACCTATTTCCATAGTTTCTGATAGAGATGGGCGGTTCACTTCAAATTTTTGGCAAGATTTTCAAGAAGAGTTAGGTACGAAACTTCATATGAGCACGGCTTTTCATCCTCAAACCGATGGACAGAGTGAGAGGACGATCCAGACTTTAGAAGATATGCTTCGAGCTTGCATGATTGATTTCGGAGGAAATTGGGATGACCATTTACCCTTAGTTGAATTCGCCTACAATAACAGTTATCATGCTAGTATAGGTATGCCACCCTATGAGATGCTATATGGAAGAAAGTGTAGGACGCCAGTATGTTGGGAAGAAGTGGGAAGGAGAGAATTGGCTAGCACGGATATAGTGTTGGCGACGACGGAAAAGGTTGAGATGATTCGAGCAAGACTTAAGGCGGCACAAGATAGGTGGAAAAGTTATGCCGATAATCGAAGAAGGCCAATAGAATTTGAAGTAGGTGATATGGTTATGCTAAAGGTTTCTCCGTGGAAGGGCGTTTTTAGGTTTAAAAACAAAGGGAAATTAAGTCCACGGTTTATAGGGCCATTTAAAATTTTGAAACGTGTTGGCGAAGTAGCTTATGTGTTAGAATTGCCCGAAGAAATGAGAGGTATTCATAATACCTTCCATGTGTCGTATTTGAGGAAGTGCTTAGCGGATGAGGCTAGTGTGGTCACTTTAGATGATATCGAAATTGATCCAGAGTTGATTTCACAAAAGGATGAGCCGGAAGCGATTCTAGGAAGGAAAGTGAGGCAGCTTCGAAACAAAGAAATTCCATTAGTAAAAGTGCAATGGAGACATCGTAAAGGTACGAGCATTAGATGGGAGTTAGAGGAGAAGATGAGGAATGAGTATCCTCATTTATTCCAAGCGTAGATTTCGAGGACGAAATCTTATTTTAAGGAGGGGAGAATTGTTACACCCGTATCCCGATAAGGTACTAGTTATGTAAATAATTAAATGTTGTATATAAGTTTTGTAATATTAGTTAGTTAAATAATAAATGTGAGGGATTATTAGAAAGAATAGAACTTGAAGGGCTAATATTGCCAATTGGGCAAAGTTTAATCAATAAATATCTATGCCTAGACAAATTTAGAAAAGTCCAGGCTATTCCATTCTTGGTCTTGTTTTGTGAAGATCGGTTTTTAGAGAAAGAAGGAAGGAAGCTCCATCTTGTTCATTTCAAGTCATTTCCATCATCATTTAGTAGTGCCAAGTATCTAAGAAGCCTTAATTCACATATCCCATCAAGTAAGTGTTCTTCCCCAAATGGTAAATTAGGGTTCATGTTTGATCATAATGATCAAGTGTTGATAATTTTATGGTTAGCTAGTTAATTAGACCCTAAATTGAGATGATTATGTTATAGGAAGCAAGTAAGAAGAGGGGAAGCCATTGTTAGTGTGATTGAGCCTAAGGATTGAGGTAAGTACATTGGTTATAACATGTTTTGTTTAGCTTTATCATATATTGGTATGATAATGTTTCAGGTGTTAGTTTTATCATGTTTGTTTACATGATAATGTGAAGGATAGGATATAGGGTGCGTTAGCTAGTATGGATCCATCACTAGATTTAGTTAGTTAGTCGTTGGGCTAACTATGGTAAGAAGTTCAACCTTACGGGTTGATTGTGTGAAGTTCAACCTTATGGGTTGATTGTGTTAAGGTCGACTATGTCGGCGTGAGGTAAGTGCCCCTATATCGCTAGCTTAACTAGCAGTTAGACTAGTTATGGTTCAGTTATGATTTTATATCATATATTGTTAGTTTGATGTTATGATTTTATATCATACATTGTTAGCTTGTTATTACCATGTACTTACTAAGCGTTTTGCTTACGTGTTTAGTTGTGATGTTTTTCTTGATAGGTGTTGAAGGATCGAGTAAAGGTAAGGAGAAGGCGTAGTGTGATTAAGAAGTAGAAGACCATTCTCTTTTGGACCAAGCAAGTTGAAGTTGGAAGCCCCAAGTGTCTTTTGTGTTGTGGGTACACTTCTTTCATGTGGTCATTTTGTTATTCATGGTCTTGCGGTCAGATATGGTTCCTTGTCCATGTTTAGGTCAAGGGTCAAGTTTGTGTTTATGTCATGATGTCTTTTTGGTAATTGTCATGGTTATAGTCAAACTTTATAGGGGTGTTTGGCAAATAACCAAATTCACCCATTTTGGGAAGTTATGGGTCATGATATTGTACCAACACTCTTTCAATATATTAGAATTGTCAAGTTATGTATAAATCCAAAAGGATATGTAGTAGTTATGTGTTTTGTGTAAAAAGTGTGTTTTGGAAGTTAGTTTAAGAGGGTGTTTGGTATAAGCTAGTTTTTACCCATTTGGGGGTTTGAACGGGTCATGGATGGTTGAGACAAGTTTAGTATGTTAAAATATGTATGTTGGTCAAGTATGGTAGGTAAGGGAAGTGTTTTAAGTGAATTGGAGTGTAACGGGTCAAAATGGGTTCATGCATAACCCGTCAATTCCTAAAGAATAATTTTCAGTCTAGGATCCCCTTTTAGGTTCCAAGGTATGGACCTAAGTGTGGATCCTTGGTTTCAGTTTAGGATCCCCTTTTAGGTTCCAAGGTATGGACCTAAGTGTGGATCCTTGGTTTCAGTTTAGGATCCCCCTTTAGGTTCCAAAGTATGGACCTAAGTGTGGATCCTTAATTTCAGTCTAGGATCCACTTTTAGGTTCGAAATTGTGAACCTTAGTGTGGATCTGAAATGTACTCATCTTGGTTATGGAATTAGGATCTACTTTTAGGTTCCAAGATTTGGACCTAAATGTGGATCCAGTTTTTCCTCATCTTGGTTATGAGTTAAATGTTCATCTTGGTGATGAATGTGGCTTCTTATAAAGGGTCAATAGAGTAGCGGAATGTCAAGTCAAGTCAAGCGTTTCCCGTCAAATCCTAAAGTATAATCTCAGTCCTGGACCTTAGGTGGATCTTCCAGGATCTACTTTTAGGTCCCATAAATCTGAACCTTAGAGTGGATCTTTCAGGATCTACTTTTAGGTTCCACAATCTGAACCTTAGTGTGGGTCAGTTTCGGAATGTTACTTTTTGCGAAAAATTTTCACGTTTTTAGTCAAAGTGGTCAAGGGGCGTTACACTAGGGGTCTCAAAATATACACCCCGTTACATATTTGGAGCCTCAAACTTCATTTTCAACAAAAAATGTTAGTGTAATATATTATTATTTGTTAAATTTGAAGTTAGATCATTAGAATACTGTATAATTTTTGTTTCATTGGTATGGTATAATACATTTTTAATCATCATGTTTAATTATTACATTTGTGTTTACACAAGGCTTCTTTTAGCCTATCTACGCCACTGTGTGTTTGTATCAACCAACTCCTTTGGTACATTTGTAATTAAACTGACAATGACAAGTAATGACACGTGAGATCAAGTCTTAAATTTATAACGCTCGTCTATCTAGTGATCTACACATATATTAACGGGCAGTGTACCCGATTATATGTAGTGAGGCTATAGTAAATCCGAGGTCGTTCCCAAAAGCTATGGACGATCTATCAATTTGAGTCAAACTAATTATATCAATTTAATTTTCACGTTTAAATTGAAGAAAATGAAATTAAATAAAACGAACTATGAAATGGAAATGGTTTTAACTATTCAATGGGAGAGAGTGTGCTAACATAGTTGAGTACTTAACTAACGCAATGATTCGACTTCCTACTTAACTATTCAATATCTAGTTACTAAAGAAATTAGACTATATATGTTAACACCTAACTAACCAACAAAGTTTGTGTCCGTCCAACTTAGGGTGCGTTTGGTTTGTAAGTGGGATTGGAATTGGATTTGGATTTAGGAAAGATTTGAAAGAAAATTAATTGAATGATAGTATTAATGTTGTTTGTTTTCTAAAACTTAATATGTATTGGATTTGAGATGTATTATTTTTATAATATTAATAAATGGATAACAAAAGTAGTTGACCCACATTTTATTATAAAAATGTTAAAAATCAATTAAAAAAATATTGTATGAGTGTCAAAATCACTGTTGAAACTGAACCCCACAAAGCAAACAATTATTTATTCTTTGACACATTCCCTGAAATCAAAATACGGATAACAAACACACCCTTAATCTGTGAATTATGAGACACTTCTAGAAAGGCGAGTAATTTTATTATTTTTTTTTTTGGCACTTATAAATGTGTAAAAGGCTGTTACATTTATAAGCGTTATAAAATATAAAAAATAATGACATTTTTTAGACTTATAATTGTAAAAAAAATTACTCAGTTTTCCCGCATCATGTGTAAAAACATTTATTTTGTAAGTACGGAATAAAGTTTTAAAAATATGAAGTTTGATGGGTTTAAGTGTACATTTGGTATATTGCTAAACTTAAAGGCGATAATGAAATATAAACATTAATGTGTTTATTGGTATATTGCTAAACTTAAAGGCGATAATGAATTATAAAGATTAACTAGCTTCAAGGCCCGCCCGATGGGCGGCTAGCTTTAAGAATTGTTTAAAAAAGAAAAGAAGTAGTAAAATGCTTGATACAATAATGTTAATCGAATATAATATTAAAATGAAAAATATGGTAATGTTTTTTAATAACCATAAAAAAAGGTACATATATTTTATTGTGGAGAAAATGAAAATTAAAAAAAAAAAAAAAAAAAAAAAAAAAAAAAAGACAAACTTATAATCAATGAAGAACTTTTTTATAGACAATAAAGTATCATTATGTTATATCTACGGTATGTGTGTGATGTATAAGCTTAGAAATAATACGATTACAACACTAAAATGATCTATGTTTCATATGAAATGTATTTCTGACTACAATAGGAAAACAATACAGTTCATTTAGCCAAAAGTATTTTCAAACGCATCCCTGAAGAAAAAAACAACAAAGGTGCATATATCATATACATGCACCAACTTCAATTCTTCTATGTACTACCCACCAACACTATGTCAATACGTAGAAACAATAGCCGTTGTTCTTTAGCAACATCTCGAAATGCTTACAACAGGCACAACCCAACACAAATCTTAAATCCGCATTCTTGAGCCGCTCCACTCCTACACAGTCCTGTTAGATACCGTACCTTTGACAAGCTCCTACAAACATTTTAATAATCAACCAATCAATCTATGGTACATATATATATACACCATTTATTAATCTCTATATAATTCTCTTCAAGATTAGATACCGTACCTTTGGCTTAAGGGGTCCGGAATCTCATCTTCATCTTGCTCATCATGACCGATTATATCCAAACTATTTTGTTCAATTTCCTTTAACAATATCTTCTATCTTTTTCATTTTGTCCAAAACACAAGTTTTATACAACTATTCCAGCCAACTTAAAAAGAAACTATATCTTAGTAACTTTAAGATTTAATACAAACCTCCAACTATTTGCAGCCTAATCATGCTCAAGGAACAAAAAAACTACAGTACTATAGTAAGAAATTACTCCATTTCATACATAGCGAAACCACTAAATGTCACCTGATGAATTAAAAGAAGTTGTAGTGTATTGGATAACAATTTATACATGTTAGTATCTTAACGAAACTAATGTGACCTACAACCATGTGCTATAACATTGCTCTCAAGATATTGGAATTATAAGCATTTACTAACTCAAGAAGTCGACACAACATAATAGGCAAAAAGTCAGGGATGACTCTTCCAAGAATAGCAGTCATCGTCTTATTGCTATGGGAGAACTTAATTGCAGGCACGGGTCTAGGCGTAGCAGTTTCCATCTTATTGTTAACCAAACTATAAGTACATCATAAAAAGTCAATTAAGTATCAACTTAAACAAATAAATTGAATAAAAATGATCAAATCTTGACCACCCTTTTTATTTCTATCCTATAGGAACTTTAGAGCAATCTGCAAGTCAGGCGTACATATACCTAAATGCATCAACAATACAATCTTTTAAAAGACATGATGATCAATAAATTGCATAAGATTTACTAAGATCAATCACCTGTCCTGTTTAATCCCGTAAACCACAACAATGAATATTTTACTTGTAAACCTTCTGTGAGTTAAATTTAAATTTTGCAAGCTGCGAGCACAAAAGTTGCATTGGGTACGTTATCTTCCAAATGTGTCAAAATATAAATGATTAGTACATCAAGTATAGTTTATATAATTATGGAGTATTACTTTGCATGAAAATGTGACTTTTTTAATATAATAATTTAGGAGGTCTGCATTATAATTAACACTTCTCGAGATTAATTGGTTAAACAAAAATTTTGAAAACTAAGGAACAACCATTTCGATGAAAAGTTTAGGGATTAAACCATAAACTGAGTCAAAGTTTGAGGGTTACAACATCATTAACACATTATTTAGTGTGTTATCCATTAAGTTGTGATGCATATATGCTTGGGTTTGTGAATATACCTGTAATAAGCTGAGGACCCAATATAACACTGAACAATTTAAAGTATGAATCTAAGACCGACATATACAATTCTTTAGTCTATACTTTATAGAATAACAAAGCTATAAGAAACTTATAATAAATTGAGGTGACTATAATGTGAGAAGTTCTGCTATAAATTACCTTTGCAATCTACAAACCAAGAAATGCAATCCAAACAAAGACAACAAGCCCTAGTTCTTTCCAACATACATTCTTGAGAATAGTAACCTGAAATGTTTGTATGATTAAAGAAATATACTGAAATGTTAATATATTAAACGTGTTGGTCCTAATCATATTAAACATAAAAGCTGTCCCTCTCACCTCTTCTTTCAATGCTCGTTCGGGTTTCGTTGTGGTTCCATTGCTGAGGCCTCCAGGAAGCATCTTGTACTCTGCCTCAGCACCATCTATGATTCATACAATGAAATTAATAATACTGAAATTTAGTACCGATATTAAGAATAAGACATATACCTTAGGATCCGTGCAAGGCTGATTCCATCAAGATAAAAAGACAGCCCGCATAACAGCACAAACATTATTCCCATGGGTACAACCTCATAACTTTTTTCACGTTGTCTCAGCCCACCTCTTACATAGTTCACTATAATTTCCTTCTATCTTATGCCTTTGAAGTCATCCACGAACCTTGAGCACTGGTTCCCAGCCTCGCTTTCGGTAATGCTAAAAAGAACATAAGGCTTGAATTCGTGAAGTGCTGCGGGATTCACAAACACAACCCTTTTTCCCCATTCGTTCTCCATTGTCAACCAAGAAATCAAAGTCACCATTTTTCCTGAAAAAAAAACAGCGGAAAATGATGATGCATTATAGACCAAACAAAATCTCAAATTTACTTAAACCTATAATCAAAATCCTTCAAAGGGACCAAAAATCTCACTCATGAATGACACTACAACCTGTGCCTTTGTGCAGGGTTTCCCGAGCCGAGCACACTTCACCTGACCTGATAGACAACACCCCAGCATGTCAGATTATGTAATCGTCCTTGTCTGAGGTAATCAAAAAGAAAGAGGCAAAAGGATACCAAAAGTCACATCAATCTTCACGTGACCTCCTGAGACATTAGCACCAACTGATATAGCCATAGATAGTGCAAAAGCATGTGTTATCGATGCTGAAATAAGTCCAGCCGGTATCGCTAAATACCTAAAATATGAGAAACCGTTTTTATGTAAATCTGAAGCGCTATTGTTTGTGTGTCTAGGATGGAAGCGCTAAATACCTATGGAATTGGACCGACATTCATTGTAGTTTCCAGTTACACCAGCAGGAACCACGTATCCATTATCTGTTGACATTCCATTGTCTATAGCCAGCATTAAATCTGATCTTGTTTTTGCATCGTGGCTAGTACCTACATTTTAAAAAAACTTGTTAAGAAGTGAAAGCTATTATAATATATAGAAAACACGATACGTTAACAGCTGTATAGATCCATTCAAATTGCTGATTAAGCAATAAAGAGGGTATTCATAGTTTCTACTAACATTTGGGTCACAGTTTCTAAAAGCAAATATCCAGGATAAGTGAAAACGAAAACAAACCCTCTCGGACACACCCCAGTATGTATTAATCCAAATTCATATACAAAAACATATGCAATCATATCAATCACTAAGTTAAAATTAGGCAAATTGTTGATATCAGGACTGCAATTTCACCGCCATACCTACATTATAATGTCATACAATAAGGGTGTTTGATATCATATAATGTATTTTAATGATGGTGTAAAATAGATAATATCTGTAACACCCGGTAATTTTCCAAACCTTTTCACTAGCCAAATATTTATTTTTCCGTCACCTTAGTATTTAAACTTTTTCCTGAACTTATTTGAACTTGAGAAATAGTAGATATCTTGATAAACGTGAGCGTTATCCCTTTTATTATGCTGGCACAACCTAGAAAGCACGAAACGAATCGATTTGCCAAATAAATTAACTTCGAGAAAGTGTGGAAACTGTAGAGGTAGGTGAATATGTTTCCATTTAAAAACTTAAAAACTTTGTGTATCAAACACCCGATGAAGTGTGACGTAATATGAAAAGTGCCAACAATGATCATACAACATCTAGAGATGGTATAAAGTAAACTACAACACAAGCACAATCAAACCATGGCACAAACATAATCAACATAACATAAGCAACAAACCACACAAACATAAACGCAATGAAAATATAAATATAAAGCGATAAAGACTAAAATAAAAGTAAAGAGATAAGAAAAGAAGGCACAAACCGGACACGATGGTTTATAGTGGTTCGGTCACGAAGCTCCTCTTCGCCCTACTCCACTCTCCGAGTACCCAACTCGAGAGTTACTTCACTAATCAACAAGCTTCCTTCAGGCGGAGAAAACCGTACAACGTCGCTTATCCTTATTTTCGACACTAAGCTAAATGTCGAGTACTAATCTTAGCTAGTACCAATCTACCACGATCCACACGATCTACTCACAATTTACCCGATCTACCCTTGATCCAGTTGATCAACATACAAGCCCACAAGCTACAAGAGATCTCCAAGATCTCAACAAGATCACAATGATCTACTCCCACTTGACTCAATCTACCCTTGATCCACTTGATCAATACACAAGCCCACAAGCTACAAGAGATCTCCAAAATCTCAACAAGATCACAATGATCTACTCTCACAAACTCTCAAAAGAAAAATGAACTTGATGTATGCAAGGATACAACAAGTATGTAACAAGTGTTACAAGTGCACTAACTATAACTACAACACTTTGTATCTTTGTGATACTATGTGTTCTTCTCTTGCACTAGTAGAGGAATGAAGGTGATCTCTTGGTTGGATGAAATGATCACTCTTAAACAAACTAAGACTCACTAAATGATCAAAAAAAGTGATCTAAATAAGAAGGGATTAGACCAGAGAAAACTAACCAGAAAAATCAAGTTGGAAGTGTAAAATGGTCCACTATTTATAGGCAAAGAAAAAACTAGCCGTTACATACGGACGGTACCACTAAATACCCGACGGTACCACTAAATTTAGTGGTACCATGGTACCGTCCCAGACGGGGACGCTCCAAATTTTGTTTTTAGTGGTGAAAGTTTATTTGGGGAAGCTTGGAGCTGATTTGGGGGGGAAATAGCTGTTGGGACTTTTAAACTTATTTTTCATAATAAAACATTTCTTTTTAATTGAAAAATAATTTGTATAATGTATTTTTGAAAAAATATTTTGTCACATTAAAAATGTGAAGTTTAGAACAAAAAATTAATTTCTTTGATCGTTCGTCAAGTTTAAATTTGTTTGTTCATACCTTGAATGATTTTCGTCGGGATGAAAATCTACGACTCTGTTGAGGCATACTTGATACGTTGAGAGATGTTGATGTAAGTATGCGTTGATGATTTGTGTTTACAAGTAACTTGCGCATTTTACGTTATGCATTACATGTTACATGTTTGTCATTATTAAAATCGAAGAAACCGTTTAGTTTAAATATCGTAATATTTGCACTAACAATCTCCCCCTTTTTGATGATGACAAACATGTAAACCGTAACCCATAGTAAAATGTAAAAGTTACCTGTTTACACTCCCTTCTCCCCCTTTTGTCGAAGTAAAAAGGTAGTTGCCTCGAGCTCTCCCTTGAATTCACTCTCTACTCCCCCTTATTGCTCTACTATCATTTCTTCCCAAAAAGGCGAGCTTGCATCATCCCAGTGAAGTCTTCTATCACCACTATTAGAAAGACTTCGTGCTATGTATTCAAATACTCCCGAGCTCCCCCTAGCTCGATGCTCCCCTATGGTGATTGAATCTGTTAGTGCAAACAGTCTCGTTGGGGAGATTGTTAGTACAAGCAGTCTCGTTTGTTTTGATTGATGACAAACATGTAACTTGATACATAACGTAAAATGTACAAGTTACTTGTAATCATATCTTTTCTCAACATACATTCAACACCTCTCGAGTCCTCGTATGATACAACACAGGTTCGTACATGTTTGTTATGTGACATTATGATCAAACCCTTAACAAACCATTTAGAATGTTTAAAATACGGCTAGGTCATTAAGTATTTTAAAAAGACTAACCGTTCTACTTAGAACCTCATTTCACATTTTGCATATATAAGTATTCTTACTTGTACATCATGTTTCCTAAGTTTAATAGGATAAGTACACTTTAGGTGTCAAATTAACATGATACATCTTGGTAAACATATATTAGTTAAGCTAGTATATACATGCTACATGATCACTAGGATACATGTTACATACATATATACATTTACATGTTTATGTTTATTTCTTAAATTAGAAATATTTAACATGACATCATGGCATGCATCACTTACATATCTTGGAAGATTTATAATATATTTTGTATAGATCTTCAAGCTAACAAGTTGACTTTTGAAGATATGGCAAGATATGGTAAGATATGGAAAGATTTGAGAATCTATTAGCTGGCAGACACCGGCGGATCCAAATGGTATAAAGGACGGATCCCGACGGATCCCTTTATTTGGATCCGCCGGGTAAAATTCTTGTTGGCTATAAATAGCAGCCAATTGTTTACCCACTGCCTCACCACTTTGAATACATATTCCCTCTACCCTTTGCATACATTTAGATCAATAGAAAACCATGTAGAAACACACATTAATCACTCATTTCATAATGATCATAATGTTACTAACTTTCATTATGTTGTAAGCATACACTGTTAATGATCCTGTGAAGCAAGCTTAAGATCATGAGACATCATCCATAGCATACTTCCTGATCCACCAAGAAGGTTTGAAGATCTTGAAGTCATTATCCACCATAGCATTCCAACATATGAAGATTCAAGGGCACTTGACATCCTCAATGATTGAAGACTTCTTATTCAAGAAGTTCATGTAGATTACATATGCATATATGAAGATCCATCACAACAAGTTTATGGAGCTTGTGATCTTCATTCATTGAAGGCTTCCTATCAATGGAAGTTCATTTAGATTAGTCATTCATATCCATGACCCATTTATGTCATGGATCATCATTGTAATCTATTCATACTAGATTAGGTGGTTTATGTGTTTGTGCCATAAAACACAAGGTTTCTATGTTGGGCCATAAAACATAGAGGGAGTGGTTGTACCCTTGTAAAGAACTCGGTATCTAGCTTAGTACCGGAAAAAGGTTAAGCAACGACGGGAGTGGTTGTACCCATGTAAAAGAACTCGACATCTAGCTTAGTGTTGGAAATTGTATAGGCGACGTTAGGCTGGTTCTACCTCGAACTAGATCCCGGTATTTAGCTTTGTACCGAAAAAAGTGTAAGCGACGTGTGCAAGGTTTTCTCCGCCGAGAAGGGAGCTTGTTGATCTAGTGAAGTAACTCTCGAGTTGGGTACTCGGGGAGTGGAGTAGGGCGGAGAGGAGCTCCGTGACCGAACCACTATAAATCATCGTATTCGGTTTGCACTTTCTTTTACTTATCTCTTTACTTTTATATTTGCATTATGTGTGGTGTGACTTGTAGATAATACTTGTGTGACAACATGTTTTAACTTATGCAAGTTAGAAACATCTTTCATATTAGAACAAGCTTAAACGGACATTTGATACAACAAGTTTTAATTTTAAGATTTTAAAACGGTAACGTATTCACCCCCCCCCCCTCTACGTTTTTACAGAATCCCCTTGTTTATTTACCTTAGTATCTAGCGGATCCATGGATCAAATTCATACAAAGGCTTTTCCTACATCAAGGGTTAGCTTCGTGCAACATAATATATAAAAGAATAGGAGCAACACTATAGGGATAGAATGCTCATAGCAAGACATGCAAAGGTTAAACTATGTTAAAGTATAGCTACCAAAAAAAAATGAGTTTGATGAGGTATGTAAGCATATCAAAGTATGCTAGAGGTCAGATATGTGATGAAAGTGTGCTAAAGAGATAAAAACGACGAAGAAAGCCCAAGACAGTTGAGCGACACAAAAATGTGAATGCGTAATGCAATTCAAAGACACTAGAGAGTCACAACTTGACCGAAAACCTAAGGTGTAATTGTTTAGCCAATCACACTAACAAGAACGAGATTCGTTCGTTGACTGACACATAATATGACTTCTTCCAAGTTGTCATTAGGAAGGCAAGTTCTAACAAACCTTTTGAACAACATGATCATCTACCTAAGATGATTGGTGTTAATGATAGGTTGTTGATAAGACATACTCTAAATGATTACTATTATGAAAAGTCATGCCATAAAGTAGACTCGATAGAAGTTATGCCAAAAAAAATGAAAATGTTAACGGTAAGCACTTAGATGGAAATGATTCCATAAGATGGGAAGTGTTGGATTTGACCTTTGAGGAAAGGTGGGAAAGATGGTTTAGATTAATATATCGTTTGCATTGACAATGAGATGCATGATATATTTCAAAAGAAAATGTGCATGTGATCCTAACAGGGTTGTGGGTGGATATCTCTAACGAGGTTGAGGTAACGAAGTTCTAGATTTCTAGTTTGGATGATCCTAGTTGTGTGTTAGAGATAATTTGGTGCATGAAGGGTTTCGTGTGATTGTGAGGATTGAAGGTTATTGAACTAACTATCACTATCCAAAGTGAGGAATAGCTGTAAGGTTTGAGTGTAATGATCGATGGGTTGAAGCTTCTTAGACTAACTATCACTGTCAAGAGTGAAGTGTAGCTAAAAAGGTTTGAGTGGGATTGATATAAGGGTTGAGTGTGATGATGAATGGTATTAATGTGAGGTTTGAAGATGAGATGCAAGATAAGCTTGCAATGGTGAGGCCTTATATAGGCAAGAGTTGTGGGATTTGAATTAAAGTTGGTGGTAGTGTCCTATGGTGTAGTGAGGGAATCTTAAGGTGTATGTGAGTTTGTAAAATTTTGCAGGTTTGAGGTTAGGGATGCAGGGATCTAGAGGAAACAGTGAAAATTCGTCAAACAAGGGCACTGTACCACTAAATACCACACGATACCGTTAAATTTATTTGTACCGTGGCCTATTTAACGGTACCGTGACTTGGAAGTCACGAATTTTCCTGTGCAGCCAAGTTCTGGGCAGCTAAAGGGAAGTTTTTTAGGGAATAAGAACCACATATGTGTGTTCTTGAGAGTGTTTGTTAAAAGACTATATGAGTGTGTTTTCGCTCCCCCTTAATCGATGACCATCCGGACAAGATATGTTAAAAAAATAAAGAGGAAAAAAAACGTTGACGGAAGCGTTGAGCTTAGTAACGTCATGACAAGTGGTGGATAGCATACAATAAGCTTCACCTTTGAAGTCACGTAGCTCTTCTCAATCATTTTGAATATTCATAGAACATTCATATGATGAGGCATGTGATTACGTGGAAATATGCTAAGGGTTAGGAAGATAAAATCTTCAAGGTTGTGGGATTAGTGATAAGGTTCTAGTGGGGTTATCTATGTTGATGAAGAAGGGTTATCTCAACTTATCCTAGCGGCTCTTCGCTTGAAGTGTATGGAAGATGAGTAGGATGCGGAAGCATTGGTAGTGTAGAACGAAGGTTGAAAAGTGTAGATAAGTTGAGAAGATAATGGATACGGAAGTAACCAAACATATGATGTGTTTAGTACTACGCGGAAGTGAAAGGGAAAAAGCTAAGGAATCAGAAGATAGACAAAATCTATTCTAATAGGAGACGGTTCTGGTTCAAGACTACATCGAGTGGGTTTCGATAGTGCTTTTGAAACAGTGAGAATTGAAAACAAAATAAATTGCCTCAGTAGACAACGGTCTGACGGTACTGTTAAATTTAGCGGTATTGCCCCCTATTTAAGGGTATCGTGACCTGCTGAGGTCAGTTTTGACCCAGAATTAGATTTTTGACAAAGAAATTTCACATATGTTGTGATTTTTCTGGACCTTAGATTAAAGGAATTTATACCAAATAAATTCGTTTATGAATGAATCCAACGGGATTTGATAAACGCTGATCGAGAATGAGAGATGACATTTAATTGCATTTCGCAAATTAAATATACTTTAAATATTTTAGATGAAATATTTAAGTTGCCATTGGAATTTAAGAGGATTTTACGAATAAATCTCGCTGATTTAGTGAGACTTTTCGACATGAGGAGAGAATTTATACATAATAAATTCTTTTTACGAGATGAACAGTACTAGACGAGAAGAGATGACTTTTATATTTTCGAGAAAATACATAGGTAGTCGTTAGAGCAATGTGAAGGATGACTTAATATTTCCAGTGAAATATTTAAAAAGTCATGAGACAAGACACAATATATGACTTCAATATTTCTAGTGAAATATTCAAGTAGTCATAAGAGGAATGTGAAGGATGACTTAATATTTCCAGTGAAATATTTAAAACGTCATGGGATGAAACATAAGAGACGACTTCAATATTTTCAGTGAAATATTCAAATAGTCATAAGAGGGATGTGAGGGATGACTTAATATTTCTAGTGACATATTTAAAAAGTCGCGAGACGAGAAGTAAGGGATGACTTTAATATTTCGAGTAAAATATTTAAGTAGTCATAAGAGGGATTTAAAGGACGCATTTCAACACATAGGAATTGTGAAATTCACGGAATGTGTTCCATCATTCCTATACCTAGACGAAGATGGTTAGAGGATTCTCGTTTGAGAGGTTCGGTTGATTTACGGATTTCGATGTGCTTCGCACGCGAGTGTTTCACGGGGTTTTGAAAGACGTAAAGCAAGGCCTATGGTGTTGATTCGCAGCAGGGTTTGGGATCTTAAGAAGTGTATATTCACACGAGGATGAAAGGAACCACTAATCACTTATATAGTAACTCGTGAGTCCTTTGTCACCTGAAGGTTGATGTTAGCTTTTAGCTTTTGGATGCGCGTTTTAACATATGTTGTTAAAAGGCTTGAATATGATGTTTCGGATATGACATTTAACAATTACGATCGCAAGTTAAACTTACTTGAATATTTCGGATGAAATGTTTAAGTTGTCAAACCTACTCCGAGTTCTACTGGGTTCGTATCTAACCTCCCCATGACAAAGGGTGTATTACTTGGAAGGAAGCGAAATGATGACCAAGGAATTAGGACAATTTCGCGACTACTCTAACTTATAGGCTTTAACACTAGTGTATGACTATATGACGTCTAAGAGTTCATTGTGATAGGCATACCTAATTCATTATGTGTTAAAAGGACATAGTGTGGGTGCAAAATTTACAAGCAAATCATGTAAAATGTACATAAGGAATAAATGCAAACATCATGCAAAACATGATAATCATTTAGCATTTAAGATCATGAAGACATTCAATCATATCTTACGAGAACATGTTATCATTTTGAAACACATATTTGGGATGCAAGTAATCTAGGTTCGCTAAGGAGGATCCTAATTACTACTTGTTCAAAATGAAATCCTAACAGGAGATAAAGTTCACCGATGTAAACTATCTTTAGTCAAATGTAGGAATGAAAAATTTTCAAGTTAGAGAATGAGTATGAGACTATCACTAGTGGTGCTCAATTCAGGCTAAACACGATCATTTTTACGGGTTATACCACAAATCCAACTTCTCTCCTGGAAGCAATTCAACCATTAGGTCAAATTGAATTTCTAGTGCGATAGGTTCTCCAGTAGTCATTCTCATGTTAGAAAAATTCAAATTCCTATATTTGCCTATCGAATCATAGCAAAGATGATATTAGCTTATTTCGCTAATACATGGCCTAATATTACTCAACTAACCATATTTTGAAAGTCGGTTAAGAAGATGACATGTCTTACACAACTCCTAACAAAGGCAAGCAAAATGTTTTTATTTTGTGTTTGAGATTTAGAGGTTATTTGGTGGAGATGGTGCATTTTATGATCTCTTGGATAACACATTTGTTTGTTGAGTTGTTGCATGTTATTTTAACATGATTTGGTTTCCTAGAACCAAGAGATGCTCTAATGTGATACAATGTAGAATCTACTACATCGAGAGTGTTTCAAGAATGCTCCTTTGCATATCTTGAGAAAAGAATCTAGTAAAGGTTGTTTACCTCAATAGATCTTGTGAGTATTATATTTGAAATGAGACATATTGTATATTTCAACATATATGCTTTTCTAAGAGGAAACTTATCAATCTTACGAATGCTTAGTAAAACAAGTATTTTAGTGTATGACCAATATTACTTGTTTATGCAATGACACATGTTGTATTGGGTTATTATTCAAATCTAATATCCTATATTTGTTAAACAAGATGCAATGTATTCTCTTGTAACACAACCATTCATGTTACAAAGAAAATAAGATGCAAAGGATATAAGTTATCCTTTGTCAATCTTTTGATCAGAGAAATACATGTGATATTCTCGAAGATTGATGACTTACATAATAGTTAATAACATATTATGTGTGACACTTTTACTAGACATGTGATTTTGAGTGTTAAGTGGTTCATGAGCAAAGTTTACATATGTTGTTTGTTTGCTCGTGTTTGGTTTTTTGGAAATTACACATTTACTAATTGCATTGCAATGTAAATTACTTGTATATTTTGGATGAAACATCCAAGTTGTCAATCCTACTTAGTTGTGTATTTTATGCATCTTTTAAACATATAAGTTTAATGTATGGAACACAACCATTGGACAAGAAGACTCAATATGGCATCTTCAACACAACTGTGAGTTATGATCCGATGCATATTATTTTCGTCTTGAGAGGAAGTCATTATTTTCATAACAACCGAGTGTAATTGAGTATGTTGATTCAAGATAATATATTTCGTTGTATTTTGATGTTATCTTGAAGCCAGACAAATAATGACTCCAATTTCATGTCCATACTCGAAAACTTGTGATGAACTCAAATAAGTACATTTTATTACCATCATTTATCCTATGTATTTGACTTGTTTTATTATATTATATATGAGAATTGATACTTAATCGTTTACTTTTGTAATTCTCAGATAAAAACAAGCATTTGGTGAAACTAAGCGATTTTGGACTAAAAATGGAGCAAAACAAGCAAGATTGGAAAAGTCTACTGAATTGAAGAGATTAAGGACCATTGCCTGACTTTGAAGAATGCGCCGCATGGATTTATCCCATGCGCCGCATATGAAACCTTGGTCAACGAGAAGAACCAACTTGTTTTACTCCAGATGCGCCGCATGAAGCTCCTGATATGCGGCGTATCAATCTCAAGACTTCACCAGATTTCCAAGATATTGAAGAATACTCGCGAATATTATAATCTTGGACCCCACGCGAAGTTACCTTGATACGCCGCATCGGACCAATCCGATGTGCCGTATCGGCCATATACAATCCTTACCAAGAATTCAAGAAATCAAGTGAAGATTAGAAGCTTAATGAAGAAGTCAGGATTACAAGTCGACACTTGAAGATGCTTTCGTATTTTGGCCATAAAATCTTCATCCGGACTCCGATTTAGTTGATTCAAGCGGCCACGGAAAGAGAAAAAGAAAATCTATCTGAATTTGAAGGAGATGCGGCGCATCTGGTCTTTAGATGCGCCGTATTGGGAGATGAGGCGCATCTGGTCTTTAGATGCGCCGTATTGGGTCAGTTTCAGACTTGGAGGCTACGTTTACTTATAGATGCGGCGCATCTAACTCTCTAGATGCGCCGTATCGACCCAGATTTCAGAAACTATAAATACCGAACTCATTAACGAATTAGGGCATCTTTGGGAACCCTTAGGGCCATTCCCAGACGATCAAGGCCTCTCAAAACAGCAGAAGATCACCCTTGAAGACCCAATCATCCTTGAAGAACATCTCTAATCATTGTTATATTACTTAATCATTCGGTTAGCGTATCGTATTCACTATGTTTCATACTCTATTCATTATGATTATGTTTATGTACTTTGTTACAGAGATTATGGGCTAATACCCTTTGGTGTTAGCCAAGTTTATGATTATTTGATGGTTTAATTAGTTTCTAATTCGATTGGTTGCTTAGTCTTCGTTTTGATTACTTTATTAGTTTATACTTCATTAATATCGTTTAAGTGATTAATGTAAGCTCCTTAAGGGCTAAATATATATAAACATGGTAATCATTAAGCAGCTTTATGCGGGTTCTGATTAATTGTGACAGGATTAGTCAGTCAAAAAGACTTAAAATGGAATCTAGAATAGGATAGACATAAGTAATCATTCAGGGTTTACTCGCCGATAAGATTAGAGCCAACGCTTTGGTGACTTTTATTAGTGCATTGATAACCTCTGTGTCTAGCTGAGCATTGCTTGGGTCGCCATGCCCCTTCCTCGCCTATTTAGGATAGACCGCGCCTAGTCGTGAGCACCGTCACTACATGTCTTAGAAACTTATCAAAACTTAATCTTATATGACTAAACTTGGTTAACATGTTCTTCCTATCTTTGGTGTCTTCATACTTGTATTATTTGTTTTACTTAATTAGTTCATTAGAAAACCAAACTCGTGCCAGTCTCTCAGGCTGAACCCCCTTTTGCTTTAGTTTAGGATTAATTTAGTAGAGTCGAATACCTTTAGAATTAGTATATTAGAAATCTCACTCTTAGTGATCGACACCCTACTTACCAACTAGGCTACATTGATCGGGTACACTGCCCGTTAGTGTTGTTATAGGTTAAGTCGGCAAAATATAAATCTAAAACTTGATAAGGAATAATCACCTATACAACGACACATCAAGTTTTTGGCGCCGTTGCCGGGGAGTGAATTTATCTATTTGCTAGTTTTATTGGTATTTTTTCTGTTTTTAGTTTGTTTTTGTGTGTTTGGTTTGTTTGTCTGTTAGTTTGTTTATATTCTGTGTGTCTGTCTCAGAAGGGAGATACGGCGTATTCTTGTCTGTGAATACGGCGCATCTTTCTGTTTCAATATGGCGTATTCTTGTCTGTGAATACGGCGTATTGACGTTCTGTGGGCAAAATTTTTTTTTAGTTTGTGTGATTTTTAATTTTAAAATTTTCTAAAAAAAAAAAAAAAAAAAAAAAAAAAAAAAAAAAAAAAAAAAAGGATTGCAGGAAGCTAATACGGCGTATCCATTGTCTGTTGGATACGGCGTATTAACTTGTGTCGATACGGCGTATCTATTGTCTGTTAGATACGGCGTATCGATCTTCTGTGACCCAAAAATATTTTTAGTTTTTATTTTATTTTATTTTTAGTGGTTAATTAGTTTTTAGTATTTTTATTTTTTGTTTGGTCTACTGTTGTTCTTCTTGGTTGTTTTGTTTTTCAGGAAATCATGGTGATCGAGAAAAACATTAATGAACTGACCATGGAAGAATATTTCCAATATGCAAGATACGATGAAGAAAAGTGGTACACAAGATTCAAGAGAGAAACCAGGTTTGAATTGAAAGGGCACTTTCTAAAGGAGCTACGCGATAATGCTTTCAGTGGTGCAGAAAATGAGGATGCTAATGAGCATGTTGAAAAAGTGGTCGAGATCGTTGATTTGTTTCATACACCTCATGTAGGGAAAGACCATATAATGTTACGAGTATTCCCGATTTCACTCACTGGACAAGCATATCGATGGATTAAAACTATTCCTGCTAGAAGCATCACTACATGGGCCGATCTGAAGGCTAAATTTTTGAACAAGTATCATCCTCCATTAATGACTGCAAAGAAGGTTCAAGAAATCAACAACTTTAAGCAAAGACCGGAAGAAACGCTTTATTTGGCGTGGGACATTCTATATGGGTTTGGATGTGGCTACTCGGATGATTTTAGATTCTCAGAGTTTTATACCTAAAATGAATGCTAAAGACGCCTTAACCGCTATACATGAAAGAGCTGACCACTGTTTAAGGTGGTATGATGGGGCATTCAAAAGACATACAGGTAATGATGATTCTGAAAGTTTAGCTACAATTACTGTTCAAATAGATAACCTTGGCAGGGAAATAAATAAGATGAATGAAAGGATATATACCGTCGATAATCGCTACAAGGGATGCAATGGTCCTCACTCACCTTACCCACCAACTACACCACCACAAAAAGAGATCTATGACTTCAAAGAAGCCGTTTCTAAACTTATAAAAGATGGTGAACTATCAAGAAAAGAGTTGGTAGACACAAGTTATCATGAAGCACTTAAAGAGCACAATAAAAATACTACGGATTCAATACATCGTATTGAAGAACATTGCCGTAATATTATAAGCATACTTAGTGTCACAACAAAAGAAAAGAGTATGGTGGAAGGATGTAATGAGATTGATGCTATTAAACGTGATAATGTACAACCACAACATGATGAGATAAGTAATTCCGGAGTTAAGCATGATGACAAGGAAACAATAGATAACCTTCTTGTGGATTCTCAGGAAGAAAATAGGAATTCAGATCTCACGGACTCAGAAAGGCTAAACAGGTTTCGGGCTAACCAACATAAACCTGCCCCTTTCCCTAGGCCAAAACCGGAGGTACAATATCAATGGGAAAAAAATGGAAGAACTTACTTTAGCAATATTCCACCATCCGTCCCTTTTCCTGAACGCTTTAAGGTAAGTGAACCGTATATCCCACCCGGCCCTTTCCCTGGACGAATAAAGAGTTGATGCATACCCATTCCTTTCACTGGACGACCGAAGGTGGAAAACAAAAAGAAGCCATACAAGAAGAAAATAAAGAAGATGAAAGCTAGGAATCAACGGAATAAAAGAATCAAAAACACAAGCTCATGTGGAATCTACGACACAAATAGGTAACACCCTTGATTCTCCTTTTATTTTTACTAATGACATTGTTAGTGTTTCTAAACAGGTTGCAAAACCGAATGACGACGTGGTGGAATCTGTTACCTTACAACCTATCATAGACATCACACCACACGATGACACACAACTAGCACCTGTTAATGTTATCCACCAAATTTTGGTTGAACCTACAAAAGAAATAGATGATGAGCTCTTGGATAATACCATGGTTGAAGAGCAAGAAACTTTGGACTCTACATGGAAAGAAGAGGAGCTCGAAACGATACTCGCCATAGACTCTTTCACATCTTGTATAGAAGTTGAGGGACGCCTAACTACTGACAAGATTAATGAAGAACAATTCATGCACCCTCAATATATTAGTCTCTCATGTGGAATGTTCAAGACATCTAATTTATCAACCAAATCCGGAAAGGTAATGAGTGGAGATCACTACCCACTAAGGTACCATTTTTACTTGACATATCTTTCTACTATAGCAAATTTACACTCTTATAGTGTTTATTGCTATTTTCACCCACACGTGATTCCAAGTGGGGGGACGTACACCCTATTACCTAGTAAATAAGGGTGGAGTCTGGCTCGTGACTCGAACAAAAACAAGCGCTTCGTGGGAGGCAACCCATGCTTGTCTTTTATTTTCTTTTTAGATTATTTTATTTTCTTGTGTTTGTTTTTATTTGTTTCTTCTACATGACTGCTGTCCGATACAAACGATACGGCGCATCTGTGTACTAGATGCGGCGTATGGCATTTTAATTTTATACACAGCGCATTTAATAATTCGAATACGACGCACCTTTCCCCAAGATACGACGTATTCTGTTTTTAATAAGAAATTTTTCTAAACGTTAACGCCATACGGCGCATCTGTTTTTACAGATACGGCGTATTTATTATTTAAATTAAAAACAGTTTTCGAATTATTAAACAAATACGGCGTATCGATCTTTATCGATACGACGCATCTACTAAATCAAAAATCGATTATATTTATTAAAATCTGGATTTGTTACGATTTTTGATAATTTAAACTTGATACGGCGCATTCTAATTCATAAGCGGTGTATCTGTTTTCTGAATAAAAGTGTGATTACATTTTAACGTAATATGATACGGCGTATCCAACTTTCTGGATACAGCGCATCGTCCGCAGATATCAGCCATTTTTATTCTTTATATCCGTTTCTAAATTCATTAATTTATCTTCTAGCGAACAGATGCTACTGACGATTTTACCTATGATAACAGGTTTTGCTATGGAAGATATGTCAATGAACGGATATCTTGCTAAAGGAACAAAACAACATGATTAATGGATTGGCAATTGAGTGCACCAATTGTCAACGGTGCTTAACAAAGTTCTTTTGATAAAACACGATTTGAAAGGGATTACAACTAGAGGCGGAAAATCAACCTTTCAAATGTGATCGGTATTAAGGAGCTGAACGTGAGTCTAACTTGAAGACTCTGGAATAAAGACAAGTGCTGACCGGGAGACAACCCGGATTTATCTTTTAATTTTCTTTTCTGTGTCGAGTCTGTCAGACCTGCAGAAGATGCGGCGCATTTCCATCATAAGATGCGACGCATCACATGCACTGGTCATATCTTATTTAATTTTCTGCATTTTTTATTTTTCACTTTAAAACTTTCTGTCAGTTTATCTAATGCGGCGCATCCCTGGTTAAGGATGCGACGCATCTTTTATTCTGATTCGTATTTATTCCAGGCTCAATACGGCGTATCTTTTTCTATAAGATACGGCGTATCGACTGACCTGATGATTTGCAGTTTAATATTTCCTACAGGTTGTTGATGCGGCGTATCCAATATTCCATGGATACGGCGCATCGACACTCTGACCTGTAATTTTTAGTATTTTTATTTTTCTAACCAATGATTAACGAGATGTTCTCGAGTCTATTTTTCTGTGGTCTCTATATTTTTACAGGTCTGGACGATTGAAGATGTTGATGAACTCCCACATCTTATATGCTCGCATTCTTACATGGAGGATCATACCGAGCAAATCTCAGGGGAGTTTTCCGTTCTAATTCTTTCTATTTCCTGTTTTTAATTTCAAATTAAACAACGAGGATGTTGTTTATCTTAAGTGGGGGATGGAGAATTAGAACGTTACTTGTCCTTATTTTTCAAAAATTTGCTTAATATGTGCTTAATATGCTCAAATTTAAAATTTTTCTAGCATGTTTTTGTGAAATCAAAGTTGCATAACCCGCACACATGACCCCTATTTCCAAATTGTGAGGATTAAGCCTACTCAGTTTCCCAATATTTTACCCAAATTCCACAAAAATATGAGTGTGCCGGTGACTTGTAAACTTTAGAACTTGGCTTGTATACTATTCGAGACCACCATAATAAGTATTATTTATATAATTGGAGTGACCTGTCTAAAGCGGTAAATTTCTAGGATTACACCCAAAAAGCCTTATATGTTATGTGTTATTAACTAACTACACTGGTTAGTTAACCCCCGTATAAACCCTTTGTTACTCTCACTTTTAGAGTAAGATACCCCTAGAAAAACCCTTAGAGCCATTCCTTTCGTTTCTTACACCTTTGTTATAATGTTTCGTTACACCCTTACACCTTAGCCTACCCTGTAGATTAAGATCCGTGGTTGATTGCTTTAGGCAAATTGTGTTTCCTTACATTCCCTGTGTTCGCGTGCGTAATTCATTATCTTTGATTAGGTCGGGAAATTGCACGATGCAATTGGTGTGAAAGTAAATATTGTATAACTTTTATTTTATTTTCGTGTGTTTACTACTTTCACTATTATTTTTATATCTGAAATTATGAAGATTTTTTGTGATGGTGAAGTGGTGAAATTTTACACCATTAATGTTTTTATTGATTGAAAGCGAAAAAGAGAAAAAGAAAAAAAAGAAAAAGAAAAAAAAAGAGAAAAAAAAGAAAAGAAAAAAAAGAAGAAAAGTTGGAAGTTTGTTTTAACCAACTTATGTAAAGTTTTGTATTAAGTGGGAGATATCACCACTACTTGTTGTTGTATATTATATATATATGGATTGAATGGGAATTGGCAGTTATGGGAACGCCAATTAAGGTTTATACTTTGATTAAGATCTTGTTGAGTATAATTCGTGTCTACCTAAAGCGTGTGTTTCAAGTGTTAAAGCGTGAGTTATTCAATGATATGAGTCTTATTCATGGGATGGTTGGGATAGTGATTAACCACACTTAGGATTTTAATTTATTTGTTTTGTTTATTTTTCATTTTACACCAATTTATATCCCAAATATTATCCATACCCTATATTATTCTTTATCCAACCAAACCTTTGATTTATTGAGATTAGGGATTTGAGCAATCTTAGGTATCGTAGTCGTGGATTCGGCTATGTATTTATGATTTTGTCGCCCTTTTTGATATATTATTATTGGTAAAGTTTGGACCTATCTTTAGCCTATTCGAGTTAAGGATTTGAGCAATTGCAAGTATCGTGTTCGTGGATTCGATCATGTATTTGTGATTTTGTCGCCTTTTCTGGAATTTGAGATCGATAGTGATTAAGAATAATTAACCCTTAAGCCTAAAAACCCTTTTTACCGCTTTAGACTTGTTATTCCTTGGCTTTAGTGGGGGAGATGTGTATTATGGCCAAGCTTATGATAGAATACTCGTCACGACCGAGCAATTGAGCGAATTACTAAAATGTTACCACATAGATTAGTTGAGTGATTTCAGTGATTTCATTTTCCTATTTCGTGAGGTGTTTGGTTGTGCAATTGTGATAAAACGAATAAGTGCTTAATTATAAAAATACATCCTAATATCTTTTAGGATACATTTTCATAAGTTTTAATCTAAGGTTTACTTGAGGACAAGTAAAGTTCAAGTGGGGGGATATTTGATGAACTCAAATAAGTACATTTTATTACCATCATTTATCCTATGTATTTGACTTGTTTTATTATATTATATATGAGAATTGATACTTAATCGTTTACTTTTGTAATTCTCAGATAAAAACAAGCATTTGGTGAAACTAAGCGATTTTGGACTAAAAATGGAGCAAAACAAGCAAGATTGGAAAAGTCTACTGAATTGAAGAGATTAAGGACCATTGCCTGACTTTGAAGAATGCGCCGCATGGATTTATCCCATGCGCCGCATATGAAACCTTGGTCAACGAGAAGAACCAACTTGTTTTACTCCAGATGCGCCGCATGAAGCTCCTGATATGCGGCGTATCAATCTCAAGACTTCACCAGATTTCCAAGATATTGAAGAATACTCGCGAATATTATAATCTTGGACCCCACGCGAAGTTTACCTTGATACGCCGCATCGGACCAATCCGATGCGCCGTATCGGCCATATACAATCCTTACCAAGAATTCAAGAAATCAAGTGAAGATTAGAAGCTTAATGAAGAAGTCAGGATTACAAGTCGACACTTGAAGATGCTTTCGTATTTTGGCCATAAAATCTTCATCCGGACTCCGATTTAGTTGATTCAAGCGGCCACGGAAAGAGAAAAAGAAAATCTATCTGAATCTGAAGGAGATGCGGCGCATCTGGTCTTTAGATGCGCCGTATTGGGAGATGAGGCGCATCTGGTCTTTAGATGCGCCGTATTGGGTCAGTTTCAGACTTGGAGGCTACGTTTACTTATAGATGCGGCGCATCTAACTCTCTAGATGCGCCGTATCGACCCAGATTTCAGAAACTATAAATACCGAACTCATTAACGAATTAGGGCATCTTTGGGAACCCTTAGGGCCATTCCCAGACGATCAAAGCCTCTCAAAACAGCAGAAGATCACCCTTGAAGACCCAATCATCCTTGAAGAACATCTCTAATCATTGTTATATTACTTAATCATTCGGTTAGCGTATCGTATTCACTATGTTTCATACTCTATTCATTATGATTATGTTTATGTACTTTGTTACAGAGATTATGGGCTAACACCCTTTGGTGTTAGCCAAGTTTATGATTATTTGATGGTTTAATTAGTTTCTAATTCGATTGGTTGCTTAGTCTTCGTTTTGATTACTTTATTAGTTTATACTTCATTAATATCGTTTGCGTGATTAATGTAAGCCCCTTAAGGGCTAAATAATATATAAACATGGTAATCATTAAGCAGCTTTATGCGGGTTCTGATTAATTGTGACAGGATTAGTCAGTCAAAAAGACTTAAAATGGAATCTAGAATAGGATAGACATAAGTAATCATTAAGGGTTTACTCGCCGATAAGATTAGAGCCAACGCTTTGGTGACTTTTATTAGTGCATTAATAACCTCTGTGTCTAGCTGAGCATTGCTTGGGTCGCCATGCCCCTTCCTCGCCTATTTAGGATAGACCGCGCCTAGTCGTGAGCACCGTCACTACATGTCTTAGAAACTTATCAAAACTTAATCTTATATGACTAAACTTGGTTAACATGTTCTTCCTATCTTTGGTGTCTTCATACTTGTATTGTTTGTTTTACTTAATTAGTTCATTAGAAAACCAAACTCGTGCCAGTCTCTCAGGCTGAACCCCCTTTTGCTTTAGTTTAGGATTAATTTAGTAGAGTCGAATACCTTTAGAATTAGTATATTAGAAATCTCACTCTTAGTGATCGACACCCTACTTACCAACTAGGCTACATTGATCGGGTACACTGCCCGTTAGTGTTGTTATAGGTTAAGTCGGCAAAATATAAATGTAAAACTTGATAAGGAATAATCACCTATACAACGACACATCAACTTGTCAATTAGATTCGTTGATGATGATATCAATCATAATTTGAATAATGAATTGATATGTACTCGTAATCTTTCTTGACCCTCACGATCACTCCTTTTAAAAAGAAAATAAAAATTTAAGGAATGTGTTCCATTTATTCTAATACTGGTTGTATGTGTGAGGTTAATGACATATTAACTTACTACTTCGATATTGTCATTTATTTTTATTTTCGAAAAACTATTTATATTATTAAGTAGAATATTCTTTGTTTTTCGACATCTCATTAGTATAAAAATAATTATCTTAACTATTTTTATACAACATACGTAAAATACTAAATGTTTAAAATATTTTGTATGTGTGTTAGATCAATGCAAGTTTAATACATTTTCTTTTACTTAAATACTAATGTATTAATATAATATTTTGTCTTGTTTAGACAACCCATGGTCAAGTAAGACAAAATGATGTAATGTTTTAGAGATCATCTTACGGATTTTATGAAAGTGTTAAATATTTTGGGGTGATATATTTTTTACACTTAAACCTTTGGGAAAATAATTGTGTAAGACAATATCTTTCGACACACATGATCAATCAACTTAGTTTCTATTCCTAAGAAGGTTACGAAAACATTTTAAAACTTGCAAGATGTCGAAAACACATATGCAAGAAAAGTGGTCTATGCCTATATGCAATGCAAAATCAATTAAGCAACTTAGTGCAAGAAGTCTAGTCTAAGTCCTATTAACGCATAAACTAAAAAAACTAATAATTAACACATAGCAACAAGGCATATAAAACGCTTGTGATTATAGATATAATTAGCTCAACTAAAGATAACAATAAGCACACAAAAATATTAACTAACAATACTAAGACACAAAGAAAAACAAATAGACATTTAACATAACACAAAAAAATACTTATCGTCATTTTGTATATTAAGTATAACAATGTATACTAAGCTTGATTTTATTTGAAAACGAATTAGTTTCCTCCCAATTTCAAAGATTTTTACCAAGTCACTTTCAAAACACGTCAAGGTTCAAAAGCTGAAACGCCCTTTTTCAGGTTAACCAAAAATTTACGCAAATGGCATGACCAAAAAGACCTTTAGTTGAAAATCAAGGACTCTAATATACTTTCATTCAGAACTAATTCAAAATATATATATATATATATATATATATATATATATTTAAAAATATATATATATAAATAAATATATATATATATATATATATATATATATATATATTTCAAATGAAAGTATACTCAACTTCGTTTAAAATGATGGGTGACATGACTCCTACGGACTTATGGTTGATTTTATATGAATTTATGAAAATGACCCAATACTGAAAACAGACACAAAGATGCACGATACCTTTAAATACCCCACGGTACCGTTAAATATAACAGTACCGTCCTATATTTAGTGGTACCGTTACCTGTTTCCTGATTCAGTTTATTATTTTAGTGCGGCGACTCGACGGAAAGATGTACAATTTATTAAACTAAATACCGAACATATAAAAAATATATTAAGCATCATTTCCACGTTTATGACTAAGAAAGACATTTACGATAATACTTTTTCTACAAAATAATGGTTTGTCCCAAACACTCCATTCAAAACCGCATGACTTTTTTACTCGTTCTAGAGACATGACCAGACACTTACAAACTATATTCTTTTATTGGTTTAAGAAAACCTTCAAGCTAGTATGACAAAGTATACTTAACATCAAAACTTGTAAGTATTAAGCAACTAAATACTTTTCATATTTTATCACCTTCATGGGTAATTTGATACATGGATCGTACTCAATTTTGAAAACCATTTGTTTTAAAATTTTGAGCGACGTGGCTCTGGTACCAGTTGTGGAAACCGAAGAGGAGGGGTGAATACGTGTCCATTTAAAAACTTAAAAACTTTGTGTATCCAACACCCGATCAAGTGTGACGTAATATAAAAAGTGTCAACAATGATCATACAACATCTAGAGATGGTAAAGTAAACTACAACACAAGCACAATCAAACCATGGCACAAACATAATCAACATAACATAAGCAAAAAACCACACAAACATAAACGTAATGCAAATATAAATATAAAGCGATAAAGACTAAAATAAAAGTAAAGAGAATAGTAAAGAAGGCGTAAACCGGACACGATGGTTTATAGTGGTTCGGTCACGAAGCTCCCCTTCGCCCTACTCCACTCCCCGAGTACCCAACTCGAGAGTTACTTCACTAATCAAAAAGCTCCCTTCAGGTGGAGAAAACCGTACAACGTCGCTTATCCTTATTTCCGACACTAAGCTAAATGTCGAGTACTAATCTTAGCAAGTACCAATCTACCACGATCCACACGATCTACTCACGATCTACCCAATCTACCCTTGATCCAGTTGATCAACATACAAGCCAACAAGCTACAAGAGATCTCCAAGATCTTAACAAGATCACAATGATCTACTCCCACTTGACTCAATCTATCCGATCTACCCTTGATCCACTTGATCAATACACAAGCCTACAAGCTACAAGAGATCTCCAAGATCTCATCAAGATCACAATGATCTACTCTGATAAACTCTCAAAAGAAAAATGAACTTGGTGTATGCAAGGATACAACAAGTATGTAACAAGTGTTACAAGTGTACTAACTATAACTACAACACTTTGTATCTTTGTGATACTATGTGTTCTTCTCTTGCACTAGTAGAGGAATGAAGGTGATCTCTTGGTTGGATGAAAGGATCACTCTTAAACAAACTAAGACTCTCTAAATGATCAAAGAAAGTGATCTAAATAAGAAGGGATTAGACCAGAGAAAACTAACTAGAAAAACCAAGTTAGAAGTGTAAAATGGTCCACTATTTATAGGCTAAGAAAAAACTAGCCGTTACGTACGGACGGTACCACTAAATTTAGTGGTACCGTGGTACCGTCCCAGACAGGGACGCTCCAAATTTTGTTGGTGAAAGTTTATTTGGGGAAGTTTGGAGCTGATTTGGGGGGGGGGAATAGTTGTTGGGACTTTTAAACTTATTTTTCAAAATAAAACATTTCTTTTTAATTGAAAAATAATTTGTAAAATGTATTATTGAAAAAATGTTGTCACATTAAAAATGTGAAGTTTAGAACAAAAAATTTATTTCATTGATCATTCGTCAAGTTTAAAACAAAATTTGTTTGTTCATACCTTGAATGATTTTCGTCGGGATAAAAATCTACGACCCTGTTGAGGCGTACTTGATACGTTGAGAGATGTTGATGTAAGTATGCGTTGATGATTTGTGTTTACAAGTAACTTGCGCATTTTACGTTATGCATTACATGTTACATGTTTGTCATTATTAAAACCGAAGAAATCGTTTAGTTTAAATATCGTAATATTTGCACTAATAGAAAGTTATACGTATTTATACTCGTTTTTACTAGGAAAATTATTTCGGAAACAATGGCGCAAGTTTCATAATTTTACGTGTCCGATTGATACGTCAAATGGGTCCCGCAGTGATTACATCAAAAGTTTCCCCTACTTGGCAACTATACCCCCTCTGCCCACCTTTTACATTCGCACCCCCTCCACTTTCATTTGTACACGTTTGACCCTTCCCTTTCATATATAACCCCTCCACTCTCTCTCTCTCCTCATAAAACACACACACATATTCATACCTTTCTCTCTCTACCCTCGCCGGAACCCTACAGGCTGCCACCACCATCGCTAGAAAATTTTTCGGCCAACCTCCCAAATTTACCCCAATCATAGATCTCGACGTCCCCGTCGTTTCTGAAGTATTTGAAGACATTTGGAGCCCGTTTGGTTTGTGACCGTACACCACCGCCGCCGTCACCGTGCACCACCACCTCACCGCTACACCTCCACCACCTTCTCTTTCCCTCGCGGTATCTCACGCGCCCCCTTTTCTCTTTTTATTTCCACTTTTAATAAAACCCTAACCCTAACTTTTATATAAAAACGATTTTGCTAATAAAACTTGTTTAAACCTATTGTTTTGATATAAAACCATGTGGATCTAACTTTTGAAACCATAACTCGGCCGGACTCGGTCCGAGTCACGGCGTGGCATAGGCTTGGGTTTGGTTTTGTTTGTGTGGGATTTGGATTGGACCGTGTTTAGCCGAGAGCCACAACGGCTCGGTTGGGTTTAGTCGTGACTCGAGGGAGTCACGGCAAGGGTATTATTGGTTTGTTTGTGTCACGGTTTGGTTTTGGTTGTGGTTTGTGTCCTAGCCGAGAGCTCAAAAGGCTCAATAGAGTCGAACCGTGACTCGTGGGAGTCACGGCTATGGTCTTGTTTGAGTTGGTGTGTAGCCGAGTGTAGGATTTGGATTGTGTTGTGTAACATGAGCCGTGACCCAAGAGGGCCACGACTTGGTTGGTTTTGAAGTTAGCTGAGACCTCTTAAGGTCTTGGTGTCGAATGAGTCGAGTCGGGACTCAAGGGAGTCTCGGCCGTGGCGTACTCGAGGATTGAAAAACCCCGAGTTAGAGTTTTGGTATTAGTTTAGTTTCGGGTTTATGTTTGGGTCGAATGGGCTAAGTAAACCCATATTGGGCCTGGACTTATTAACTTTGGGCCGTTGACCCAAAGTGAGCCCACTATGTTGTGTAAGTTAAGTATTGGGCTTTGGGCCATGTAATGTATTTTATTTTATTGTTTTGTCACTTATTATTTATTTGTTTGTCAATATGGTGTTTCGGACAAATATTTGGATAACTTGAGATATGATTTGGACATTGGACTTGGATATTGTAATAACCTATGCTTGGATGAGATTGGACGCTATTGGATTTACGGTATTAGCCGAGAGACCTTATGGACAATTTTGGTACTTGAGAAGGAAGATTATGTTAGACTCATAAGATGTGACGATAAAACTTATATTATTCAAGATTCGTAACGAATTGGAAATGCTTTATAAACGGACGCATCATGTCCAAATTTCGATAAAACCTTTTATGACTTAATCGTTTCTAACTATTTAATATCCTGATGTGCGTGTGTATTGTGCTCTAGTTTATACCCACGGTATGTCGTTGTTGGGAATTATGATACGAATCAAGAGAAGACAACTTAGGTCTGGTAGTATATCAGAGTTAGGTCTGTCTTTGTAATTAGGTCTGGTAATGCAAAGTTAAGTCTGGTAGTATGTTTAAGTCTGGTTGACTTATAATGTTAAGTCTGGTCGTGAAGTTAGGAAAGTCTGTTAGAGATAAGTTAGGAAAAGATACAAAACGTGTAAGTATCTTTATAGAAGATTTGTGAATATCTTCTTAGTCGGTTAGTATTAGGGTTTCCTTGTGTTATAAAAGGATCCCTAAAGATTGTTAGTTCGGTGTGTGAGTTGTACGAGTTCACTATTGTGATTAAAATCAATATACGAAGTTAGTGATATCTCTGTGTGTGTTCTTCATTGTTCTTGTTAAGATTCCGCATTAACATCAACAATTACCTAGGGTTTCTCACTTAGATTGGTTCGGATTTATCCTAACCATCTAATAGGTATTCAAGACTACTTAGAGATCCACTTATAATTTGTGGACCAACAAGTGGTATCAGAGCAAGGCGAGAGACTCTGAATTCGAAGAACACTTAATCTCAAAAACCTGATTCTCACTCAAATCACCCTACACGATGTCTGAATTCGATAAGCCTGTTAACACTGAAACTTTCTCAATCCATAACAGTGAGGATGAGAAATCAAACCATGAAGATGAAGGAAAAACTGAAACCAGTAACTCCCAAACACAACAACAACCCATCCCTTCCACAACCACAATCTCAAACATAAAACTTCCATTACTGAAAAGAGAAGAGTATGATATATGGGCCATGGAGATGGAACATTATCTGGAGTACATTGATAGTGATGTATGGAAGGTTATTCAAAAGGGAAATTCTAAGAAAAGAATTTCACAAGGGAATGATGGGCAGATCAGAATAATGCCACCAGTATCTGCTGAGGAAATTAGGGCTGTGGAGAAGGAAAAGAAGGCCAGAACCTTGCTTGTTATGGCTATTCCTAAGGAGCCTCTACAAAGGTTTCATGGCATCCTTGATGCAAAGGAGATGTGGGAGGCTATCAAGAAACGATTTGGAGGCAATGCAAACTCCAAGAAGATGCAAAAGGCTGTTCTTAAACAGAAATTTGAGACATTCAGCGTTTCAAAGACTGAAGGTTTGGAGAAGGGCTATGACAGATTTCAACATCTGTTAACACAACTGGAAGTTCATGGTGCAGCAGTTTCAAATGAGGATGCAAACCACAAGTTTCTTAGATCTTTACCATCAGAATGGGGCAATGTATCTGTGGCGATGAGGATTAAGGAGGAAGTAGATTCAATGACACCTGATGACCTATACAATAATCTCAGGATGTTTGAAAGGGACATTAGTAACAACACTCAGGCTTCAACCAGTTCATCAAATGTTGCTTTTGTGTCACAAAACAAGAGCAGTACTTACAAGGTTAAATCTGGTACTGTTAGGTCTGGTATCTATGAAACTCCTTCAAGTGAAAGGTCTGCTTCAAGTTTTACTGATGAGGTGATACATTCTTTCTTTGCCAACCAAACGGAAGATGAAAGCTTTATTAGTGAAGACTTAGAACAGATTAATGATGCTGAAGTTGAAGAGATGGACATAAAATGGCACATTGCCATGGTTGCTTTAAGGGTCAAACGATTTCAGAAGCAATATGGGAGGACCATCAACTTCAACAACAAATCACCAGTGGGATACACAAAGAGGACAGTTGAATGCTACAACTGTCACAAGCATGGACATTTTTCAAGAGATTGTCCAGAGAAGAAGCCTGCTGATGGGAAAAGAGATGATGATGGGAAGATGGAAAAGAATCAGATGAGCCTGTTGACAATGGAAGCTGGAGGAGTCAACTGGGGTGAGCATCCAAGAGTGAATGAGGAGTCTGATCATGCTCTCATGGCCATTGGTAATGAGGTATCATTATGCTCTAAATTATGCACTGACTCATATAATCATGTTAAGGCTTTGTGTGATGAGCAGTTAGAACAAATAGGTGACCTAGAAGTAAATCTATTAGCACATAAAAATGCTGTAAAAACATTAGAGGCACAAAAGGTCACCCTTCAAAACCAACATGCTGCTTTAAATGAAAAACTATACTTTCAAGCTAATAAAATATATGAACAAGATGAAAAGCTTAAAAGGTATAGACAATTGGGCCTTAAAATTCAGAAGGAGAGAGATGAGTTGAGAAAAAGGGTAGATCAGTGGAACAATTCAAATAATAACCTGTTTAAGTGTTGGGATTCTCAAATTAAGTCAAATAAAAAATGTGGCTTAGGATATGAGGAAAATGAGAATAAGGCTATATTTAAGAATAAAGAAGAGGACTATACTGATAAGCCTTTGTATAATAGGTTTGTTAAGACTGGTGACTTTAAGGGAGTACCACCACCTTTGAGTGATGACTATACTCCTCTTGAAAAAGAAGAGTTAGATGATTCACTTTTTGTGTATGGTAAGAAAGGTCCTCAAGTGCCTGAACCAACCACCTCAGAGGACAAATCCAGTAGGTATTCTTCTTGTCAATCCAATGACTCTGAAGGATCTATTGATGGTTCCTCTGATCACTCTAAGTCTGAGTCAAAAAGTGAGGTAAAAGAGAATCCTGAACCTAAGGTTGTTAAGAAGTGTGAACCTGTTGTTACTAAACCTGTAGTGACTGAACCAAAGACTGAGACAGTCAAACCTAGTTGTGTCAATCACATAAAAACTCCTAGGGAATCTGTTAAAATGAGTGAGTCACCTAGAAGCAATAGTGTTCACAGAGAAAGTAGGAGTAGTTATACTTATGCTCCTAAAAGATGCTTTGTGTGTGGAAGTTTGAGTCATTTAATAAGAGATTGTGACTTCCATGAAAAGAGAATGAAGAGAGAAGCTGAGCAAAAGAGACTGAATGTTAATATAGGTCATGGTTCAAATAAACCAGTTTGGAATAATGCTAGTAGAATTAATCATGCCAACCAGTTTGTTCCCAGACCTGTCCAACTCAATAACTCTACCAGACCTAACTCTTATGTTAATTCTGGTAGACAAAATTTTAGGTCTGGCTACAGGAACTTTAATGTGAATAGGCAAAATGTTAATTCTGTGAGGCCTAATGTGAACACTGGCTATGTGAGACCCAAACAACCTTTTCAAAAACCTCAGGTGAATGCAAATTTTCAAAGAAATAATTTTTATAAAACTCATTCACCTGTGAGAAGACAAGCTGTAAAGCAAACAGCAAAACCTTTAAAGGGGAATGGGGGGGTCTGCTGTTAAGACCTCAGCATGTATGTCTTGGGATTCAAACAAAAATAAATCCATGTATAAATCCCAAAACAACAGTGGATCAGGTTCAATTAAGAAATTTAAGCATATTGATCCACAAGGCGGACCCAAGCCTACTCAGGCCTGGGTTCCTAAGAGAAACTAATTTCTCTTCTTTTTGTGCAGGATCATCCACTTTGCTATATGGAAGATAGAGGAATTCTTGACAGTGGATGCTCTGGGCACATGACTGGTAACAAGAACTATCTAAATGATTTTCATGAATTCGAAGGAGGTTTTGTTACTTTTGGAGGAAGCAAGGGACAGATAACTGGTAAAGGAAGAATAATTGTGGGCAACATAGAATTTGACAATGTATCCTTTGTGAAAGAACTTGGGAATTATGATATGAATCAAGAGAAGACAACTTAGGTCTGGTAGTATATCAGAGTTAGGTCTGTCTTTGTAATTAGGACTGGTAATGCAAAGTTAAGTCTGGTAGTATGTTTAAGTCTGGTTGACTTATAATGTTAAGTCTGGTCGTGAAGTTAGGAAAGTCTGTTAGAGATAAGTTAGGAAAAGATACAAAACGTGTAAGTATCTTTATAGAAGATTTGTGAATATCTTCTTAGTCGGTTAGTATTAGGGTTTCCTTGTGTTATAAAAGGATCCCTAAAGATTGTTAGTTCGGTGTGTGAGTTGTACGAGTTCACTATTGTGATTAAAATCAATATACGAAGTTAGTGATATCTTTGTGTGTGTTCTTCATTGTTCTTGTTAAGATTCCGCATTAACATCAACAATTACCTAGGGTTTCTCACTTAGATTGGTTCGGATTTATCCTAACCATCTACTAGGTATTCAAGACTACTTAGAGATCCACTTACAATTTGTGGACCAACAGTCGTTGCGGTTTTAGCAGTATTCAAGTTTTAAATTTATATTTAGCCGACTTATCAATATAACACACACTTTAACGAGCAGTGTACCCGATCAGTATGAATATAATGGTAAGTAGAGTGTCGATCACTAAGAGTGGAACGTATTATCTAGTTATTCTGTATTTTAATATCTTAAGTTAGCTATACAACCTAATCTAACGCATGGGGGTTTCAGCCTGAGAGACTGGCACGGTTTGGTTATGATTAAATAATAAACTAAACTAATAAGCACGAATCAGCGAATAGCACACACGTACACAGATAAATACTCGAGACAATAAGAAGACCTGTCCTGATAGTTAAGTAGCTTGTCACTTGTTTTATTGCTAGTTTTATATGAAGTGTATAGTTCGATGCAACGCACCGAGATTAAACCTTTCTCGTTGGCTCTAATCTTATCGGCGAGTAAACCCTTAATGATCACTTATGACTATCCCAATATCCTAGAAAATAGAATAAACAGGCGAGGAAGGGGAATGGCGACCCAAGCAATGCTCAGCTAGACACAGAGGTTATCAATGCACTAATAAAAGTCACCAAAGACATCAACATATAAACTTTAATTGATGGGAAAGCAATATTAAGGGGAGTGCAATCTTTCCGTTGTCACATTACACAAGCCCATCAATCCTGATGAATTAAAGTGTACTAATACAATAAAACAAAACTACTTAATGAATTGAATACATGCAGGACCTTCTTACAGCTCTTGTATCTTCGTTCAAGGTGTGTCTTGTGCTGCTACTTCGTCTGAATTCGGCTTAGGGTTTCTTCTGTCTTCGGTCTTTTCTCTCTATTAGCCTCCCGAAATTCGTCTGACCTTGGGGTATTTATAGTTTCTGTCTGAGGGTAAGATGCGGCGCATTGAATAAGTAGATGCGGCACATTGACTTAACTTCGCGAGGGGTCCAAGATTAATATATTCAGGAATATTCGTATACCGCCAGAAGATGCGGCGTAACTCCATTCTTGTATGCGGCGCATGTCCTTTGCCGTTTTGGATTATAACTTGTGAAATCTTGATAGTGATGCGCCGTATATAATGAGTAGGATGCGGCGTATCTGGAGCAGAATAATCTTGATCTTGTACATTTCAGTAGACTCTTAACTTCTTGCTTGTTTTGCTCCATAATTAGTCCAAAATCGCCAAGTTTCACATAATACTTGTTTTTACCTGAGAATTACAAAAGTAAACATTAACGTATCAATTCTTACAGATAATATAATAAAACAAGTCAAATAAATAGGATAAATGATAGTAATAAAATGTACTTATTTTAGTTCATCATATCCAAAAACCTTTCGTAACTTATATGTTTTCTTCCTAAATCATAACGTTTTACCAACTATTTTGGGATATGGGTAAAACACCGAAATAATCTATTGATGTTTTCCTCTCATTTTCTTATTTCATTCTTTCTTTCTTATTCTTATTTCTTCTCTCTTTTCTTTATTCTTTTCTACGTATTCATCTGTGTTTGCCGACTTTTATTATTTTAACTTTCTCATATCCACACGAGTCTTAAACGTTTATTTCTTTCAAACGCCATTGAAACTAAACCTTTTCATTTCAAATACGAGTATTACTTTATAAATCGCTTTGAGGTTTATTGCGGAGACATACTATTCACTTATTAGGTTGTGCTGAGGTTCATTTGTTGTGCTGTACCATCTGATCATTTTTGATATCTTGTTTCTCTACTACTACTAAGGTGTGATTCATAGCGCCACATTACTTTTAAATTGTTTATAAACCCATGGGGGAGATACATGCTACTTACTTTTCATGAACACAATTGTTTAAATGTATGATATTCCTGACTAAGATGATATTGCTAAGTACCGTCCTTGCCAAAAGCAAGTCCCTCGATCATGAATCATTAATCACTTGCGGGTAAGCGCAAATATAGGGATATAGGCCTATAGGAATTGACCCTCCCGCCATGTTGACTAGGTCCGGTCCGCATGTGATGTACTATATTTGATTTTATCGAGGTATCTGGCAAAGTACCTTCTTGAGGGAAACTATTATATTATGAAATTCCGCGGTTACTGTCGACTTATATCTTCCAGACTTAAAATCTTGTGTTCAACTGCTTTACTTATTAAACCTATGGATTACACTCAACCTTTGTGTCGACTATTTAGCATGTTTTATCTCAGGTATTTGAGGCATACTTTGCTGGTATTGGGAGTGGCATGAAGACTATGGATGGCTATCTATTCGCTTTTACTATCCATCTACTTTACTATCTTTTCACTATCTTTATCATTCGAAAAACCCTTTTGAACTATGTCTTTTATTCCGCTGCAAGTTATGTTTAAGAGTCTTCTGAACTCTAAATGTTTATTTATATATTTCGAATGATATGTTTTTGCTAAAACGACTCGTTATGAGGTCGTTTTCTATGATTGTGACTGTCTTACCCACAAGTAATACCCCTAACTATGTTCCGCTGCCATATTCCGAGTTGGGGGTGTTACAGAATGGTAACAGAGACACGGTTTATAGAGAACGAGGTCATACTCGACTATAAACATTTTGGTTCGAAACATTTTCAAAATCGATAGCCATCAGCCCTCTGTGCCACTTCGCTCTTTTTATGCTTTATTTAAACTTTTGTATGCATGCACTTACACTATTACATACTTGGATTTTTCGTTACTATCTTACTTCATACAAAACTGTTTTTATAAAAATTTGGCTAGAATTTTTATACTTTTTCCGATACTTCTTGTAGATTATCATGTCTACATCAGTCCCATCCGGTCAGTTATCAGTTGCACCTCTTGATCCCGCACTTGCACCGCCTAGTCCAGAGGAGGATCCATATCCTGTTGATGCACCTCACCCGGAGGATGATGATGAGATGGAGGACGATGATGAGATAGAGGATGATTTGATAAGGATTTATTTGATACCTTTTTAAGGAGTAATTTAAGCCCAAAATCGTACTAATATGATCAAATATTTCCTCAAATCGTTTCTTTTTGCATTTTAGGTACTTGGGATGAGAAATCTGGAAATCGGCACTTTTTGGACGTATTTGGACGAAAAAGAGAAGAAAACGATGAAGTCACGAAAAACCTGTCAGACTTGGAGCTCTGACGGCATCATATGCTACAATGTGACGCAGTCACTTGTTGATTATGCTGGATTTTTAGTTCAAGTTTA
Source organism: Artemisia tridentata subsp. tridentata (assembly GCA_021014915.2). NCBI lineage: Eukaryota > Viridiplantae > Streptophyta > Magnoliopsida > Asterales > Asteraceae > Artemisia > Artemisia tridentata. The sequence continues at coordinate 323,954,248 of CP139503.1, forward strand.
ACAAGAGACGCCTCAGTCAAATTATGGAGATCCATAACCTGACGGCATCAGGTGTTAACTGAAGATGAGAGTCACGTGTTAATTTGTAACACCCCCAAAATCATAATATTGCGGAAGCATACACTTTGGGTGCTACTAAATCGATAATCACAACACAAGATATAGAGAACGGATTAAAATTCCGTTTTAAAATACATTACATGTTCAAAGTCATGTTGTCTTACATAAAATTCATTTCAAATAAAATGTAGCCCATTTAACAAAGTGGTCCCAAATTTCAGAGTTAACGAAATAATAAAAACATTTCCATCAATTATTATGACCATCGCCATGCCCTGTCTTCAGTAAACACACCTTAGTTTCCTGAGAAAAACATGCTAAAAGTCAGCTAACGCTGGTGAGTTCATAGGTTTAAAGTAATTAAGCACATATGGACCATAGCAATATTCAGCAATAACACACCATCCTGCTATGCAAACACTAAGCCTCATCTAACCGAACTAGACATAGCAGCATGCCAAACTGGCATTAGCAATAAAGGGGTGCCCGCGAGTGTTAATCCCCAGACACTCGGACTATTTGCATATGGTATACGTTCACTTTGACTATGCCGAGCCAACCGAACGGGGGTGTCATTCCCAATAGATCTATTTATATCACACGGTTTCCCAGAGGGAATTGACGGTTGATGATAGTGGGCGCAATGGGATCAGCTAAACTTAGGTTTCTGCATACAAGTATGTATAAAAACAAAATCCATTTTTGTTCCATAAAAACAGTTTTGCATATTTCTCACCCCAAGCTTATAAAGCAAATCGTATAAAAATATGGGGCAATAAACTCACCGTAAAATAATAGCAACTTGCTAATCAATCAACAAAATAGTGTAACCGCTCCGACACACAACCTAAATCAGTATGGTAAGTCTTAGTGAAAAGTTCGTGTCTTATACGCCTTTAATTTATTTGAAAAATTTACGTGTGACCAGTGCTCGTGTATTTCTTGCTTGCTGTGTGGTAAAGTATATTTCAAAATGATTTATCGTATGTAACTCTTGGTGGTGGCTCATGGTGAAAGTGTACGGTGAGAATACGTATGACGGAACATCCGTACTAGTATTTATCGCTAAATTTCGTAGTAATATATATATATATATATATATATATATATATATATATTATATATATATTATATATATATATATATATATATATATATATATATATATATTAGGTTAAGTTTAATAATTATGTATTTAATTAATTAGGGTTATAATTAATTAAATAGGTTTTGAGAAATTAATAAAATAATAGTGTTAGTGGAGGAATATTATATTATAAATATTGTTTATTATTTATAATATAATTTTAATTATTAGAAATTTGGAATAATTGTTAAGTATTTTGAAAATTTAAACAAGTTAAGTATTTTTATCAAAAATACTCTAAGTGTTGGAATTTTAGGAAAATTGGGCATGACTCATTCGTTTATTCAAACGTTTCCATTTTCTCATGTGTTGCTGTAGAGGTCAACTTTTCTTGGAATGATGAACCGAAGCTTCCTCTTTATCACACAAACCACTCGACAAGACTATGATGACTCACAAACACATATTAAGAACAAGAGAAGTGGAGTGGATCATATGGTAAAACTCTAGTCGAATGTATATTAGCTTGGAGAAGAAAATATACAAAGAATAATGTAAAACACACACACACTCTCTTACAATATGAGACATTAGAGATAATGTGAGAGTGTGTGTGGTTTATATGTGTCGACTGTCATCCAAAAGGGCTTTGGATGGGCTTTAACTTGGACCTATTGTGGGCTAAGTATATGTATTACACTTATACATATTAACTACAAATAACACTAATACTACTAGCCCACTTTTAAACTACATATTATACATAACACTTTGGTTCTAAATAGCAAATGACCATCACTTCCTAAATAGCATAAATTAAATGCTAACAATCTCCCCCTAAGGGATGGTCATTTCAATGATGCTCCCGTGATTGGTCTTTTTCCTTCGATGTCTAGAACTTTGTGTGTCGATGTATAATATTCTTCAATTCCATGTTCCTTCATGCACTGTGATCTTCAAAGAATAGTCTTTTGGTCGTTCCTGCCTTGATCTACTTCTTCTGTCCGGATGCGTCGTCGTTGTAGATGATGATGGTGGATGGACTTTCGTCGGTACCTGCATAAGACAGTTAGCAATAAATCGTCCAGCCGCCATCATGTCGTGAGGCAAGATCCTTAGATCTCATTAAGACTCATACAACTTGTATCCTTTTGAGTGAACACAAGTGTATTGCATAGGAAGTGTTCCTAAGAGATCTTTGATGAATCTCTTGGCTCTAGACTCAATAATGTGCATTTTGGTTTTTAGTCGTCGGAGGCATGGAGCAGAGTGCCACCTTTTCAATATCAACACATCTCGGAGTGAGAGGTCGATAGATTATGTAGTGTTTTCCGTGAGAAATGAAACAAATATCTTTTAAGAGATATCTGAGTGGATAGGAGGGGTGGTGCAAATGCGTCATTGGGTCCATGACGTCTTGTCTTCAATATCAGTATCACCTTAGTGAGTACCAATAACAGATGTATTGACCCGGTTTCTGACCTAAGTTTTCATGGAGGGCTATTTCTTTTCAACCTTTCATTAAACTTTTCTTTTTAATTCTTCAACCCCTTCTTTCTCCTTTCTCATTTTACTCCTTTTTTCAATCATACCTAAGGACTTCTAATTCTAAGCTATCAGAATTGTCCTTGGGTAGATCCCTCCGGTTTTGGCGGATCATTGGACATAACCTAACCATAATCACCTTATTACTCCATGATTATCCTAGATTATTTGTCACATGCCATTAAACCTTGTGAAAATCTCTCAACATGTTTATGAGAAAACACATTTAGTTAATACATTGAGAGTTTTGCATTTTTGAAACACTCCCCCTTTACAAGTGCTCATGCATTTTTGAAATAAATTGCACATGTTGGGTAGAGTTCGCACATTTGAAATGATCGACTTTCAATGAACATGACCTTCGCGAGACATGCTTACATCACTAGTTAGACTAGCTTGAAATTATTACCCGTCCCGGTCATATTCAATGATCATCTCTCGAATTGGTACATTCTACTTAGACAAGTCCTTTGCGAGACACGCTTACATCACTGGTAAACCAGCTTGAAATTATTACCCGTCCAGGACAAGTCTTTTCGATAACGGACATTTAGTTTCGTCAATTCGAGGGTTATAACTGAGTCATGAGATTCAAACCACGAAACTTCTTTTTGATCACATTTTAATCACGTCCTCTCCCCCTTATATCTAATAAACACTTAATCTCCCCCTCAAAAATAGCATGAAGTGGTATTTTTGAAAACAGTTGATTAAAATGAAACTTTGCGTGGAGAGATGGACTGATTTTAGCATCAAAATGGAACATTTTTCTTTTTATTCTCCCCCTTAAACAAAGCGTATGTTATAAATATTTGAGTTTAAAAGCAGTTAGTGAGCTAACCAGGGGCGAATCGAGATGTTTTGTGAGCACAAAATTTATAGAAAGACTTTGAAAAATCTTTTTGAAACAATTTTGATTAAGTGCTCACTGTTTTTGCTTTTTGCCATTAACATTGCGAGTCCTGATCGGAAATAATCAGAAGTCATTCAATGTAGCGCGGGTTTCGTACTGAAATGCACGAAAGCCTTAATGAAGAAAAAATTTGAGAAACGACATGTTTTAGAAAAACATAAAAAAGAACTCTCGCTCAAGCATCTGTACATGCCCGTATCATTGTTGAATGACATTTCTAGATACGTACAGAATATCGATTATACGAGAGACATGTCGTGAGAAGAATATTTTTGGTTTTTGAGTTTTATATTTTTTATGTCTTTTTGAAATTTTCAATTTTTTTATATTTTTGTTTTTGAACAAGTATATATTTACAAAAATATTTACATGCGAAGCTTGTTGATATAAATCAAAAAGATTCGAGAAGACTTTCTAACTCTTCGGGAGTTAGGCTTCGTATTCCAATTCGACGAACTAAGTTTTCAAACCGCTCTTTTGGGAGGGCCTTAGTAAATAGATCAGCGAGTTGGTATTCAGTCTTCACGAAAAATAATTCAACAGTACCCTCTTCAACTTGTTCCTTTATGAAGTGGTAGCGGACTCTAATATGCTTGGTCTTCGAGTGTTGCACTGGATTGCACGAGATGGCTATGGCACTTTTCGAGTCGCAATACAAAGGTATGCAGTCGAAAGAGAAATCGTTATTTGTGAGATGTGTCCTCATCCATAGAACTTGGGCACAACACGCAGAGAGAGACACATACTCGGCTTCTGCTATTGATAAAGCAGTGCAATCTTGTTTCCTTGAGGACCAGCCTACTAGCTTTTCTCCCAAAAATTGTGCTCCGCCTGATGTACTCTTTGCTGTAACTTGGCAACCGGCATGATCTGCATCTGAAAATGCTATCAGTGTAAACTCCGAATCCTTCGGATACCAAAGACCCATGTTAATGGTTCTTCGAAGGTATCGAAAGATCCGTTTAACCTCTTGGAGGTGAAGTTCGGTAGGCCTTGCCTGAAACCGTGCAAGTAAACAAATAGCAAAATGAATATCTGGTCGGCTAGTAGTTAAGTACATGAGAGACCCAATCATGCTCCGATATTTCTTCGGATCCATGGGTTTCCCATATAAATCAGCGCCTATTTTAGGTGAATTGACCATTGGAGTACCAACAAAGTCACAATTTTCCATACCATGTTTTTTTAAAATCTCAATTGTGTATTTAGCCTGATTAAGAAAAATACCACGTGGGGATTGATGAATTTGTAAGCCTAGAAAGAATTTTAATTCACCCATCATGGACATTTCGAATTTGCTTTTCATGAGATTTTCAAAATGTTTTGAATGTTGCGAATTAGTGGACCCAAATATGATGTCGTCCACGTAAATCTAAACAATCAAAATATTATTTTTGTATTTTCTTGTAAACAAGGTCGGATCAATTGTTCCTTTGGTGAAATTATTTGATAGTAGGAAAGATGATAACTCGTCATACCACGCCCGTGGGGCTTGTTTCAAACCATAGATTGCTTTCTTTAGCTTGTAGACGTATTCTGGATGATTCTTGTCAACGAATCCGTCTGGCTGACTCACGTACACTTCTTCTTTCAGAGTACCATTCAAGAAAGCCGTCTTGATGTCCATCTGATAAACTGTGATGTTCTTGTGAGCCGCATAAGCTAAGAAAATCCTGACTGCTTCAAGCCTTGCAACTGGTGCGAATGACTCTTCAAAATTTATCCCTTCTTCCTGTCTGTATCCCTTTGCCACCAGACGAGCTTTGTTGCGAATTACAGTCATTTCTTCATCCTTTTTGTTTTTCCATAACCACTTAAGATCAATGACAAGTTTGTCAATTGGTCTAGGAACTAAATCCCAGGTGTCATGGATTTGAAATTGAAGAAGTTCTTCCTGCATCGCTTCAATCCAGGCGTTATCTACCATTGCTTCCCGAATGTTCTTAGGTTCTATGAGACTGACTGAGCAGACATAGATGCACATGTCGCAATCGGTGTTTAGTTGTTTTCTCGTCTGAATTGGTCTTGAGGGTTCACCAATAACCTGTTCGATCGGATGGTCTTTTGTCCACTGTAATGTTGAAGGGTACCTTGGATTGAACGACTGCGTGTTAGACGGTTCATGTAATCTGGAAGATGATTCAGCTGATTCCATTCCAAACGGGTTTTCAAAGACTTCTTCGTCTAACACCGCATGATTTTGTTCTTGCTCATCAATTCTTGGTAGAACAATTTCAATCACTGGGGATGGTGGAGTAAATGTAGATGATGTTGATGTTGAGGGAGTTGGTGCGCCAGCTTCGAATGTTGTGGATGCATCTGGATTTGGTGGTGGTGGTGGTTGTTGATTTTGAGTGGGTGCAGCGAAATGTTGGTTAGATGCATTTTTCGAAGCGCCACCATAGTATTCATCAAACATAAACTCGAAGAAATTATCCAGTTCTTGAGTTGTGGGTTGTTCGTTATGAATTGATTAAGCTCCTTGAGGTGCGAGTCCCGAACTGATATGTCCGGAAGTCATCGGGTTAAGCGCGGGTTCTAGAGCGAGTCTCTCAGAAGCCATTTTTGAAATTTAATCAAACTTCACATTCATCGTCTCCATGGTCTTTTTCGTTCTCCTGTTATACACCCTGAATGCCCTCGAGTTTTCAGAATAACCAATGAAGATTCCAATATCACCCTTAGCTTTCAACTTTCCCAGATCTTCTCTATCATTTGTTGGATAACATAAAGCACCAAATACATGTAGGTAAGAGATATCGGGTTTTCGGTTGTTGACAAGTTCATATGGGGTTTTATTGAATCTTGGATGGATTAGGGATCGGTTTTGAGTAAAACAAGCAGTAGAAACAGCATCAGCCAATAAGAATAACGGTGCACTGGAATAAATCAGCATTGTGCGAGCAGCTTCCACAAGAGTTCTATTTCTTCTTTCAACTACCCCATTCTACGGTGGAGTTCTAACAGCTGATGTCCGGTGTGTAATACCAGTTTCTTCAAAGAATGTTCTTAACTCCTGATTTACAAATTCCGTGCCATTGTCTGTTCTTACTATCCTAACTGGAGCTTGAAGTAGAACTTGAATACGCTTCAGAAAGGTGATGATGGTGCCTGGTGCTTCATCTTTTGATCTCAAAAACTTTACCCATGTATATCTTGAATAGTCGTCAACAATTACAAGAATATAGTTTTTCCCATTTATGCTTTGAACTCTCATTGGGCCACATAAGTCCATGTGCAACAGATGCAACCTATCAACCAAACTAGGTACAGGTTTAGGTTAGAATGTTGCTCTTTTGCTCTTTCCTTGCTCACATGATGGACATAGGTGTTCTTTGGTGTATTTAAATTTTGGGAGACCGGAGACGATGTTGTCTTTGGCAAGTTTGTTGATTGTGTCAAAGTTCAGATGGGACAATCATCTATGCCACAACCAGGATTTTGTTTCGCCTGCCCTGGTCATGAGACAAATCGGAGATGAAGAGGCCATTTGGTTTATGTCAATTGCATAGAGATTGGTGCCACGATTCCCAATTAAGAGATCATTTCCAACCAAATTTCTAACAAAGCAAGTGTTTCTCCTAAAAGCAACCTCTAAATCTGCATCACAAAACTGCCCGACTGAGAATAGATTGTGTCCCAACCCTTCGACATAGTAAACCCGAGTGATCAAGTAATTTCCAAACCGAAGATCTCCATAACCCAGAATAGCTGCAACATGATCATTCCCAAACCGTACAGTCCTCATGAACTGCCACACAAAATTGATCAGCAGCTTCAGATTCCCGGTCATGTGCTTGGAGCAACCTGAGTCGACGATCCAAAGACAAATTTTAATGACCTGCAAAGAACAATGATTTTGTATATGGAAACCGTTTAACATTTGGTTCCAGTGGGTTAGATGAAATAGGTGAATTACACTTAGAGATGGTTTCCGTTGATGCATTGGGAACTATTTCTAATGTGCCATTCTTAAGTACAAACTTTCTACCCGTTGGTTTCCATTCACAAAACTTAATGTGATCCTTAGGCAATAGGCTGCTAGTGGTTTTCCTAGCTTTTGCAATAAGTCTTCAAATATATCTAGACTTAGCCCTAGTTATTGAAGGAACCTTTTTCTGTTCATGCATATCATTCATATTATCAGAAACAATATCATCACAATCATTTTTAGACAAAGATTTCTCTTGCATTAAACAATCAGAATCATTACATGCATTAGAAACAGGAGTCTTAACATTACAACTAGATGATACATGTTTCTTCTTGGAAAGTGGTAAATTCCTATGGTGTTCTTCTACTTTCTTGCATGCACTCTCAGAAACAGGCGAGACACTAGGTTTCTTGTTATTGCTCCTAGACTGTCTTTCTAATCCTGTAGAAGGTAAGGCACACTCATTAGAATTTGTGTCGTTGTCCTGAGATTTTGTTGTAACATTCCTAGATTCATTTGGATTATCTTTCTTACGTTTGTCTATCGCCCTATATGTTTTAGATGTAGAGGCAGACGCAGTAGTGGGACTAATCCTATAAAGGCCAGGTGCTATTACATTTGATGTTTTGACAACAGCTTTCTCTTTTTGTTTCTCATTAGGCAAGGGGGTTGATGGTGCTATACCCGTAGTTTTCTCACCCTGCCCTTTTTGACTTGAAAGCTAAGACTTCAAAAAATCAATTTGACCTTGCATGTTTTTATAAGAGCGCTCATACGACAATTTGTCATACTTGCATTCTTCCTTTTTCGTATCAAGTTGTTTAAAATATGTGACATTTTGTTTTTCAATCTTGGCAAGTGCCTTTTTCATATTTTACAACAATTTCGGAAGTCTCAGCTCGAAGTCGTTCATCATCCTCAACAGAATATGTTTGGTAAATAATAGACATAATGTCGGTCGATAGAGCTTCTTCAGAGAGCATGTCATTTTGATGTTCCAAAACCTTTATTCGTTCCAAGTATTCATTTGCTTCCTTCACTAAGGATTTGTGATCCTTAACGAATTCTGCAGACTCTTTTAAAAGATTATTTTCCACATTTTGAACAACCGCATAGATTGCAGCAATATGTGGATTAATTTCCGTTTCAAAAATCTTTTTAATTTCATCCTGAACACCTGAAAAATATTCAAATTTTTGATTATTTGTTTTGGAAACCACAATACTTTGAAGTGTTTCAATTCTCTGTTTAAGATCCACCAAATATAGTCTAGCTGCACCTGAATCGTAAGTGTTTTTAGATGCCATTTGTTGAATGTTAGACAGATGTTTTGAGACAAATATTCGTTTTGCGACAGCCACTGGTTTTTTGAAAAACATTAGTGACTCTTTTTGAAGAAGATGAACCCCAAAAAGTTTGTTAAGTTCATTATAGTCTATGGGTTTTATTTCTCTGTTCATTTGTCGCATTTTGTTTCTGCTCTCTTCTTCAAGCTCAATCGTCTCAACAGAATCATAACCCGCTGGAGGGCCATGGTTATCATTTATTAGCGTACCATCATATAACACATTCTGGTTTTTCTGAGCCTTTTTGAGATTATAAGGGTTTTCACATCCAATTGCCATTTTCTTTAAAGTATGTAAAATCGGGTTTTTATCGTTTATTAACAAATTAATTGTTTGTGCAGAATGTCCCATTTTTACAAGTAAATCTTCCAACTTTGCAATGGTTTCCTTTTTGTCAGTAATCTCTTTAAGAAGATCCTTTTCACGTTTAGAAAACCTTTCATACAACTCCTTCTTTTCTTTTTCAAGATTGGAATAAGTTGATTTTTGTTTTGAGAGCTGGTTGGTTAGTTCAGAAATTTCTTTGTTTAGAGATTTGATTTGCAAATTTAAATTAACATCGAGAGTGTCAAATTTTATTTGCAAACGTTTCTCTCTTAACTCAGAATCTCTTAAGCTAACCTCAAGATCTGACTGACGTTTGTTGTGAAAATCAAAAGCTTTTTCATTATCCTTATAACTCTTAAGCTCAGCGGTCAATTTGTCATTTGCGGCCTTAACATCGCGATTACTCTTTTTGACCTTTTCTATTTCCATACTACAATTTTGCAATAATGATTCAAACATAGCACGTGTTTCCTCATCATTATCAGTATGCTGTGACTCGAATTCTCCATTATGATGCATGTCTGGAGTTACCAAATTAGTATTGATACAACTTGGTTCGTCCATGAATGTATCATAAATGAGATTAGGAGTCGCAGGATGCTGTTTATTTTGAGGTGACATATCAAACATTTCATTATTGTGACATGTAGCATATGGTTGTACCTCAGAAACCGCATTTGTGTTAAAAGCAGGAGGTGCTTTCGAATCCGTGTCGTACTTTGCCTCATGGAGATTAGCCATAAAAATGCAGTTTATCACACTCTCACATTATCTCTAATGTCTCATATTGTAAGAGAGTGTGTGTGTGTTTTACATTGTTCTTTGTATATTTTCTTCTCCAAGCTAATATACATTCGACTAGAGTTTTACCATATGATCCACTCCACTTCTCTTGTTCTTAATATGTGTTTGTGAGTCATCATAGTCTTGTCGAGTGGTTTGTGTGATAAAGAGGAAGCTTCGGTTCATCATTCCAAGAAAAGTTGACCTCTACAAGTGGTATCAACTACATATTATACATAACACTTTGGTTCTAAATAGCAAATGACCATCACTTCCTAAATGAGTAAACTACAAAATACATCCCTGTGGTTTGGTCAATTTCACAAGATACATCCCTCCCAAAAAAGTTGCGCCATACACATCCCTCCGTTAGTAAAAGTCAAACACAATACATCCAAGAGGACGAACAGTGCAAAGATTGTCTCGTTAAGTTGGACACGTGGCAGTTAAGTAAGGGTATTTTCGTCATTTGTCCCATCTCCTTCACCCCTATTTTTCTACCACTTTAATTATAAACACAAACTAAAAAACACAAACCACAAATCCAGATCCAGATCATAAACACAAATAAAAAAACCCAAATCATGAACACAAATAAAAAACCCAAATCCCTAATCTCTTGTCATTTGTTATCCATAATCAAAAACACAAACAGCGCCCCCATCTCCTCCTCACACCAAACGCAGTCAATCACATCCTCCACTTCTTTGTTTCTTATCAAATTAACTCACTCCCACTTCTTTCTACTGACTACACGACGACGAAGGGTCTTCACGCTATAAGATGGTGATGGTTCGATGTTGAAAAAGAAATTTGATTAATGGGTTTGTTTAATGGGTTTGATTAATGGGTTTGATTAATGGGTTTGTTGGTATTTTGGTTCCAAAGATCCGGTTTATTCAGTTTTCCTATATATAGCCAAACTCAAGAAGAAATTTGGAGACATAAAAGATGATTGAAATTTAAGATGTTTGTCCTATATACCAACAAACATCTTGAAATTTAAGAAATTTGGAGACATATCGATGGAGACAAAGATAATGGGTTTGTTGTCCTATATAGCTGCCATCATCTTTTGTATTGGTTCTTTCTTTATTAAGGTGATTGAAATTTAAGTTTGGAGAAGGTGATTAAGGTGATTGAAATTTAAGTTTGGTATCTAGGTATTGACTAGAATACCACCATTGTTGGTGCTGGGTTTTGGTTAAATTTTTTGTTGTGTGGGTTTTATAGATCCGGATCTGTGATCTCTTTTTGTTTGGTGATCTTGAGTCTCAGTCTTGATGATTGTCTGTCGTGTGTTTGGATTTGTATTGTTGAGATTATTGTTTTTGTTAATGTTTAGATCTGGTTTTGTGTTTAGATCTGGTTGTGTTTTTGTTATTGGATTTTTTTGGAAATTTGATATGGGTTAGAGTAAACAAACAAGAAATTTGATAAGAAAGGATGAGACAGCTGGGTTTGGGTTTGTATTTAAGTTTGTGTTTTTTGGATTTGTGTTTGATTCGGGATTTGAATGAATTTGTGTTTGATTTTGGATTGGTGTTTTTCTGCATTTGTGTTTAATTTTGGATTTGAATGAAGAGTATTAAAAGAAGAGTAAGTGAGTTGGTGTTTATGATAAAAGGACTAAAATACCCTTGCTTAAAAAGAGTTAACTGCCACGTGTCCAACTTAACGAGACAATCTTTGCACCGTTCGTCCTCTTGGATGTATTGTGTTTGACTTTTACTAACGGAGGGATGTGTATGGCGCAACTTTTTAGGGAGGGATGTATCGTGTGAAATTGACCAAACTACAGGGATGTATTTTGAAGTTTACTCCTTCCTAAATAGCATAAATTAAATGCTAACAGTTGCAATATCTCAAATAATTCGTGTCGTTAACTATATTTGCAAAATTTGTTCGTAATATATATTTTAGTCGTTATAGGTATATTTATCGTTATAACTATCGTTATCGTCACTTTTAATTATCAATAATAGATTTCGATACAAAGTCAATATTTAGTCAATACACCTTCAAAAGTCAACAAAAGTCAACATTTATAATGATTTGGTCAAAATTTCATTTTCCACCCTTTAGGAGACTAACGCGTCTCAAAACAAGTCCAAACTAGTTTAATTATATATATATCGTATCGTTAAGTAAAAATGTTCATAGTGGGTCGAAAAATATTTCAAAACTCATTTTTGTCACACGACATACTTATTGGGCCGAAAGTTATTAAATAAGCCCAAAAGTTTAATTTTTAGTCCAAACCATTTAGCCTTTTTAATTTACGATATATATATCGTTAGTTTGCTAAAAATAATTTTAACACATTCGTTACCACATTTGTTAAAAAAAAGTCAACTGTGATGAGTTGGGTTGGGCTTGGCCCAACTGTCACCGAAAGTCCATAAGCCCAAAATTATTAATTTTAGTCCAAGGCCCGTTTTAGTTAAATTATATATATCGTCACGTTTCTAAAAATCAAATTAACACGTTCGTTACTCTGTTTGGTCAAAAAGTCAAATGTGGCCAATTTCTTGTTGGGCTCGGCCCAACAGTCCACGCACCACTACTATAGCCCAATGTACATATTTAGCCTATTATTGATAATTAGTAATATTAATTACGTAACGAATTTTAATTATATCAAGTAAGCTCTTATAATTAAGCCATTAAGTCAAAAAGTCAAACATGACCACAATTAAATAGGTTCGACCCATATATCACCATACAACCCATTTTCATATTTTTATAAGCTAAACTCAATTAGTTATGGGTTATTCAATAAACTATTCCAAATAAACTTTTAAGCATTAATTCCACCATTTCAACACTTGAGCCAAAATTTTATGTTTTTCAAAACCCCAATAGTTTTGTAATTTATTTATGGCCGATCCATATATATAGCCATGTAAATGTATATATTGCCTTAATCTCGCGTAATTGACATTAATCACATTTGTATCATCAAACTAGTACCATATACAACAAGATTTACCACACAAGCAAGAAATACTCTAATTTGTACATAGACCTCAAAAATGTTGAGCACCATATATTAAATAACAAGCCCTAGCTTTTTCATTTTAACAAAACATACACATTTAACAATTTGTAACATCATTAGACCTCAAATGTACATGAAATCAACAAGATTAGAAAAGTTTAGATGATTCCTTACAATGCTTTAGTTTTAACGAGGGGTAGGAAGAACCAAGAACAACCCAAACTTCACCAAATTTACCCAAACCACGTTCAAATTAACCCGAAACTCTTGAATATACACCCTAATTTACTTGAACTTCAAAGAAAATTTATGGATCTTGAGAATTATGGTTGTGCCGTGTATTTTGATGGAAAAATGATCTAGGAAGTTGGATGAGGTTAAAATGGATAAGTTGGTTTGTTGTGAGTATCATTTAGGGTAAATGGCTAATATATATAATATTATAATGAGTTAGTGGTGTAATTTTGGCATCTAATGGGGAAGTATCATCTAGGGGCCGGATATGGACAAGAAAGAGGAGGGGGAAATTTATTTTTACTCCTCGTTGGTGTATCGTGTGTCGGTTTGAGCTAAAACGTTACCGTAAAGTCCTGGTTTGACCTTTTTGGACACGTATACGTAAAATAAAGTTTTTATCGACGTTTTTGTCAGAAATGTAATAAAATATTATTACTGACTCAAAAATTTATTTATTTATCGATGTTTGAAAGCTCTCAGTTAATTACGAAACTTGTCAGTAACTATCAGAAATAGAATAATTTATGCTTACTAACAAAATAAACTTTTTCTGCAGTGACTGTAAGCTACAGTATGCGGGTCAGCTCCCAAAAATGCTCAAAAATACTCAGAAACATGCAAACGCGCATAGAAATGCTCAGCTTAAAAATAATTAATACTCATTTATTATTAATTAACAACGTGAAAATTACCATTTGTCACAGTCTCCCCAGCTAATCGGGAAATCCGTCCCGGATTTCAATTTACCTTACTCGTTGGGTTCGAAAAGAGATGAGGATATTTTCGCTTGACTTCATCCTCTCGCTCCTAGGTGTACTCGGGGCCTCTGCGAGAGTTACAACAGCCCTTCACAATTGGGATACGACTCTGCTTTATCCGTTTAACTTCTCGGTCCATGATCTCAATCGACTCCTCGATGAAGTTTAGTTTCTCGTCAAGCTGAATCTCATTCAAAGGAATGACGGCGCTATCATCCGATAAGCACTTTTTCAAATTTTTGACATGAAAAACGTCATGCACAGCGCTGAGCTCAGATGGCAGTTCGAGTCGGTAGGCTACCGGCCCGATCCTGGCAAGAATTTTGAAAGGTCCAATATAACGCGGGTTCAGCTTACCACGCTTGCCGAATCTTATCACGCCTTTCCATGGTGAGACCTTTAACATCACTTTGTCACCCACTTGGAACTCAAGGGGTTTTCTCCTCTTGTCGGCATAACTCTTTTGACGGTCACGAGCGCTTGCATTCGGCTCTTGATCAGCACGATCTTCTCAGTAGTCTCGTGGACTAGGTCTGGTCCGGTGAGTTGACTTTCTCCGACCTCAGCCCAACAAATTGGCGATCTACACTTACGACCATAAAGTGCCTCATACGGTGCAACCTTAATGCTGGTGTGATAGCTGTTGTTATAGGAAAACTCGGCTAAAGGCAAATACCTATCCCAGCCATTCCCGAAGTCAATCACACAGGCTCTCAGCATGTCCTCTAATGTCTGAATGGTCCTCTCACTCTGACCATCAGTCTGAGGATGATAAGCTGTACTGATGTCAAGGTCGGTTCCCAATGCGTCCTGAAGCAACCTCCAAAAGTTAGACGTGAATCGACTGTCTCGATCAGAGATAATAGAAACAGGCACACCATGCCTTGCAACAATTTCCTTCACATACAGTCGCGCGAGTTTGTCCATGCTGTCATTCTCCTTTATAGGAAGGAAATGAGTTGATTTAGTGAGACGGTCAACGATTACCCAAATCGTGTCATAACCGCTCGACGTCTTAGGCAGCTTGGTGATAAAATCCATAGTGATACGCTCCCATTTCCATTATGGGATCTCAGGTTGAACAAGCAGACCGGATGGTCTCTGGTGTTCAGCCTTGACCTTTGAGCACGTTAAACACTTACTGACGTACTCAGCTATATCGGCCTTCATGTTTGGCCACCAATACAACTTCTTCAGATCTAAATACATCTTGTCGGATCCTGGATGGATGGAGTACTTGGATTTGTGGGATTCGTGCATGATCAAATCACGAATTCCTCCATATAGCGGGATCCAACACCTGTCCCTATAGCACAAAACTCCATCTGATCTTTTTACTAAGCCATTCTCACTCTCTGGCATTCCGTAAATTTTCTCACGTGGTCGGTTTTCATCCTTGAGCGCCTCACCCTGAGCCTCAAGAATTTTCGCTGGAAGCGGCGAACTGATCGTCATCCCTAACGATCTGACTCTGAGAGGTTTGATCCGCTCTTTTCTGCTGAGGGCGTCGGCAACTACATTTGACTTGCCTGGGTGGTAACGGATCTCACAATCATAGTCGCTAAGCAATTTCAACCATCGGCGCTGTCTCATGTTCAGCTCCTTCTGGTTCAAGATATGCTGTAGACTCTTATGGTCGGTATTCACCACGCACTTATTACCATAAAGATAGTGCCTCCAAATTCTCAGTGCAAACACGACTGATCCTAACTCTAGGTCATGGGTTGTGTAGTTTTTCTCATGGGTTTTCAGCTGTCGAGAAGCGTATGCTATCACCTTCTCTCTCTCTGCATCAGCACAGCTCCCAAACCCTTGTGTAATGCGTCGCAATACACAATGAAATCTTCACTACCCTCGGGTAAGGCCAAAATAGGTGCACTACACAATCTTTCCTTAAGGAGTTGAAAAGCTTCTTCCTCCTTATCTCCCCAGTCGTATTTCACATTCTTTTGTGTCAGTTTCGTCAACGGCTTAGCTATCTTAGAAAAAAAAACCTTCAATAAACCTTCGGTAATAATCGGCAAGTCCTAGAAATTATCGTATTTCAGTAGGCGTTGTGGGCGTTGCCCAATCCTTTATTGCCTTAATCTTGGCGGGATCCACGTGAATGCCCTGACTATCTATCACGTGACCCAGAAACTGCACAGTCGATATCCAGAATTCACACTTCGAAAATTTGGCATATAACTCCTCCTTTTTCGATAATTCCAGAATTAGCTTGAGGTGTTCCTCATGCTCTTTCTCATTCTTGGAATATATCATCAATGAATACTATCACGAATTTATCCAAATACGGCTTACACACTCGATTCATGAGGTCCATGAATACGGCTGGTGCATTAGTCAAGCCGAATGGCATAACTTGAAATTCGTAATGACCATATCGGGTTCGGAATGCGGTCTTCGGGATATCCTCTTCCCAGAATCGGAGTTGGTGATAACCTGATCTTAGGTCTATCTTCGAATAAACCGATGAACCTTGAAATTGATCAAATAAATCGTCAATTCTCGGGAGTGGCTACCTATTCTTGATGGTTAGCTTATTCAGCTCCCGATATTCAATACACATCCTGAAGGATCCATCCTTCTTCTTAACAAACAAGACCGGAGCTCCCCACGGCGAAGAACTCGGTCTGATAAAACCTTTTCTAGACAGTTCAGCTAACTGATCATACAACTCCTGTAACTTCGTAGGTGCTAACCGATAGGGTGCTCGCGCTACAGGCGCGGCTCCTGGCACCAAATCGATTTGAAATTCGATTTGTCTGGCTGATGGGAGTCCAGGTAGGTCTTCTGGAAAAACTTCCGGAAAAACCCTTACGATCGGCACATCTCCCAATCGTTTCTCTCCGGGCTCCTTTTCCTTCTTTTCAGTAACATGAGCTAGAAAGAGGTGACATCCTTTCTCAATGTACTTCTGCACCTTCGTACACGAGATGATGCTCAATCTTGACGAACGCGTACGATCACTGATGAACTCAAATAAGTACATATTATTACTATCATTTATCCTAATAATTTGACTTGTTTTATTATATTATGTATGAGGATTGATACTTAATCGTTTACTTTTGTAATTCTCAGTTGAAAACAAGCATTTGGTGAAACTTGGCGATTTTGGACTAATTATGGAGCAAAACATGCAAGAAGTTAAGAGTCTACCGAAATGTACAAGATCAAGACTATTCTGCTCCAGATGCGCCGCATCTCACTTATGACATGCGCCGCATCACTATCAATATTTCACCAGATACGATCCAAGATACAAGAGGACATGCGCCGCATCTAATTATGGAGTTACGCCGCATCTTCTGGCGGTGTACGAATATTCCTGAATATTATAATCTTGGACCCCACGCGAAGTTAAGTAAATGCGCCGCATCTACTTACTAGATGCGCCGCATCTTACCCTCAGACAGAAACTATAAATACCCCAAGACCAGATGAATTTCGAGGTGACACATATTATATCCGAAGACCGAAGTACAGAAACCTAGGACGAATTCAGTCAAGGCAGCAGCACAAGACACACCCAAATCAAAGATACAAGAGCTGTAAGAAGGTGCTGCATGTGTTTAATTCATTAAGTAGTTTTGTTTTATTGTGTTAATAAACTTTAATTCATCAAGATTGGTGGCTTGTGTAATGTGACAACGGAAAGATTGCACTCCCTTAAAACTGCTTTCTCATTAATTAAAGTTTATATGTTGATGTTATTGGTGACTTTTATTAGTGCATTGATAACCTCTGTGTCAAGCTGAGCATTGATCGGGTCGCCATGCCTCTGCCCTCGCCTATTTATTAGATCGCCTATGCATTCTATGGTCTGTAGAAAAGTAGGAGAAAGATAAACGGGATAGTCATAAGTAATCATTAAGGGTTTACTCGCCGATAAGATTAGAACCAACGAGAAAGGACTTAATCTCGGTGCGTTGCATCGAACTATACACTTCATATAACACTAGCAATAAAACAAGTGACAAACTACTTATCATAAGGACAGCCCTCTTATTGTCTCGAGTATTTATCTGTGTACGTGTGTGCTACTTGCTGATTCGTGCCTATTGGTTTATTTTATTATTTAATTGCAACCAAATCGTGCCAGTCTCTCAGGCTGAACCCCCTTGCGTTAGATTAGATTGTATAGCTAACTTAATATATTAAAATACTGATTAGAATAACGAGATAATACGTTCCACTCTTAGTGATCGACACTCTACTTACCATTATATTCATACTAACCGGGTACACTGCTCGTTAAGTGTGTGTGTTATTGATAAGTCGGCTAAATATAAATTTAAAACTTGAGTAGGCATTAATACTGCTAAACCGCAACGACACATCGCACGCATCAAGTTTTTGGTGCCGCTGCCGGGGAGTGAATTGTTATTATCTGTTAATTTGATTAGTATTTTAATTAGGTTTTTAATTTTTTTTATCTAACCGCTAATTTTGTTGTATATTAGTTTAATTTGCATTCATTGTATTATTTTGCATATTTTCTGTTTTTGTGTGTTATTTGTTTGCTTTTGTTTGTGTTTATTTTCGTGTGTTTTTATTTGTTTTAATTTTTCGTATTTTTTGTGTTCTGCTATCGTTGTACTGAGCTAAATCAAACGATACGGCGCATCTAATTTCTCAGATACGGCGTATTGCGTTTAATTTTTATAAAATACAACGCGTTTAATTAATTCGATACGACGCATCTTTCCCCAAGATACGGCGTATCTGTTTTTAATAAGAAATTTTTTCTAAGCGATACGACGCATCTTTTCCCCAAGATACGGCGTATCTGTTTTTGATAAAAAAAAATTTTCTAAACGTTAACGATATACGACGCATCTGCTTCAGCAGATACGGCGTATCTATTATTTTAATTAAAAACAGTTTTCGAATTATTAAACAGATACGGCGCATCGATTTTTATCGATACGGCGTATCTTCTGAATCAAAAATCTTGTATTTTGAAACGTAACGAAAATACGGCGCATTAACCTTTGTTAATACGGCGAATATAATTTGATAAATATAGTTGATTTTTGATATTTACTTTGATCGGTCCGCTACTCTCGTGTGCAAGTTGTTTATTTTCAGGATAAAGGATGATTCAAGCATCACCATAAAAGATTACATTCTGAACCAAACCGAGAGAAGCTAGCTGGAGTGATCAAACGTAACCTCTTCGATTATTCAACCAGCCCAAAGGGAAGTTCTCTACATTATAATCTCAATTTTATTATCCATATTATACATCTGATTCAAATTGTAATCTTAATTTTGTACGCTTTAAAACGATATTTGTTCCTAACCTCGGAATAAATCCTTATCCACTAAACAATAAGATTACAATCATTAATAAAACGTTTATGCCTATTGCTCTTATTTTGAATTAAATTACATCATATGGTATGACCATTTTACCCCAATTTGATATATAAAGAATCGTGTTGCGGAGGCCAAGGTACGTTCCTTATTTAAATTTCGTTCACTAACATAGCGATACGGCGGATCTAAATATCCAAAGCGCCGTATCTCTGACCATCTAGGACTCATTGACTAGTCAACGAGATTAAATAGATACGGGGCATCCAATTTTCCAATACGGCGCATCTTTTTGCCCTATAAATACGACGGGAATGCGCCGGATCTAAAATCTTTACCGCAAAAACTCACACAGTTAAGAACTCACACACAGTAAAACTATACTCTAATTCCGATCATTTTTCCTAAATCCGCCTTTAATCCGATCTATAATCTTTCTCCTAATCATAAAATTAAGGTAATTACTCAATTTCGATTTAATCTTGTTTATGAAAATTAGGGTTTATGTGATTAAATTGATTTGTGCTTAAATGATATAGAGATATGATTAGGGCTTGTATTAGATGATCTCCCCCGTGTTTAACTTGCGTAAAACATCGAATTTCTAGCATAATTTGATTTGAACGAAAATTTGGGAAAATGAATTCGATTTTGAATATTTAGCGGGAAGGTGGATTAGGAAAATATATTGAGCTATTAGAACTGATATAAGAGGTATATGATACTGTGATATTTAGTGGTAGTTTACGTCACGGATACGGATTCTTGAATAGTCTGCCTGATCCCCTTTATTTATACTGATATGCTTTTAGATGCGGCGCATCTAGGTTAATTGATGCGGCGTAACAACTATTTCCAAATTAATAAAATTCTAGATACGCCGTATTACTTGATCTAGATACGACGCATCTCCATATGCCGTATCTCATTTCTTGCTCCGCATCCCTTATACTTTGTGTAGATACGCCGCACTGATTAAATCAGATGCGCCGTATCTATCTCACTTACAGACTGCTTACTAACTTTGAAAATTTATTTCAGATGGAACTTCCAGAAGTTGCACAAAGACACCAGTGGTTACGTTTCGAGAATATGGGACTAACCCCTGGCACCTTGGAGGATTACTTACGGAGACTTGAGTCGATTTACTTTAGGAGGATATTCAGGGTACAGGTTTTGGATTTTGATGATGTGGGATTGATTGGGGCTGGGCATGCTGCTGAGAGTTTACAGCATAGGATGGAGATGATAGTTACTGGAGATGATGAGGAGGTGGTGTTCAGATCTAGTGCTTGGGAGAGACTGTTCAGGATTGACGAGCCCTTGGTACGGGAGCTCATGATGGAGTTTTTTAGTACATTTTACTACAGAGAGACGGATGCTGGTTTGGATATTGCGGACACCCTTGTGTTTAGACTAGGTGGGGTGCCGAGGCAGATGTCTATGAGACAGTTCATTCTGGCCATGGGTTTGCATACGGTTGAGGAGCTTGAGTCAGATGGGTTTGACAGATATTGGGATGATAGTTTGCGAGCGGTCCCTGACAGAGCATTATTCAGTGATTACTGGGATAGGATTTCTTCGGGGGGTGACATCCTTACTTCTACCCCCTCTTACACTTTGATCAGGGAGCCGATGAGGAGGCTGTGCCACCGTTTGATAGCACTTACCATTGCTGGGAGGGGTCAGTCACCTGAGAAGGTGACCACTCTGGACCTCTTCCTCCTTAGGAGCATGGATGAGGGGTTGTCAGTGAACATCCCCCACTTTTTGGCACACTACCTCCACCGATCAGCTGCAGGGAGAGATCGGAGGAGCCATATGACTGGCGGGCATTTTGTTTCTCGGCTGGCCCGCCATTTTGGAGTCATTGGAGCGGAGATTCCAGCGGGGCTGGAGGTTGTGGTGACCCATCTCCCGGTTATTGACAGGGATTGCTTGGTTAGGCTTGGGATATGCTAGCTGGCTATGGGAGAGTACGTTTGGGTAGCATTAGGGCCCGCCAGAGCTGCAGGACCAGAGGCGGAGCAGGGAGGCCCTCAGGGACCTCCGGCTGCTGCTCCAGCCCATCAGGAGGAGCCGCAGGCACCAGTACCCCCACCAGTCCCTGTACGCACCATGGGTCAGAGAGTCGAGGCAGTCGAGGGGGAGTTGAGAGCGTTGAGAGGGATTGTTGATGGTATGAGGAGAGATTCAGAGTGGCTGGTTATGAGTGTGAGCAGACTCTTGGAGCAGCAGGGTATTACCCACACCCGTTCTGATGGTACTCATGTTGCGGGAGTGACACGTGCATATGCTCGCAGAGTCCGGCCTAGGACTGATGATGCCAGCACTTCAGGGACCCACTCACACGACCAGACTGACCCTTGATCTCTTGATTCCACGTGTTATTTGACATTGTTCCATGCACATTATTATTATTCTTTTTGGATTGTACTAATCGATATTCTCATTTATGCACTTGATGTTTCAGTTTATATTTCTTAACATGCTTGACAAAGACTGGCATTAAGTTCAGCATGAGAGTACGAGATGACGTGAGAGATAAACCATGGAACGAGCCATTTTACAACAGACTGTTTGCAGTCTGGATGGTTGAACACATGCGCCGCATCTGGTAAACAGATGCGACGCATCCTATCCTTTATTTCGTTTTATTTTTGTTTCAGGCCGCAGAGGATACGGCGCATCTCAATTCTGAGATGCGACGCATCTCCTGCAATGGTCATATCTTATTTTAATTTTTCTGCATTTATTTTTATTTTCGAATTTAAAACTTTTTATCAGTTTATTTTAATGCGGCGCATCCCTGGTTAAGGATGCGGCGCATCTTTTATTCTGATCCGTATTTATTCCAGGCTCGATACGGCGTATCTTCTTCCATAAGATACGGCGCATCGACTGACCTGATGATTTTCATTTTTAATTTTTATGTTTTATTTTTACCTAACTACTAATGTGTTATGCAAGTTTGAACCTTTCTTATCTTAGGTGTGTTTTGAAGCCTTGGTGGTATTATAGATTCCTGCATTTCCTGTGGATACATCTAATATGAAGCTTATACGTTCTAATCCACAAGAAAGATGATTTTTGCTCTTATACAAATGGAGGATCATACCGAGCAAATCTCAGGGGAGTTTTTCTGTTCTAATTCTTTTATTTTCCAGTTTTTAACCTTTCATACAAACAACGAGGACGTTGTTTAACTTAAGTGGGGGGATTGGAGAATTAGAACACTTAACACTTACTTGTCCTAAACTTTTCAAAATATGCTTAAAATGTGCTTAATATATAAAAATTTTAAATTTTTTTAGCATGTTTTTGTTTAAAGTCTAAGTTGCATAGCTGCACACATGACGTTATTTTCAAAAATTGTGATTTTTCAAAATTCACAAATCTATGAGTGTGCCGGTGACTTGTAAACTTTAGAACTTGGCTTGTATACTATTCGAGACCACCATAATAAGTATTATTTATATAATTGGAATGACTTGTCTAAATTGGTAAAATTCTAGGATTACACCCAAATAGCCTTTATATGTTATGTGATATTAGCTAACTACACTGGTTAGTTAACCCCCGTATAAACCTTTTGTTACTCTCATTTTTAGAGTAAGATACCCCTAGAAAAACACTCAGAGCCATTCCTTTCGTTTCTTACACCTTTGTTAAAATGTTTTGTTACACCTTACACCTTAGCCTACCCTGTAGATTAAAATCCGTGGTTGGTTAATTGCTATAGGCAAAGTGTGTTTCCTTACATTACCTGTGTTCGCGTGCGTAATTCATTATCTATGGTTAGGTCGGGAAATTGCACAATGCAATTGGAGTGAAAGTAAATATTGTATATCTTTGAGTTTATTTTTCGTGTGTTTACTACTTTCACTATTACCGTTATTTCTGAAGTCATGAAAAGTATGGAAAAATTATCCAGAATTATTGTTTTGGTGATGTGGTGAAATTTTACACATCTATGTTTATGTTATTAAAAAAAAAAAAAAAAAAAAAAAAAAAAAAAGTTGGATGTTTGTTTTAACCAACGATGTAAAGTTATGTAAGTGGTCGATATCACCACTATTTGTTGTATTATATCTATGGATTGAATGGGAGTTGGCAGTTATGGGAACGCCAACTAAGGTTTATTCTTTGATTAAGATCTTGTTGAGTATAATTCGTGTCTACCTAAAGCGTGTGTTTCAAGTGTTAAAGCGTGAGTTATTCAATGATATGAGTCTTATTCATGGGATGGTTGGGATAGTGATTAACCACACTTAGGATTTTAATTTATTTGTTTTGTTTATTTTATTTTTTATTTTTACACCAATTTATATCCCAAAAATTATCCATACCCTTTATTATTCTTTATCCAACCAAACCTTTGATTTATTGAGATTAGGGATTTGAGCAATCTTAAGTATCGTAGTCGTGGATTCGGCTATGTATTTATGATTTTGTCGCCCTTTTTGATATATTATTATTGGTGAAGTTTGGACCTATCTTTAGCCTATTCGAGTTAAGAATTTGAGCAATTGCAAGTATCGTGTTCGTGGATTCGATCATGTATTTGTGATTTTGTCGCCTTTTCTGGAATTTGAGATCGATAGAGATTAAGAATAATTAACCCTTAAGCCTCAAAACCCTTTTTACCGCTTTAGACTTGTTATTCCTTGGCTTTAGTGGAGGAGATGTGTATACTTGCCAAGCTTATGATAGAATATTCGTCGCGACTGGACAGTTAAACGATTAGATTTGCTTTTATCAAAATATTTTATTTTACTTCTAATTCGTTAAGTGTTTAGTTGTGTGATTATGACAAAAATGAATACATGCTTAAATATAAAAATAAATCCTAATATTTTTAGGATACATTTTCATAAGATTAATTATAAGGTTTACTTGGGGAATAGTAAAGTTCAAGTGGGGGGATATTTGATGAACTCAAATAAGTACATATTATTACTATCATTTATCCTAACAATTTGACTTGTTTTATTATATTATGTATGAGGATTGATACTTAATCGTTTACTTTTGTAATTCTCAGTTGAAAACAAGCATTTGGTGAAACTTGGCGATTTTGGACTAATTATGGAGCAAAACATGCAAGAAGTTAAGAGTCTACCGGAATGTACAAGATCAAGACTATTCTGCTCCAGATGCGCCGCATCTCACTTATGACATGCGCCGCATCACTATCAATATTTCACCAGATACGATCCAAGATACAAGAGGACATGCGCTGCATCTAATTATGGAGTTACGCCGCATCTTCTGGCGGTGTACGAATATTCCTGAATATTATAATCTTGGACCCCACGCGAAGTTAAGTAAATGCGCCGCATCTACTTACTAGATGCGCCGCATCTTACCCTCAGACAGAAACTATAAATACCCCAAGACCAGACGAATTTCGAGGTGACACATATTATATCCGAAGACCGAAGTACAGAAACCTAGGACGAATTCAGTCAAGGCATCAGCACAAGACACACTCAAATCAAAGATACAAGAGCTGTAAGAAGGTGCTGCATGTGTTTAATTCATTAAGTAGTTTTGTTTTATTGTGTTAGTAAACTTTAATTCATCAAGATTGGTGGCTTGTGTAATGTGACAACGGAAAGATTGCACTCCCTTAAAACTGCTTTCTCATTAATTAAAGTTTATATGTTGATGTCATTGGTGACTTTTATTAGTGCATTGATAACCTCTGTGTCTAGCTGAGCGTTGATCGGGTCGCCATGCCTCTGCCCTCGCCTATTTATTAGATCGCCTATGCATTCTATGGTCTGTAGAAAAGTAGGAGAAAGATAAACGGGATAGTCATAAGTAATCATTAAGGGTTTACTCGCCGATAAGATTAGAACCAACGAGAAAGGACTTAATCTCGGTGCGTTGCATCGAACTATACACTTCATATAACACTAGCAATAAAACAAGTGACAAACTACTTATCATAAGGACAACCCTCTTATTGTATCGAGTATTTATCTGTGTACGTGTGTGCTACTTGCTGATTCGTGCCTATTGGTTTATTTTATTATTTAATTGCAACCAAATCGTGCCAGTCTCTCAGGCTGAACCCCCTTGCGTTAGATTAGATTGTATAGCTAACTTAATATATTAAAATACTGATTAGAATAACGAGATAATACGTTCCACTCTTAGTGATCGACACTCTACTTACCATTATATTCATACTGACCGGGTACACTGCTCGTTAAGTGTGTGTGTTATTGATAAGTCGGCTAAATATAAATTTAAAACTTGAGTAGGCATTAATACTGCTAAACCGCAACGACACATCGCACGCATACAATCACTCCGATCTCCTTCAATTATCAGAACTTCGTTCCCATAGGGTACTCTGACGATCTTTTCATCACAGACGATGATGGCATGATATTTCGATAGCCAATCCATCCCTATGATGACGTTAAAACTACCCAACTCTACTGGCATATGGTCAATGTTGAATGGGCAGTTCAATAAATTTAGACTGCAACCCCTTATAATGGTACCTACTCTTTCTAGGTTCCCGTTAGCTAGTTCTACGTCGAAGACATTATCTAAGGTGGTTGGGGCTATATCAATTAAAGAACTAAAAGCAGTTGACACAAAACTTCTATCTGCTCCCGTATCGAATAGTACTGAAGCACTACGATTATTTAAAAGAAACATACCCGTCACCACATTCGGGTCGTCCTGGGCTTCCCTTCTGCCCACAGCATAAACTCTTCCACGGGCTCCTCCTCCATTGCCCTAGTTTCCATTATTGACTACTGCTAGCTGGTTACCTTGACCACCACCATTTCCCTGATTTTTGGGTTTGTTGCACTCATTGCTTAATTCCGTCTAGGGGTCCTTCTTGTATTGCTAGGATCTTATTACCATAAGGTGTGCGGACGAGTTTCACATCGTGGGTGATTACAGCATGGTATTTCGACATCCAGTCTATACTGGGGACGACGTTAGAGTCTCCAAGTTTTGTGGACCTAGGGTCGCTGTTGGTTGGTGAGTTTTGCAGGTCTAGAGTATGACCTTGAAAGATGGTGTTGATTGCTACTAGCAGTCAGTTTGTTGGCTTAGTAAGATTCTTCTGATAGACGATGCAGTGTCTCGGAATCGAAAAGGGTAGTGTACTGTGAGATGTTAATCGGTGGGGTCATCTTATGTTGGCTAGTAGTGTAAGTTACCCTTTCGGTTTTGGACGTGGCATGAAGTAAGGCTAGTTCTAGGTGGTGTCTTGGCGTCAAAGCCTATTTGGTTACGGTGTTTCCTAGTACGGATGCCCATGACTTGCACTACTTTTATGTGCTCACACACGCGAGTTTCTGATTTCTCGAAAAACGAAATAAAGGATTCGACTTTCATAAAAAAAAATTTAAGACAACCATTCCTAGCATAGTATGGTCCTACTTGAATTATACAAAGGTGATCAGGCTTTGTATAATTGGGGTCCAACGATGCAATGCTGAGTTTAGTTACAAGAAAACATATCGGTTTTTCTTTCTGCTCGCGAGCTTGCAGCATAAACTACCTTTCAAAAAGTAAATAATTCGCCGAGCGGTGACAGAATAGTTTGTAAAATGGTTTGCATACAATTTATAGAGTAATAGGAAAACAATTCATTGTTGGCAAAATAATATCCAAGTTATAGTTTAGCTTATAAATTGTTAGTAAAATATTTCGTAAGACAATATGAGGAAAGTTCCTTGTTTCAAGGACAGTAGTGAGGTTAAAACTTTGATTCTGAAATCTGTTAGTAAAACGATTTGTAGTATGACTACGAGATAGTTTGTGAAATACTTGCAAAAGTTCGAGTGTTGGTAGCAATTTCATTTATTATTTCATGGAAAGATAATAAAGTGGACAGCTGGTTTATAGTACAAGTTCAAATAGCTGAAAAACGATGGCAAGTGGTTTGTTAACTGATAGTAAAGATAAATAGTGCAACGGGCGGCGTTTGGTACACCTAGTTGTCATAGGGCCATTGATAGTCAGAGTCAAATAAGCATACATCTCATAATAAAAGTTCACTAAATCCATACCATACTACGCGGTTCACAGAAAAATACTAATGAAGTCTTACAGAAACGAACTTAAAAGAGTCTAAACTTAGGTCCTATTACATAGGGTAGTCATTCTTATGTCATCACGTCTGAGTCCTGTTTTTCTCCCGCTCCAAATTTTCCTTGATTGCTCACTTCTTCTTGGTTCTTTGGTTCCTAACACTCGTTCTTGTAGTGCCCCTTCTTTCCACACTCAAAACAGATTACCTCATCTCTCCGATTTTTCCCTGATGTTGTCTGTGCTACTGCAACGGTTTTAGACCTACAATCTCTAGCTATATGTCCAACCTTCTGGCATTTGTGGCACTTCACGGTGCAAGGTCCGTAGTGGTGTAGTTTGCAGCGACTACACATTGGTAACTTTCTAGTATAAGCCTTTCTGTTACTAGGTCCAGCAGTGAAAGTTTTGGCCAACTTTGCCTTTTTGAGGGGCTGTGGAACCCCTTTGTTTCCTAGGTTGTTATCCCATTTCCTCTTTTCGTTAATGTCTTCAGTTTCTTGAACTGCCCCTCAGTTCATTAAGTCGCAACCCATGCGAATTCCTAACACGTAGGCAGCAATAGTCTTTGCTACTCGTTGGGCTACGAGTTGTTCCATGGCTGGGGAATTTAGGTCTTGCCTTTCAGGTGACATGGTCCTTCACAATGAGAAAAGAAGCGTGAGACATAGCAAGGATGTGTCCTAAGAGTAGATGGTTCCAGGAGATACGTTATAAGGCGGTAGGTTAGGGTCGTGCTCACATAAGTTGGCGGGTTCCTTTATGATAGTAATATAAGTGTTTCGAAAGAATAAGGCGGTAGTCCAAACTTAGAGTCGAATAGAAAATGAATTCGTATGGTATGTAGCGAGTATTCAACTCGAAGTGAAATGATGATGTTACGTAGGGAGATGGTCTGTGACAATTATGGTGCGACACGCGCAAGTATATAGAAAATACTTATATCATATATGCTTAGTAAAATACTCAAATAGCATAGTATAATACTTAATCATATATAGCAAATAAATCTCAAATCATAGTAAGCTAGGCTGGCGGGCATCTGGCGGTCATAAGGAAAAGTTTTTTTTTATAAATCGGTTATAGTTTAAGGTTTTTATAAACCTAGTTCTCTATAACCTAGGCTCTGAATACCAATCTGTAACACCCCCAAAATCATAATATTGCGGAAGCATACACTTTGGGTGCTACTAAATCGATAATCACAACACAAGATATAGAGAACGGATTAAAAATCCGTTTTAAAATACATTACATGTTCAAAGTCATGTTGTCTTACATAAAATTCATTTCAAATAAAATTTAGCCCATTTAACAAAGTGGTCCCAAATTTCAGAGTTAACGTAATAATAAAAACATTTCCATCAATTATTATGACCATCGCCATGCCCTGCCCTCAGTAAACACACCTCAGTTTCCTGAGAAAAACATGCTAAAAGTCAGCTAACGCTGGTGAGTTCATTGGTTTAAAGTAATTAAGCACATATGGACCATAGCAATATTTAGCAAACAATTCAGCAATAACACACCATCCTGCTATGCAAACACTAAGCCTCATCTAACCGAACTAGACATAGCAGTATGCCAAACTGGCATTAGCAATAAAGGGGTGCCCGCGAGTGTTAATCCCCAGACACTCGGACTATTTGCATATGGTATACGTTCGCTTTGACTATGCCGAGCCAACCTAACGGGGGTTTCATCCCCAATAGATCTATTTATATCACACGGTTTCTCAGAGGGAATTGACGGTTGATGATAGTGGGCGCAATGGGATTTAAACTTAGATTTCTGCATACAAGTGTGTATAAAAACAAAATCAATTTTTGGTCCATAAAAATAGTTTTGCATATTTCTCACCCCAAGCTTATAAAGCAAATCGTATAAAAATATGGGGCAATAAACTCACCGTAAAATAATAGCAACCTGCTAATCAATCAACAAAACAGTGCAACCGCTCCGACACGCAACCTAAATCAGTATGGTAAGTCTTAGCGAAAAGTTCGTGTCTTATATGCCTTTACTTTATTTGAAAAATTTACGTGTGACCAGTGCTTGTGTATTTCTTGCTTGCTGTGTGGTAAAGTATATTTCAAAATGATTTATCGTATGTAACTCTTGGTGGTGGCTCATGGTGAAAGTGTACAGTGGAAATACGTGTGACGGAACATCCGTACTAGTATTCATCGCTAAAATTTCGTAGTAATATATATATATATTATATATATATATATATATATATATATATATATATATATATATATATATAATATATATATATCAAGGTTTTCAAGATCGAGATCCTACTTATGATCGTTTTCGTCTTTGCAAGATCGTGATCGTAAGATCAGATCGGGATCCTAAGATCCTACTATAATGTCGTTTTCTAATGATCATTGTAATATTATTCAAATCTACAAATTATTATATATCATAAACACGAAATTATATGAATGTTTCATGGAAATGTTATCGTAAATTATGAATATGAAATGTTTAAGAAGAATCACATTTTTTTTTAATAATATAAAAACATAACCCATGAATTTGTAGTTTTTAAGTTCGCGATTCGAGAAAAGTAGGATCGGATCGGAGTAGATCTTAAGATCCTATGGTCAAGATCCGGATCCTATAAGATCTTAAGCTTGTTAAGATCCTACGTAAGATCCGGATCGTTTTTACTTTGTAAAATCGTAAAATCGTAAGATCCTAAGATCAGGATCGGGATCTTAACAACTATGATATATATATTTATTTGGTTAAGTTTAATAATTATGTATTTAATTAATTAGGGTTATAAATGATTAAATAGGTTTTGAGAAATTAATAAAATAATAGTGTTAGTGGAGAAATATTATATTATAAATATTGTTTATTATTTATAATATAATTTTAATTATAAGAAATTTAGAATAATTGTTAAGTATTTAGAAAATTTAAACAAGTTAAGTATTTTTATCAAAAATACTCTAAGTGTTGGAATTTTAGGAAAATTGGGCATGACCCATTCGTTTATTCAAACGTTTCCATTTTCTCATGTGTTGCAATATCTCAAATAATTCGTGTCGTTAACTATATTTGCAAAATTTGTTCGTAATATATATTTTAGTCGTTATAGGTATATTTATCGTTATAACTATCGTTATCGTCACTTTTAATTATCAATAATAGATTTCGATACAAAGTCAATATTTAGTCAATACACCTTCAAAAGTCAACAAAAGTCAACATTTATAATGATTTGGTCAAAATTTCATTTTCCACCCTTTAGAAGACTAACGCGTCTCAAAATAAGTCCAAACTAGTTTAATTATATATATATATCGTATCGTTAAGTAAAAATGTTCATAGTGGGTCGAAAAATATTTCAAAACTCATTTTTGTCACACGACATACTTATTGGGCCGAAATTTATTAAATAAGCCCAATAGTTTAATTTTTAGTTCAAACCATTTAGTCTTTTTAATTTACGATATATATATTGTTAATTTGCTAAAAATAATTTTAACACATTCGTTACCACATTTGGTAAAAAAAAGTCAACTGTGACGAGTTGGGTTGGGCTTGGTCCAACAGTCACCGAAAGCCCATAAGCCCAAAATTATTAATTTTAGTCCAAGGCCCTTTTTAGTTGAATTATATATATCGTCACATTTCTAAAAATCAAATTAACACGTTCGTTACTCCGTTTGATCAAAAAGTCAAATGTGGCCAATTTCTTGTTGGGCTCGGCCCAACAGTCCACGCACCACTATTATAGCCCAATGTACATATTTAGCCTATTAGTGATAATTAGTATTATTAATTACGTAACGAATTTTAATTATATCAAGTAAACTCTTATAAGTAAGCCATTAAGTCAAAAAGTCAAACATGACCAAAATTAAATAGGTTCGACCCATATGACCCATTTTCATATTTTTATAAGCTAAACTCAATTAGTTATGGCTTATTCAATAAACTATTCGAAATAAACTTTTAAGCATTAATTCCATCATTTCACCACTTGAGCCAAAATTTTATGTTTTTCAAAACCCCAATAGTTTTGTAATTTATTTATGGCCGATCCATATATATAGCCATGTAAATGTATATATTGCCTTAATCTCGCGTAATTGACATTAATCACATTTGTATCATCAAACTAGTACCATATACAACAAGTTTTACCACACAAGAAAGAAATACTCTAATTTGTACATAGACCTCAAAAAGGTCGAGCACCATATATTAAATAACAAGCCCTAGCTTTTTCATTTTAACAAAACATACACATTTAACAATTTGTAACATCATTAGACCTCAAATGTACATGAAATCAACAAGATTAGAAAAGTTTAGATGATTCCTTACAATGCTTTAGTTTTAACGAGGGGTAGGAAGAACCAAGAACAACCCAAACTTCACTAAATTTACCCAAACCACGTTCAAATTAACCCGAAACTCTTGAATATACACCCTAATTTACTTGAACTTCAAAGAAAATTTATGGATCTTGAGAATTATGTTTGTGCCGTGTATTTTGATGGAAAAATGATCTAGGAAGTTGGATGAGGTTAAAATGGATAAGTTGGTTTGTTGTGAGTATCATTTAGGGTAAATGGCTAATATATATAAGATTATAATGAGTTAGTGGTGTAATTTTGGAATCTAATGGGGAAGTATTATCTAGGGGCCGGATATGGACAAGAAAGAGGAGGGGGAAATTTATTTTTACTCCTCGTTGGTGTATCGTGTGTCGGTTTGAGCTAAAACGTTACCGCAAAGTCCCGGTTTGACCTTTTTGGACATGTATACGTAAAATAAAGTTTTTATCGACATTTTTGTCAGAAATGTAATAAAATATTATTACTGACTCAAAAATATATTTATTTGACTGCTACCATATGTACTGTGTTGTCGGTACGCGTGTGCGGTTGCTTTTCAGTAAAATGTGAGAAAGCTCTCAGTTAATTACGAAACTTGTCAGTAACTATCAGAAATAGAATAATTTATGCTTACTGACAAAATAAACTTTTTCTGCAGTGACTGTAAGCTACAGTATGCGGGTCTGCTCCCAAAAATGCTCAAAAATACTCAAAAACATGCAAACTCGCATAGAAATGCTCAGCTTAAAAATAATTAATACTCATTTATTATTAATTAACAATGTGAAAATCACCATTTGTCACATAATTTAATAAGAGACGTCCCAGACACATTACAAGAGGATGGCTTCAGACTGAAGGTGACGGCGTCAGGACTTACTAAGTGACGCCGTCATAATGGCGACTTGCACAAGACGAAACCCTAAACACGGCGAGCTGACGACGTCAGGATCCGTAAGCTGACGCCGTCAGAGTTGTATTCCTATATATATTTTCCTTTGTTTTTCATTATGGTGGTGACATCTTTGGGTACATCTTGTATTAGGGTTTAAGGACGAATTTTAGCAGCTTTGTAAGGGTTTTTCAACCCTCCAAACTTTTGTTTCATTGAAGATAAGTTACTCGTTTAATCATTCGATATGTCAATGTGTCGTTTGATTACTTGTTTATCTTTTCTTCTATCTATCATGCTAGCTTAAATTTATTTGTGTTTGCTTAGATCTAGTGAAACATAGTTGTTGAATATTGATTTGTCGTCTATTGTTTAGTTGATTGCTTCGCGTTAGGCTAAGAAAATTGGTCGTTCTCTTATATGTAACTGGCTTGAACGTCTTAGAAACGTAATCGTATAGTGCACTATTGGTTTTTCTTATTGTATTTATTGCATGAATTGCGGCTTGTAGATCCTAGAAAACTTAATAGACTTTAAGGTTTTTA
This sequence comes from Artemisia tridentata subsp. tridentata, assembly GCA_021014915.2. Lineage (NCBI taxonomy): Eukaryota > Viridiplantae > Streptophyta > Magnoliopsida > Asterales > Asteraceae > Artemisia > Artemisia tridentata. Next base: position 323,987,432 of record CP139503.1, read on the forward strand.
GGGGAGACTAAGATTCATAGAGTTGGGGAATTCGACACCTCCCCACGACCGATATTAAGGAATACATCGCTTCAACTAAAACAAGGACGTGACAATTCGACAGATCATTAGGAGATAACTAGGGAGTAATTAAATCTAAGTAAACACGCCTTTCCCTATCATAAAAAGTCACCAATTGTATTTTCTTTCTTTTTAGTTTTAGTTTAAATCAGTTATAATTAGTTTTGGGTTCCGCCCACTCTTCTAAAAACCCGAGATTTTTACTGCTTTCATAAAATATAAAAATACAAAAAGAATCATCCATCACCTCTAGACCTATCTCGTCATACATCTTGACCTAACGACACTATTCCCCTAGAGAACGATCAATCCCCCGGATTTACCTATACTACACTACAACAATCAGGTACACTGCCTGGTTGTAAAACTTCGTTTCGAGGTTCTGCAAATCTCGCATCAATATTCCATATACCTATTTTCAATTCCATAACTAAGATGTGGGAGAAAGACTACAATGAGCAGTCTTCGAACACATTCTTATCCATACCCTTTACATCACCCATACCCATAACACCTGCAATACCCTCTTTGTTACTACAAACATCCTCCTCTTCCCCATTATTTCCCTTCATAAGTTGATCTTTTTGCAATACATAATGGGTATTTTTATCAACCAAGAGCTCCCATCTTTGCTTAAAGTAACAGAACATTTCAGGAGTCCAACTCTCAGTGTCTTCAGATGTAGGTTGTTTTTTCATTCTGACAAAAACATCTACCTTTTCTCTATCTTCCATTGCCTTCAATTCCAACAATTCCCCTCCCTCCAATCCATTCAAAATAGAATATTTATTTGGGTCTACAGTTTTTCCCAAATTATTTTCCTTAGGTACATTCTTTCCCTTATTGTGGGCCCCTTCATTAGCAACCTTATCATTATTTCCCATACTTTGTGTCTTTTTAGGTTGATAAACAGGTTTGTAACCATTGCCACCACCCCCATTCATACCCTGCTTCTTTGGTTGACTGTATGTTTTTTGTTATTGTTTTTAGCCACATTATCATGTCTCACTTTCCTCTTAGGGACCACTTCAGTAAAACCATCACCCTCGACTGTCTTACCATTGTTCTCATCCCTTATTTTAGTTTGTTCCACAGTTTTCTCCACTCCCTTATTCTCCTGATGAACACAAGTAGGACAGGTATCTTTACAGTGGCCAAACACATTGTAGATAGAACACAAAGGAGGAGACCAATCATACTTAATCTGCACTATTTTCATACCAATGACTTCTTTCAAAGCATTCTGATATTTCACCTCAATCTTATCAGGAAGACCTTTCTTAACTGGTACTTCTATATGGGCTCTAGCATATCTAACTCTACCCACCCCAAGTATACACATACTAGAGGTCATAGCATCCATAAGTAGTGGCGTCCCAATTCTACTTGACAAAGCACTTATGCCATTAACAGTCCAAGCTTCCAAAGGGATGTTACACATTCTAACTCACAAAGGAAGCTTATCAGGCTCAGTTTTCTCAATGCTCATGTCAACATCCTATCTCTGGACCACCAATGGTTTATTAGTTACCATCCAGGGTCCATTTTCCACCACATATTTCAAACCCTCCTCATGATGAAATTTAAAGAAGAACATCCCATTGTCATTATCAAAAACCTCTTTAAACGCATGTCTACCCCACATCCTTCTAACATTGTATCTTAATTCATTCACTGGCATTTTATGGCCAATAAAATAACCACACAATGTTAGCTTCCATTTGCTACTACCATTTTTAATCATTTCATCATCAAAAATCACAAGTTCATTACCACAATCATCAATTTCAGTAGGTATTATATGTAGCTTATCCTCAAAAAACTGCTTATTTAGTTGAGTCACATCAACATAAGATTTCCTTGCCTCATCAGGTTTAGAATGACTTACAGTGGGTGAAACTTTTGCAGCAGTTTGAGTCTTAGCATGATAATCACAAGAACCAGAAAGTGTTTTCGCACCTTCTTTCTCACCTACACTTTTATCCATTCCACCACTCACATCCTCAGTAGTCACTGTAGAATCACCACCCTTATCCTCATTAACAGTTACATTTTCCACATCAATATTCTGATTACATACCTCTTCTCCTATCAACTTGTCTATACCATTCACTAATCCTTCATCAACCCCAATTTGATCCCCATTTTCCTTCTCAATAGATTCAGCAACAGGTTCATTACGTTTTAGACTATTACTACCCATTACATGATCATTGAATCTGTTTGGAGCTCTTATCTGCCATTTATTTGTTTTCTTTTTGTTTGACATACTGATAACAAACACTAAATCACAACACTATAAAAATCATATCGAATACAGAAGAACTGAATTGAATTGAATTTTTGGCGCCAAAATCTCATAATCAAAATTACTCAATGAAGATCAATAAAACTACTAACAAACGAAAATTGAAGCAAATGATAGGCTTAGAATTGAGAAACTAAGTCCAATTGAGCAATAACAGGGGAAATGAATTTTGGCGGTAAAATAACCAAATTGGGGGTTTTCTTAACACATAACGAAAATGAAATCAAATCATATCTTCATGTGCGCAATGATGAGATGAATCGTTTGCTGGTTTCATAATTTGAATTCGTTAAGTTTTGAGGAAGCAAAAGAAGGATTAATGGAGTTTTTTGTTATGCGAAAAAAGTGGAGTTTGTTAGGAGGAGAGAGGAAACTCCTGTAGAGTATTTACTTGCGATACACAAAGTATATATTATCATGCACATGCATTCGTAATACTACCATTAACTTGAAAATAATAGTAGTCCGTAATACATAACACATATACATATTACTTCGCCACGTTTTAAATGTTGATGTAAACAAAACAAAAAAAAGAGAAAAAAAAAAAAAGTTAAACATAATACATATACATATTACATCGCCACGTTTTAAATGTTAGATGGAAAAAAAAAAATTAACAACCGTTTAACATGAACAAATAGCTCGCCTTTTCAGTTTCTTCAATAAGTCTGTAAGAGTAAAAACACAACCAATCAAAAAAACTCAACTAGTTGTCAACCTATTATCAGGACACCCTTGTAAAAAACTTCGTCGACCATATAATTGTACATTTCCATCACGCAATTCTCACAAAACTTCGGTTTCCCTCTCTTTCGATCAAAGTGAGGGACACCCATTGACCCATAACGCGATCCACACAAAAATACTTTTTTTCTTTCTGAAATCACGTTGTTTCCTCAAATCTTGTTAGCAAAGTGTCTTTTTCACCCTCCTAGCTCCCGCTCATTCGATGTTCGACAAATAATCCTACCAAAAACTCGCTTCTGTCACGATAAAATGTACATGGTGGTGTGATCTTTATAAATCAGTTACTATAAGTTTCAAAAAAAAATATATATATATATATATTGGCAATTTGATATAAAATCACAATGAGATAATTAAATAAATAAAAAATTCCGTATACAACATAAGTGTGAAGTCGCTGCAAAATAAAATCTTATCAGCACAACAGTAGTGTCACTTTGTTGGTGAATATAGGCGCACATGGGCTGCCCCACATACCGAGCATAGATCTCAACAATTTCTAGAGCTTGGTGCACTCACGCCAGCATAATCTGTATGGCTGTTAGCCTTGGTGTCTTCGCACTATGGCGTTGTCGGCTCTCACGTCGTGATGACCATTTCATGCACTCACGCCAGCATAATTTTTATTTATTTATTTATTTATTATTATTTTTTTTTTTTTTTTGTTTTTTTTTTGTTTTATTATTTTATGTGTGAGTCAGAAGGTGTCATATAACGACTTGTAGAAAAGATATTATGTACTGAATTATAGGTTCTGATGTTATAAAAAAATGATGAGCTGACAACACTTTTACCCTTGATGCCATTTGTACATTGTGCTCTATGAACATAAATTGTTACAAATTATGATACAAAATCATGAAACAATAACTAAACATGAGTTTTGTACACTATTAACTAAGCGTGAGTTTTGTTCTAGTTAAAGTTAACTATAAAAACTGCTCAAAGTTTTGATATCAATTCATTATTAGAACTTTTTCAATTTAAGTTCTGTTTTATAAAAAAGCCATTTATAAAACTTGGTTATCGTTTTGTTACTTATTTGTGTTTTCAAATTGTATAAGTGGTAAATGAAATTGTTTGGTAAAGATTATCAGAGGATGAGTATTGTAAATTATACTCCTTCCGTCTCAATTTAATTGTCCATGTTTCTTTTTTGTTATGTCGCAATTTAATTGTCCAATACTAAAAATAGTTAAGTGAGTTTGGTCAAGTTTACTATATTACCCTTAGTTGAAATTAATATTACAACCTTTAAAGAAATGTTAATTAATTGGTTAAGGCTATGTTTGGCAAAAGTAGCTGTGAGCTGTAGCGTGAGCTGTACACAGCTCACTGCTCACCGCTCACAACTTCTTAAAGAAGCATTGGAAAAATGAGCTTTCCTAAAAAATAGCAAAGTTCACCGCTCTTTTGCCAAACGAACACTAAAAATAAAAAAACTCATTGCTCACCGCTCATTGCCTCAAAAAGCTCCAAAAAGCTCTGCGCCAAACATAGCCTAAGGCTAAACCTGTCATTTGGTAAAAAAGTAAGAGAGAGAATGTATTATTAATTATGTTTTTCTTAAAATATGTGCTTTTTGTCGGGGGACAATTATAGTGCATGTCTTAAACTTTTTTTTTTTTCTTTTTTTTTTTTTTTTTTTCTTATAATCTTTTCTTAATATTCACACAAGAATAAAAACAATATCATAACTCAAATGGTTTCTGTAGTGAATAAAGTCCAAGAAAATTAATTAAAACACTAATAAAACTTGGTTATCATCACATGATCCAGCTCAAAGAATAAACATATGGATACAAATGTACAAGGAATGTGTCATGTCATGTGTATGAAAGCAATAAGTGGGATTTTTATTTTTTTTTTTTTTTTTTTTTTGGGAAGATTATTGTTTTGTTAATACCCTTCAATTACTTTTGCAAAACATACCCTTATACGGGTTTTGACTTTTTCCCATTTCCTATTAAAGTTTGTATGTTACAGATGTAATTTTTATTGTTTTACTCAACCTTAACTATAAGCATATCATATCTACCCGTCATTGACTCATATTGATTTTGCATTTTGTTTTTAACTAAACCAACCTTTTTTAAACTTATTATATTTATGCATTCATCAACTTCTTTTCTCATAATAATAACTAGCTTTGTTCCTTAGGTTTTGAAAGTCATAGACGTGCATATTTAAGAGTGCGTTTGGTATATTATCGAGAATCACTAAAGGTATGGTTTTGATTAGAGAGGTGTATGAGATTGAGGATATCAATTTCATATTGTTTGATATAAAATTTTGGGTATCAGTATCACATTTAGTAAGGTCCATCCAAATGCTCCAATTCAATTATTTTTGTGGTGGAAACAATAAGATATGACGAGCCCATGAGAACATACCTTAAAATTTTGTCATGAAGTGTATCTTTAGTACTTATAAAGAGTGTATGTGATTTTTGAAACCTTAAAACCTAAACTAATGTAGTTTGTCTAAATTACCTCTAAATACCCTTAATATACCTTAAACTTGATCAATTTTAAACTTGACAATTTTTCAAAATCACACACTATAGTAATTTTAAAAAACACACGCTTTGCATCAAGGGTTAAACCAGAATCACGATTTCGCAAGTATAATTATTTATCGTTGTAAGCTGATGTAATAGAAAATATATTTAACAATCGATAGTCTTTGTATATTAGAATAGTTAAGAACAAGAGAATGGTTATCTGTTATTCCAAAACAAACAAAAGAAGTGATAGAGATATGGCAACAGGGTTTACAAATACCAAGACAGGTCTTTGTTAGTGGGCCTACAGATAGATATACAAAATAAAACCGTACCCAATAGGAATGAAAATAACACAAATCTCAAGACAAACCCACATACAATATCCCTAAATTAATTTTTGTTTGCTGCAATTCTCAATAATCAAACCAAAAAAGAAAGGAAAAAAACTGATAAAGCCTGTGAAAAGGTGAGGACGAAGAACATATAACACTACTTTCAGAATATAATCACTTTAGCTCGTATACCCATTAACAAACACTATAGTATTACCTCCATATATAGTCCACACTCCACACTATTAATACCCTAATTAACTTTAGGTTGTGTGTCCATCGACCAATACTAGATGAAATGAAGTGGTCTTTTTTGTTAAGATTTGTTTGAGCATTTCTAATGATGCACTAAATGTATTTTTTTGCATTACAATAGTGCAAAAATTATCAACATGCTATCCGATATGAACACTAAACTAAAAACTAAAATAATGAAATAAAAAAAACCAAAAAACAATCACATCTTTAGGTATAATTTTAGACCTAGATTTTAGACATAGAAATTATGTTTCTAAAAAGTAAACACACAAAATGCACCAAATATAGTGCATTACTATTTATTACACTAAACATTATTTTTTATATAAAAACTTTTCATTTTTTTTGGTTAAAGGTTTTCCTGTTAACCCTTTATACTAAGAGTGTTGGCAACCATAGCGTCCTCCCAGCGTCTTTGGGGGAAGACGCCGGTGAACACCGCCGCCAACCCCCAAGACGCTGGCGTCGTCTGATTCCGAGTCATGGTTGAGACGCTGAGGTATGGCCTATGGTTTGAAAAATTCAAACGTTATTTTGCCCGTTGAGGGCATTGAATGTTTTTTTTTTTTGCTTTGACTGCCATGAAACTATATATACATGCACTATATATTTGAAACACACACATATATACATACACTATCTCAAAAAAAAAAAAAAAAAAAAAAAAAAAAAAAAAAAAAAAAAAAAAAAAAAAAAGGTCCACTTCCTTTCAAAAAATTCGACCAAATGCCACCAAAAAAAATTTTGTTCCTCCCCGTACGAACACGAAAAAGGCCGCTACGTCGCAAGGTTCGGGTCAACAAAACCCAATAATTCCGGATTTTTTAAACGATCCGAGCATGTTGGCGTATGCTAATCTTTTGGCTTCCCATATTGCCCACAACCAACAAATTCCGACTCAAGAAAGCATGCCGGTTGATGTAGAAGCTTCGTCAACCGAACCAGAAGCTGACGAAATGGATCAAGATGATCCGAAGGGAAAATCGAAGGTCGATTGGGATGAAGAAGATGAAGTGCGATTGGCTAAAATGTGGTGTTATTGCACGAAGACTAAGAAGGGAGTGTCGTGTAAACGCGATAATTTTTGGAGTAAAGTTTTGGAGCATTACATCGCAAACGGAGGCGACAACACACGAACTCGTCATAGTGTAAACTCAAAGTGGCGAAAGATGACGGAACTAATGTCGGTCTACAACGGTCTCTTTATCCAAGCGGTATATTTTTTACGTTATATTTTTAAGTTGTTGTTTATTTTTTATAATTACTTGTACGTCATATTTTTAAGTTGTTGTTTATTTTTTATAATTATATATTTATTTCAGTCGCGTTTGATGGAAAGTGGGCTCAACGAGTACGATGTAGCTAAGCGGGCTAACGCCGATTATCAAAAAATTAAGAGGAAAAGTTTTCCCCACGCGAAGGCGTGGGAGGTGGTGAAAGATTTTGATAAGTGGCAAAAACTTGCAGTACTTGGTGAGGATACGTCAAAGAGGAAGACTCGAACCCAAACGGGGAGCAATGACGAGGGGATAAACTTCATTGACGAAGAAGAGTCGTTCGATGTACCAAACTTGAACGAAGATAATACTCCTCCCCAATCGCGGCGAAGCAAAAAAAGCCGCACCGATTCCTCCAGTCTCGGGGATCTTGAAAAAACATTCGCCGAGTACGCTATTTCGAAGCAGGAATTGCTTGGCAACCAAAAAGAACAAGCCGAGCGAAAGAGGGAAAAAGACGAGCTTCAAATTCAATATTTAAGGAAGAAAAGCAAGGCTCGTGACTGGAAGATTTACACCTGTAGAGGCCAAGATTCACATACGGGAGGTGGAGGAAACACCATAAACACGAACTAATGATTAAACATGATAATATTCGGTTTATTGATTGGGAGGTGTGTATGTTTTCTAGAGAGAGAAAACATACACACCTCAAGAACCTGTGAATCCTCAACCCTCCAAATGTGGATAAGGAGGGTATTTATACAAAGAATACAATGACTAACTTAGCCTAAATGTCTAAACTAGTCCTTGTACAAAGAATGAAGTGCAATTCCCAAATATGACAAACTTTAAGGCTAACAATCTCTCCCCAAAGTGAAGTCATATGGGAATTGCTTACAATGTTCCCTACAAGTAAAATATAAACCATAAGCACAGAGAATAGTCTTCAAACGTCATTACTTCGTTCAGCTTGGAGAATCTTCTCAGCATTCATTTCTTTACTTGCAGAAGAACCATGTGAGCAATTCTAATTAGGGTTTAATACAGCTTGCCCTGAGTGCTCTCCCCTAATTAGTGCTCTCCCCCAAACTGACAACCTTTCTGATGATTGCCCTGAATCTGAAGAAGTCTTTTGATAATTAAATGCATTTCGTCTTTAGTCTTCTAACATGCAGCGAAAAATGTAGAACAGACTGTATACTCGACCTTCTTCAAGATTATCCATTTGGGGGAACAGGGTATCAACATCTTCATCTCACCAAATGCATCCCAGTTATCTTTCATATGAAAAATCAGCCCATAACGTACACATGAAATGATAACACCAAAGTAACAAGTTGAACCACTGATCATCTTGATTTTGTTGCCCGAAATTGTTGAAGGTGGAAAAGGTAGAAGTACGTAGAATAAGATGAGTAGAGGATAAGACATAGAATCAACCAATTTCCGACACAAATCAAATCATTACATAAATCATTAAGCCCGATCACGTGAACTTGTTGTGAGACCTCGATGTACACATTTCTCTCCCCTGCTGGTTACGATTAATCGGAATCAGCATAATGTTGTGTACGTGAAGTGTTAACTGGAAGCACTTTATCATTAAACCCAGTCAGCCTGTGAGAAGATGTCGATGAACCCAATCTAACCTCCTGAATAAAAACAATGGCTTCATGTAGTAACCACATGTGATGATAACCCAATATGATGAACTTGAGAATGAAGTAACATCGCCCAGATTTGTGACTTAAGCTTGTACTATCCATGTGACTAAGAACGGTGTACCAGATACCCTTAACAGACGTATTAGTACAAAACCTCTTGACATATCCTCAACTACGTGAGACACTGAGCACTACAACGTAACTCCTTAAAGTGATAGCTACTTTGTGAGAATAGAGAGAGAATCACAAAAGTAACTAGATATCCAAGTCTTCGTCACCATTAATATATGCCCAAACAAGTCATCTTCGCGGTAGGGTAGAAAGAAAGAAGATGAAATAAGTACACGCGTCCGTAAAACCTTACTTCAAACCCAAATAAATAATAACGAATCATCCCCGTAGTCACAGCTAATAATTTAACCATTGTCATTTGATTGTGAATCTTGATCAGGATCTTTTTGGCTATACGTGGTAATTTTGAAGGTGCAGTCCGATAATATCATTTGTGATGTTGTTGTGAAAAATGCCATAAAATGCAATTCTAATGATGCCGGAAAAATTTGAGTTTAAGAAATTTTTACGCCGAAAATTCCCCGAAAAATTCAAATTTTGACCAAAAATTTGAATTTTAGGCCAAAATTTTCACACTTGTACCAGAATTTGAATCTCGCGTAAAAATGGACCGTAAAGTCTCCTGTGAAAAATAAATTTTACTCAACTTTTCCCGCCAAAAAACTTTTTTTTTTTTTTTTTTTTTGGCAAATGCGATAAGGGTGTCCAACTGCGATAAGTTTATCTAAGTTGGAATTGCGATAAAATGTCTGAACTGCGATAATGTCTGAACTGCGATAAGTCTCAATCAGACGTCAAATGCGATAGGTCAACTGCGATAATGCTTATCAGCCACCAATTGCGATAATGCTTATCAAATGCGATAAAATGCTGACAAAGCCAATTGCGATAAACTCGCTGAAATGCGATAACTCGTCTGAAGTTGTGAACTGCGATAGAGCTGCACTTTTCCCAACTTTATTGACTTTTTGTGTCACTTGCCCACTTGACCTTATCTTGCTAGATATTATCCTGACAAATTTTCACCAACTATCCCACTTGACCAATAATTCACTCAAATCTATCAATATTTTATCCAAAAACAAATCTTGTACAAGATTTGTTTATGAAATTCGATCAATGAACCAAGAACAAACACAAGTATTTGATCTTCCACACCAAGATAAGAGTGAAAAACTAGTATATTTCACAGCCCAAGTCGATATATCACAAAACAAACACAACCTTATCACTTGATTATGTGAACGATTCCAAGAAAATCACCAACAAGTCACGTTTTATGAAATAAAAACACAACAGTTGGGTTCTTTTTAGCATAAGTCGAACACAAAAATACCTTTAAACTCGGCTGTTGAAGAAGATGAAGAAGAACCGAGATAAAGCACAACATAAATCACATTAGTTACCTCAAAAACACCACGAATCGCCACCCGGTTAGCTCTTGATACCAATTGTAGAAGCCAAGATTCACATACGGGAGGTGGAGGAAACACATTAAACTCGAACTATAGATTAAACATTATAACTTTCGGTTTATTGATTGAGAGGTGTGTATGTTTTCTAGAGAGAGAAAACATACACGCCTCAAGAACCTGTGAAACCTCAACCCTCCAAATGTGGATAAGGAGGGTATTTATACAAAGAATACAATGACTAACTTAGCCTAAATGTCTAAACTAGTCCTTGTACAAAGAATGAAGTGCAATTCCCAAATATGACAAACTTTAAGGCTAACAACACCGAACCACACGAGCATATCACAAACACTCGGTTGTTGAAGGTGGTGATTCAACAAAAAACCGAAATCGCGGACACGTACGGGTGGGACAAATATTGGGAGGAGGAGTAGTAGTTTGGTTTTATTTCTTGTATTGTCGTTTGGTTTTATTTCTTGTATTTTCAGTATTTGTCGTTATAACCCTTTTTTTTAATGAAATAAATTGTTTGTTTTTATCTTTTATATATACATAATAAATAGTTTTAAATTTAATTTTTATTATTTATAACATTCTATATAAATAATAATATACAAAAAAAAAGATTTTGAGGCATGATTCCGAATCTTCCAGAATCCTCCCACTGCCAACAGTTTTGTCTTCAGAATCCTCCTGCCACATGGCACTCTGTGATTGGTCGGTGGGAATCATGCCAAGACTCCGAGTCTTGGGTTGCCAACACCCTAATAACTTTGATGTTTAATACAAACAATAAAAAACTAGTTTATAAGTTTCATGTTTGTATCATCAAAATGAGCTTAACATTTGATATATATTAGCTAATTTCTTTTTTCTATTTGTTACATTATGATGTATTTTAATCATATCAAGGTGCAATTAGTGCAAACATAATTAAGGTGTATACATAATTGGAGCACATTTTGTTTAATGCAAGCATATTATCACATGATTAATTTTTTGCACCATTTTAATGTAAATTTGTAGTGTCAACAATAGAGATTTCCAATGCTTTTAGAAGAAAATAATTAGAAAGGCCATAATTAGGGGGTTGTAATATGTTAACAAAATTGCCCTAGCTAGTTCATCCTTTATCTTACATTGCCTTTTAGAAAAATCATGTATCCCTGTCACTTTTAATCTTGGTTCCAAGTTTCGTCTCTATGGCTAATTATGTTCTCATTAATTTACTTAACTGAAGAAGTTATAGTCGATCAGCTAGGAAACTCAAGATATTTTTCGACCTTTTATACTATATTCATTGTTGTATTGTATAACAGTTATACTATGTTCATTTGTTCTTTTAAATCTTAAAGTTTTATTCCAATACAAAAATTTGAGTGGGTTTGTTTCGAGCTACAGAAGGAACTCTCTATGTACTAAGATTCTAACTTGAAGTGAAATGTGACAACTTTCCAATCAAACTGAATAGCTCGGACTCAAATTATTTCATTTTCATAGTTTGAAATTCTTTTTTTATTACTTTCATATAAATTTGAATTATTTTATTAACAATGAGTATGTTGAATCATGTAAGTGACTTAAAAAAAGTTAAGACTGTAATGGAACTAGACTGCAAATTGTCATTTTAGTTATTAGCAGATTTAGATTTCTTTTACGAGATAAAAACATCGCATTTTTTGAAAAAGCCCTTGAAATGCAAGCTCACTAATTCGTGTTTAATTTAGCACAACTGATCGATGCGTTCACCTAACCAAGAGTTTATTTGATCAGTTAGATTTTGTTGTACATTGATTTGATACTGAATCGTGTTTATAAATCATTCTAGTGATCAAAATTAAAATAAAAAAGTGTTCGTAGAAGTTCTCTTTACAGTGAGGCCTTGTTGCATTCAGTAAGTCGATTCAACTATTGTACACAGCCACACAAGTGTATGACATCTATGATGCTACTCATATCAAAGTTATCGAGATACTTTGGATCATACTCGTTCACTAACACACAAATTAAAAGAACATCTACTATACGTCAAGTATTATTTTTAGAGATTCTAAGTAAAGTCTTTTAAATATGAGTTTTAGTGTTTTAAATTATGCAAAAAAGGAAATTCACCTAAACTAACCCATAAATGGAATTTACAAAGTAATTAAGATGTAGAAAGTAGTCTAATACTCATCACAAGTGTCCTTCACCAAGAAGCAAAAAGGAAACCCTAATTACAAGTGGAAAGTGGTCCACCTGCCACCATCTCATCATACTCCCTCTTTATTCAACCATCTTTGTCACAAGCTAATCTCTCTTTCTACTAAAGAGATGATCATATGAAAAATGATATAATTGGCATAGAAATTACATGTAAAACACTAGTTTAAATAGATTGGACAAGCTTGAATCCTTACCACAAGTGGTGGTGCACTACCATGCGTGGTCGCTTAAGACACCACACCACGCGTGTTGATGTATTTTTGTTGTTGGACCAATAGTGGAGACGACAGAGTTGTGAGTGTGTGTTTATGAGTTTGTTTGGTTTGGTTTGGTTTGGGAAAGTGGTTGATTTGTTGATTATTAATACGAATGTTTGGTGGTTTAGTTCGTGGAAGTGAAAAACTGATTTGACATTAAGATAACGTTGTTGTATGCGGTTTTTATTATATTAGGTCTTAAGTTAAAGAAATTTTAGTATCTCTAATTTATACACCAAAACAATAAACTTTTTGTTTTTTGTGAAAATTTATCTCCAACCAAGACACCATATCTAGTGTTGAACAAATATCTAAGCAACTTTGCACCCAAAGTTTTTATATAATTAAGAGTTTTATGACATATTTAAGTTATTATGTGTTTGGTTTCACTATAAACTAATTATTTTGAAATCATTTCTAGCATAACTATAGAATAAAGTAGTGTATAAGAGTTTAAAGTGAATATATAATGTGTATATTGGAGTAAATTTGATATTATCTTTTGCATATACATCAAAAATAATTTTAATTAGACGGGTCAATCTAAACCCAAACAAGTTTGGAAAGGTTAATATGGAAAAATGGTAAAGTGTACGACTCTACATTGATGTTAGTTTAACAAATACGTTGGACCGAATATACTTCTTCAATAATTTCAGAATTTTTTCAAATGAACTCATGTGTTATTAAGAGTTGTGTTTATGTTAACCCGTTAAAAAAAAACCAAAAAACAAAAAAAAACGACTCATATAAACCAAGGTTTTTATGATCGGGATTCTATTTAGGATCGTTTTCGTCTTTGCAAGATCGTGATCATAAGATCAGATCGAGATCCTAAGATCCTACTATAATGTCATTTTCTAATGATCTTTATTATATTATTCGAATCTACAAATTATTATATACTATAAACACGAAGTTATATGAATGTTTAATGAAAATGTTGTCCTAAATTAAGAATATAAAATGTTTAAGAAGGACCACATATTGTTTTGTAAATTACATAAAAGCATAAACCATAAATTTGTAGTTTTTTAGTTTGTGGTTCGAGAAAAGTAAGTTCAGATCGGAGTAGATCTTAAGATCTTATGGTCAGGATCGGGATCCTATAAGATCTTAAGCTTGTTAAGATCCTACGTAGGATCCGGATCATTTTTGCTTTGTAAAATCATAAAATCGTAAAATCCTAAAATCAAGATCGGGATCTTATCAACTATGATATAAACCATCTTTACCCGTTTTGTAATCGACAAGTCTAATTTTAATTGTCTTAAAAAAAGTTAGCTACAGAGGGTGACAAGGAGAGAGAGAGAAAAAGAGATTCTTTTTTTAGCTTTTCTCTTTATGCTCAAACACATTCCCTTACTTTCACCAGGATCCATATTTCTCATCATGAGTACTCCCCCTGCCCCCCTCATTATTAACATGAAAAAGGAAACACACACACTACACCTCCACTGTGTGTATTCTAGACACCACGTGAAAAAACTAGCTAGCCATGGCAGTAGGAGGAAAACCCTAGCTAGCTCTTTCTTTCAATGGCAGATGTTCCTATTATTATACATCTGATTCAGTTTACCCTATACATATTCCTAGCTATTGGAAACAATCTTTTTGACTACAATGTTAGTACTAGCTAGCTAGCTTTGAAGTCATTGACCAGTCAAATTATAATGATTATACGTAACTTCTATACAAGGTTCATACGACTAAAATAATTTTCATCCCTCCCTCATCTTCCAACTGAGTGTCATACCATTTCCTCTCTATTTTACCTTCGTTTCAATTTTAGCCTATGTAGTAATAGTCATCTATAACTTCATATAAGTGATATATACACGACTTACACAAACATACACCTCTAAAGTCTAGACACACACATACAACACACAAATGATCACCCTCTCACGCCCTCACACGTGAACGCAGGTTTAGTAACAATCATTCACACGTAGTGAGGTGTGGTTCATGCGTGGTATTTCACTAACATTACCGATGGTATAATGCAATTTTTTTTTATAGGCCTAGAGCAACCATAATTTGCGCATAACATAAATTAGAACGATTAGGGACAATAGCTTTACTATCATTTTGTTGGAATTTAAGAAAATGTGCCAAAGAAAAGAGACAACTTGATGAAAACCCTAAAATGATATAACATGATTAATCTTTCAATTTATTCACGGACGTGATATATATTAAGATAAGATTGGTCACATTCTTGATTATTTTCTTAAAAACTACATTGCAGCTTTTATTCATATTAAACATGCAATCAACTTTAAAAGTGATATAACTTTAAAGTAACTACTGGTAGAAGTTACTCGTAATTCCGTATTTTGATAAGATGAACTAGACTAAATGAAACCATATATAAATTATCAAACCATATATTTCACCTTTGCAAAAAAAAAAAAAAAAAAATATATCAAATCAAAAATTCAGAATATCAGATACCCTAATTCCCAAAAGGACGTACAACTAAACACATCTTTTTTTAAAATAGATTTAGGACTAAAAAAAATCTATTTTTGGGAGTTCTTATGGCCTAAAAACACACACACACAAGAGGTGTTTTGTGTGGATAGACGCGTATGAATGTATATAAAATTACAGGAAATATTGTTGACTTCAAACCTTACTCCCACATATGACTTCATTAAAAATTGGAAGTGTTTTCGTCTACATATAGGTTGTTACATGTAGTTGTATTTCGGAAAAGAAAACATAGATTATATATACACTGGCTTAGGTTGGATAAAAGTAATGTTTTATCTGAATATTCTAAAACCCTAATTCCATCAACACATTATTTCAAAAATATACAACAAAATAGATTAACTTTACATTCTAGTAATGAAACTTTTACTAGATGAACTTATCCAAGGTCACTATAAAACCTCAATTATTAGAACACGTACAATAATTATTCCCATAAAATTTAATCCAGTGAAAAAGTGTTTTTCAGCCTTGAACACTAAAACAAACGTACAACATATGTTGTGTGCTGTATGGGAGAAACGACATAATAGTGAAAGTGTCATTAAAAGAGTATCGAATAAACCCTTTCGTATGTTGTGTTACTATCAATGGCCTTGGAATCTTCTCAGATGTCCAAATTCAAGAAAAAAACATAACATGTTCATCAAAAGTAATTTATCATTAAAACAATTTCATTTCAAGTAACAAGGAAAACCCTAAAATGGAAAATAGTGACGAAGATGATCAAGAAAGTGAAAAAAAATCTTACCTGAGAGTACCATTCACTATGAAAAGCCAAGACATGCATCGTTGATACATTTACACTGCCACCATTCAATTAACCATCTACAAAAGTTCATATAACAAGAACAAAATCTATGCAAACTATAGCTAATTAGTTAATGATAAAATACCTATTAGAAAAAGTTGTAAAACTAGAGTACTAGACTAAATGAAACCATATATAAATAATCAAATCAAAAATTCAAAATATCAGAAACCCTAGTAAATTATCAACTAATTTTAAAACATCACAAACACACTTATAGGTACAAAAAAAAAAAAAAAAAGTTTTAGAACTTACAGGATGGGAAATATGCTTGGCTCCTCATACGCCATCCACGAAGGCCACCGGATACCGGTGGGCTCTGAAGATGGCATACAGGGAGCCAGGCATATACTTACACTCATAGTGTATGTATCTACATGTATTTTACCTCAAAATATGAATCCATTCAATGAAACACAAGAAAAAAGTAGAAAGAAAGAAGGATGCATGTTGGCTCAAAGTTTTTTTTTTTTTTGGGGCAATGGATGTTGGCTCAAAGTTTAACCTAATAAGGAACACCCTTTGGTTTGCATGATATAAATAGAGAGATATATAAAGAGATAAAGTGAGTGTGATGGTAGTGGGTGGTGGTGGCCGGTGGATATATGGTGGTTCTGGTTTGAAAATATTGTTGTTTTTCTGGGGATGTAAAGGACAGGTTGCTTTTCTCTTCTGAACATAGTTTGTCTGGATGTGTTTGGAAGATGTTGATTCCTTCACCCTCCTTATATATATATTCGCATAAAGTGATACACCATATCTCCTATTTTATTTTTATATAATGCTTTTTTCACGCGAATGTAAAGAGATTATAATAATAGTAAGTATAATTTAATTTAAGGTTTGGTTTGAGTATATAAGTTAAGATATCAGTTAATTATTTACCAAATATTGTAATATCTTTTGGTTAAATAGGAGATTTTAAATAATCTTGATCTAATATCAGTCATTTGTTATTTTGTTTGGTCGTCATGGTTAAAAGTGATTTTTCCCCCTTAAAAGCTCACTCATGCGGAGACACCTTGATCTAGTGTACTTATGGGTGCCAACCGATCCTTTCTGATGGTCCAACTTGATGTTCTACTATAGCAGTGACTTTTCAGCGGGAGTTTAGATCGAACTCATATGGTATTTTTATTAAGGTCTTACTTGACATGGTAAACTGCGTGTTCACACTAACGGAAATGTACTACTAGGGAAATGCCCATTTTGAGTATTGGACAATTAAGTAGGGCAACACAAAATTTTCATGTAGACAATTGCAGATGGAGCAAACCCAATAACATGCGTTATTTAAAATGCAATTGGAAATTTTATTAATTCAAAACAGGAATTCAAACACTAAATTAAAAAGGCTATAAGAAAACGTGCAAATCACCCGTCAAAAGAGAAGCTCAAAGTAATACGTTTTCGTAAGTTTTAATTTTCTCAATTGTCAAGTAGTTTATTTTATTTACATAAGGTGCCACGTACACCGCTCCTCGCACTCATACCACTGAGATTTACGGAGTATAAAATTAGGCGAGCTACAAGAGAAAGGATTAATATAGGATTACAAAAAATGAATAAGTAGTAAAATTTGAGTGAAGGGTCAAATCAATATTGGAATCGTTGGCTGAGAAAACAGTGGGAAGAATATATTAGGGTTGACACCAATACAATAAGTTAGTCAGTTTTCGTCTCAACCCTTTCTTTCATCCACTCTTTAGTTTAGTACAGTATTTTCTTTCCAAATACTTGATACCTTAATCTAAATAACGTAAGGGAAAATCACCAATGTGACAATTTACAAGACTCCTAAACCCAAATGTACAAGTTTTCGATCTGTGACAACCAAATGCCCCTGAAATCTGTGACGGGTATATTGCATAATCACTTTATGCCTTGCAAATACTTCTTAGGATTTTCCATTTACATAGGAATATTTAGCAACAAAAATACTCTCTCCATCCAAAAATAATTGTTCAGAGACAAAAAAACACACAATTTAAGAAAACCTTAATCATTAGAGCTTTCTTTTTCCTACTTTTTGCAGAATGACAGTTTAATATTTGTAATGATAAACTTAAGTGAGGGTAATATGGTAAACTCGAATTAAATTTCCTATCTATTTTTGGAAATAGAAAATTAATTTGGAACAAACCGAAATAAAAATATGGAACCGAGTGAGTACTACTGACGCGAGAAAAATGGGAGCGATAAAAAATCGCATAGAAATTTCATTTCCATACAGGGGCCGAAAGATTCGTTGATACAAAATGTACGAGTAATAACTCATTAATTAATGTTAGACAATAGAATGACACTAATCATGTTTGTCCTTTCAAGCAGTCAATGTGAACGCGTATGATCGATCAACAACCATATCAAATACCGTAGTGAATTCCATAAAACTTCATATCCAATTTAATGTCTTTAATGTTAACATAATTCTCATGAATTTCAAATTCCTTTTGAAATGTCATTGAACTTATATGAGGGTAGCAGTAAAAATTACTCAGTTTCAAGTTCGCAATAAAATAATCAAAATGCTTTATAGTTTATACCATACGTATTGTAAATAAGCTTATGGTTTTTATTTTTACGCACTATTAAATTTGAGAGCATTAATCTAGATTGTCTAATCGTATTTGGGATTTTGGGTCATAATCTGATTTTATATGGCAGTAATAACAGGAATTGTCAACGGATTACATAGAAGGTTATTAAAATACGAAAAAAAGAAAAAGAAAACACTCAACAAAACTAGGGATGCCCTCCTAGTAAAGTATAAGAGGGCACGGTTCAATGTAGTTATCACTATGTTATACGCCCCTACTGCACTTACGACACCCGCTATTCCTCGTTAAACTGCATTGTGGTTCCGTGTTATACGTTTCACGTTATGGTGGCAACGCAAGTTATTTGTATTTTTTTATTTATTTATTTTATTATTTTTTTCTGAATATAAAAATGGAGTGAGTGAGAATTTTTTGTGTTGTGTTATAGAAATTTTATTAGGATTGTGTTTTTTGATTTAGTGTTATAGAAATATTATAGAATAAAAGCTAATGTGGCGCGCAGATAACTCGCGGACCGCAACCGCACTAAAGTGATAGTGATGATGACGTGCTCGAGGTATACGATGAAACTGCTATTTATATGGCATCTGTGAGTTCAAAGGTTAATGAAATCTCTAAAAGTGGTGGTGGAATGGGTCGGAAGAGTTTATACGAGCAATGAAAGGAGGAGACCTATGATGAAAACCCGTATGATGATGATTTTGATGATTGTGACTTGACTGAAGCCCAAATGGAGTTTGCTAACGCTTATCACATTAGTCACCGTGGTCAAATTAAATAGGGTTTTTATTAGGTGCTAAGCACAGTAGAAGCGCTTGGTTTGCCTTTTGGGCTGAGATGTGGATTCACTCACATCAATTTTACTTATTTGTTTTTTGATGTAATAAATTTTACCAGGAGTATTGAATCCTTTTACAAAAAAGAAAATAAAAATAAGTTATTTATCTTGCTAATAATCTTCTTAATTAAAAACGTGATGAAATTATTAGTTGTGAAATTTTGGGCTATTTGATTCATCAAATGAAAATAAGACATATGGCATTAGGAACATAACTAATAAAAATTGTAAGAAGATAAATCATTTTCACAAATAAAAGCAAAATGGATTTATTTTTTTCTATATAAACAAAGAGAAAATAAGATTTTAGTAGAATTGCTTAAATCATGGCTTCAATGTCTCAAGCTTTATTTTTGTCTCATCATCATCATGAATCATGATGTCTACGTGGTTGTTAATTTGGATAATAGCTTTACTTCCGCAGTTCAAGTTAACTCGTACTTTTGATTTCTTTAAGACCACAATAAATAGCACATAGATAACAAGCATATACTAACCAACTTGTTAGCAATCATTTTATGTTAAATATAAAGTGATGGTCATTTGCTAACAATTTAATGTGTCATGTATAATATTTAGTTAGTTTAGTGGGCTTATGGCATTTGTACAATTTGTAACTTAAGCATAAGTGTATTACAAACACTAAGTCCACTCTATGTTTCACCAAAGCCCACCAAAGGCTCACTTTGGTTGGCTGTGTATTCGTATAAACACACACACACATCTCATTTAGAAAGTGCCTCATTATTTACATAAGAAAAAAGAGTGTGTGTGTGTGTGTGAAAGCAACAAACCCTTAGTCTTTGTATTATTTTCATATATTGAATATAATCATTCGACTACAAATTATCCACATATCTCTTATTGTTCTTCATGTGTATGTTTGTGAGTGTCATCATCGTGTTTCTTTGTATGATAAAGAAGTGATTCGTGGTCTACAAGTGGTATACAAGAGCCAATCTTCAAGGTAGAAGGTTTGTGTGTTCGGTTTGCTTCTACAAGAAAACCAACTGTTGCGTTTTTTGCTTCTTAAAAACGTGACAAAGTGTTGTTTTTTTTGGAATCGAATAGCAAAAATCATTTGCAAGGTTGTGTTTGTTAAAATACTCATGATTTGGCTTCTGGTTAAGTGAGTTTTTCTCATTTGCTTGTTGAAAAAAACTGGGGAAATACTGCACTTTTTTGGTGTTCTTAGTTTTTAGATCGAAAGTATTTTAAGAAAGAAATTGTTGATGTGTTTATTGATGCGTGGTTTTGCAACCTTACAACAGGTTTTACCTCTCGAGGGATCTCAAGAGGCTTACAACCCCACCAGGCAGTGTACCTGACCGATGTAGTATAGTGTAGTGGTAAGTACGGGGGATTGATCGTTCTCCACAGGGAATAGTGTTCGTTAGGTATGAAAAACTACTTTAGTAGGTCTAAGGGTGAGGGAAGATTCTTTTTGTATTTTTTTTTTTTTTTTTTTTGAAAGCAAGTAAAATCTCGGGTTTGAAGGAGTGGGCGGAATTAGCTGCTAGTCAACTAACCCAAATTACTACGAATGCAGATAAAATAAAATAACTGAAAATGAAAAGAGTTGTGAAACTTATGTGGAGAGAAATGTGTTTACTTAGATTTCCTTACTCCCTAACTATCTTTTACCGGTTGATTAGTGTGTATTAATTGCGTGGATGACGGGTGTATTCCTTAATACCAATCGTGGGGTGGCGTACGTACTTCCCCAACTCTACAAGCTCCTACTTCACTCCTATGTCGAGCCGGCTAGGAAGCTCCTAACATTGGATCACTAGAATTCGCTCATGCATTAAATACAACCATAAAAACCTTAGTACGCATTGGTTCATGTTTCTTAAGACGTTCAAGCAAGTTACCGAATAGGAAGTTAGCCAGTTTTCTTAAGCCTAACATCAATGAACAATCATCCAATACAATTAATAACACACTAATAACCAATAATCAATAGCTAGGTTTCATTAGATCTAAGCAAACACAAGATAAATCTAGCCTAGCATGTTAATTAAAAGACAAGAACAATATATAATCAAACAACACATAGACATATTGATTGATTAAACAATTACTTATCTTCAATTAAACATGGGAGATCCAAGGGTATGAAAACCCTTAAAAATGACAGAAATTCGTCTTTAGGGTTTCTCCTCACAAAGTTGCACACAATGACAAAAAATTGCAAAACTATATATAGAGTTTAAGGGCTGACGGCGTCACGTTATAGGACTTGACGCCGTCACCTCGCCGTGTCTAGGGTTCCCGGATGGCCTTCTTGACGCCGTCCCTCTTTAGACCTCCAAAATCCGCTCTGGCTTATCAAAGCTTGACGCCGTCAGAATATGGCTTGACGCCGTCCCTCTTTAAGTTAAACCGTGATGGCCTTGATCACTTCAAAGGGTGACGCCGTCAGACTTTCCATTGTAAAATTCTCTGGCTTATCATGAGTAATTTTCATATCCACCTTTTTTGCCAAGCCATGACGCCGTCAAGGGCAATCCCTGACGCCGTCAAAGGTACTTTCCATTATAATTTTGAGACTTTGTCGTTTTCTTCACTTTTATGCTCCAAAAACGTCCAAAATGCTTCCTTTTCCAGATTTCTTCTCCAAAGTACCTAAAATGACAAAAGGAACGATTTAGGGCAATATTTGATCAAATAAATACGATTTAGGGCTTAAATTGTAACACCCTAGGCAAATCCCACATCGGCTGTGGCCTGGAGAGATGCTGGGTTCATAAGATAACATTCGCCTTACAATGACACAACGCGTTTTGTGGTCTACTGCGAGTGGGGTTCTTAGGAACTGGCAGTTAAGCGTGCTCATGTGAGAGTAGTACTGGCTTGGGTGACCTGCCGGGAAGTCTTCAAATGAGGCCCCAAAAGCAAAGCCGTGAGCCTGCGGGCAAAGCGGACAATATTGTGGTCTGAGTAGGCGGGATGTTACAAGTGGTATCAGAGCCACTCCTGAGCCGTTCGGGATGGTGGGGCAAACCTCATCGAGGACGATGAGTCCCTAAGGGGGGGTGATTGTAACACCCTAGGCAAATCCCACATCGGCTGTGGCCTGGAGAGATGCTGGGTTCATAAGATAACATTCGCCTTACAATGACACAACGCGTTTTGTGGTCTACTGCGAGTGGGGTTCTTAGGAACTGGCAGTTAAGCGTGCTCATGTGAGAGTAGTACTGGCTTGGGTGACCTGCCGGGAAGTCTTCAAATGAGGCCCCAAAAGCAAAGCCGTGAGCCTGCGGGCAAAGCGGACAATATTGTGGTCTGAGTAGGCGGGATGTTCACTTGTAACATCTCGCCTACTCAGACCACAATATTGTCCGCTTTGCCCGCAGGCTCACGGCTTTGCTTTGTGGCCCTCATGTGAGACTTCCCGGCAGGTCACCCATACCAGGGCTACTCTCACATGAGCACGCTTAACTGCCAGTTCCTAAGAACCCCACTCGCAGTAGACCACAAAACGCGTTGTGTCATTGTAAGGCGAATGTTATCTTATGAACCCAGCATCTCTCCAGGCCACAGCCGATGTGGGATTTGCCTAGGGTGTTACATAAATGACCCCCTAAAAGCGGTACACTTTTCGCTTCATCAAATACCCTTACACTTGAGATTTGCTTGTCCTCAAGCAAATGCGCTTTTATTCTAATCAAAATACAAGTTAGGGGTCATTTAATGCTAATATAAAAGTAATTACAACAAATAGTCGTTCCACTTTAACCATAATATGCACGGAGATTACAAACTAGCACCTCACAAGTAGTGTTTAGATACTCACATCTCTCAGGTGTCATCAAAATAAATCTCATAAATGAAAACGGATAATATCTCTCACTACCTGTCATAGCAAATAGATTACCATAGGCTTGGGAAAGGATCGAAAACCTTCTCCACTAGGCGTAAGCACCTAAAATAAACTATCAAAGAGGGCTTTTAAATGG
The DNA here is from genome assembly GCA_021014915.2 of Artemisia tridentata subsp. tridentata. NCBI lineage: Eukaryota > Viridiplantae > Streptophyta > Magnoliopsida > Asterales > Asteraceae > Artemisia > Artemisia tridentata. Next base: position 324,011,150 of record CP139503.1, read on the forward strand.
GTTATAACGTGAGGTGTAGGGATATGATAAACACGGTTTTGTTGGATAAGGGATATTTTACTGGTGGCGAGTTAAAGATCTTGATTAATTACACGTACAATATGGCATTGCTAAGCCAAGACTAGACTCGACTTAAGCTAAAAACAAAATAACAAAAACGTAAAATAAACATAAAATGAAACGGGATGGTAGTCCGTATGTTTTTTCTATTTTTCTTTTTCTCATTCATTTTTTTTTTTTTTTTTTTTTTTTTGTATTTTTCTTGATTTTTTTTTTTTTTTTTTTTTCATACACTCTTACCCTACCATCCAAAATAATACATCATAGGGGCGTTGCATTCCCCTTACACTTGAACTTTTACATAACTTTACAAATAACTATTCTAATGACTCGAATTAAGATAATCGAAACACTTGGAGTACTTTTAAAATATTTAGCACATATGGGGGTAATAAATGATGTTCTTCCCCATTACTCCATTACACTAGTACTTTACCCATGAGTCCCAATCGTCCCAAAACAATATGTACAAGGATATGACTCGACTTAGCAACCATGTAATCAATTAGATAATTAACTAAGGGTTTAAACAAATGTTGTCACAATAATGCACTAAAAATGAGTGCATACAAGGTGGGCTAAGGCGATTTGGGTGTACATTTTAGTGGGGTGTAACAAATTCTTCCTTTAAGTAAAATGCTTAAAGGTCGAAACGAAAAGATAGCCTCTGAGGGGTGTACTAGGGGTATCGTGTACTAAAAATGAGTACAACGCAAAGGGTGTGGGAGAATTACTTGACCAATGTAGCCAAAGTAATTATAACAAAAACACAGGTGTAAAACAATGGGTTAATCCTAATGCCTCTTATCATGTAGTAAATCTAACTACACGAATGTAGTCTCACTTGTGGCCTCGGAATGGTCCTAACGCAATTCTAGAATCTAAGTGCTACCGGTACACACATCATAGCATAAATGCTTTTCCTACCAATTCTAGGGGCGAACCTCACATATTTGGGGGTGGAAATTTTTTTTTAGTGGTACGGTTTTTGTGCTAGTCATATAACTCCTATCCGTGAGACGCTCATTAAGATCAAAGTTTCACTCCTATATGTTGTAAAAAAATTTTAAATTTGGCACTAAAATTGCCCTAACAGGTATTTATCTCAGTTTTATTACACATCTACCATTAAACAAACAAAAATCAAGCGCACTTGTATTCTCTAAAGTATCGTATTTTACCCCCCCTTACACTTAAGATGAACATTGTCCCCAATGTTCAAATAACAAGATGTAAAAGTAAAAAGGTAAAAGAATGAAATCAAATACTCCCCTGATTCGCTTGGTGGATAATGTGGCAACATGGTTAGATCTTCTTCCAAGAGAATGTAAAAGCTCCAAGACTAATGCATCGCCATAAGCTTGATTCCACATACATCTCCTTGTCCAAAATAACCTGTTAAACCTGAGAAAACAAACACGAAAACCTGCATAACATCGGCGGGATAAATTCTATATATCAGGATATAATGCTTGTGGAATGATAATTTTGCAGATTCCTGGAGATTATAAGTTATAGATTTAATAAAAACTTTTTATGAAAACAAAACTTTCAAAAATTTCTGAAAATTAAAACCTGACGCCGTCAGAAATAATCTGACAGAATTTTCATGTTAAGTTTCCGGAAAATTTATGGAAAAACCTATACCTTACTTCCTGGAATTCCTGCAAAACCTCATTATGACTCGATACAAGCATTTGACTCAAACAAATACTAATATGTATGTTAATTTAATATTATTATGATTCATGTTCATTTGTTCTAATAAACCGATTTGGATTTCCCTTACACTTATCTTTTGCAAAATACCTTTATATGTAGTTAAGACGAAGTTAAAAACAAGATAAAGCATTTTCACAATTTAGTTTCGAACATGAATCAATAATAATAAAAATTAAACATATATACGGAAGCAAATAAAATCAAACAAACAAATAAATAAACACACAAAGCAAATAAAGCTTGGGTTGCCTCCCAAGAAGCGCTTGTTTTTGTTCGAGTCACGAGCCTGACTCTACCCTTATTTAACGGAAATAGGGGAGGTTTTCCCTACACTTAGGGTTAAGTGCAGGTGATAGTAGCGATACACACCATCTCGGTGGAAGTATGCCGCGTGAGGAAAGAGTGGTAGATGAATTATATGCTCAAAGATGTGGGATCCAATCATCATAACCTTACTTAGTTCAATTGGGTCAATGGGTGAATTGAAGTTTTCTCCTAGAAAGGGATCATCTTCTATCAACTTCGAGAGATTCCTAGTTGGGAATCCATCTTGACCTAATAAACCCGGTTTAAACCCATAATGTTTCTTGTGATCAATCATGAATGGGTGATGTAAGTATGAAAGGTTATGGTTCACTCCTATGTCAGCTTCCTCTCTACAAGGCTTAGAGTCTACTACCTTCAACATAAAACTACCCGGACTATATGGTTTGATGGGTGGATCGGGACCTAATTCAATTCCTAAGTTCACATCTAAGGATGGAAGATTAGGTAACGGTTTTGGTTTAGGCTCCGGTTCATCAAAACTAGGAACTTCCATATAACTAAAAGAAAGGTTATGACCACAAGTATTCAAACCTATATCCTCTAGTTGTGTTTGGTCCAAGGGTTCTACCTCTATTGGGGTTCCTATAGTCTCTTGTACTTCTTCTGGGTAAGTCACGGGTGGTGTGTGTGCCTCAAATGATGGTAGGACTTGTGGGGTACTTGGTGGGCTTATGTTACTTACCTCATCATTCTTTGTGTCAAGATCACCTATATCCTCATCATGTGTTTTAGTAGAATCTAACCCTAACATTTTCCCTAGTATCTCAAGTGCTTCTCTAGGCATCTCAACTTCTATATCCGAATCATAAGGATCATCCTCAATATTCTGACTGCTATATTCAAATTGCCCAAAAGATTCATCGTGTGTTTCTTGAGATTCATCGTCATCGATCATAAAACCTAGGTCTTTTTTATCAATGTGATCATGCTCGGCTAGATCCTCCATCACATCAAGGTCACCTATGTGTTCATCCTGTATTATGGTAGTGCCTAACCATGACATGCAACTAAGTGGCTCAACTCTACCCTCATCCCCAAACAAACTTGTTTCATGATCCTTGAAATTTGTGGTCAACTGACTTGTATTAAAGTTTGTTGGGTTGTCAACTATATAATAATATTGGGCACAATTCTCAATAGCTTCCCATGCTTCCTCAGCACTTAATTCCCTAAGATCCCTGCCGGCAAAATGGTAAATGTCCCTTTGGGCATGTCGGTCGACACGATCGTAAAAGATTTGAGTTAGGGACCAAAAATCGAAGTTATGATGAAGGACTTTTTGGAGTAAATATTTAAAACGAGTCCATGCATCATAGAGAGGTTCATCTTTATGTTGTTTAAACATCAAGATGTCATATGGAGTGGGTGAATTACGTGGTTGGTAGTATGGTGGATTCGCGTTCTCCATAATGGTGAACGGAAGAGTCAATGGAAATTACGAACAAACACACAAAGAAAAAGATAGACTAAAGAAAACCTAGAAAAATAAAATGAAAATCTCACTAGAAAGGAATCTAGTGAGTAGACCTAATAAAATAAAAATTCAACCTAAACAATAACTATTCCCCGGCAGCGGCGCCAAAAACTTGATGCGTGGTTTTGCAACCTTACAACAGGTTTTACCTCTCGAGGGATCTCAAGAGGCTTACAACCCCACCAGGCAGTGTACCTGACCGATGTAGTATAGTGTAGTGGTAAGTACGGGGGATTGATCGTTCTCCACAGGGAATAGTGTTTGTTAGGTATGAAAAACTACTTTAGTAGGTCTAAGGGTGAGGGAAGATTCTTTTTGTATTTTTTTTTTGAAAGCATGTAAAATCTCGGGTTTGAAGGAGTGGGCGGAATTAGTTGCTAGTCAACTAACCCAAATTACTACGAATGCAAATAAAATAAAATAACTGAAAATGAAAAGAGTTGTGAAACTTATGTGGAGAGAAATGTGTTTACTTAGATTTCCTTACTCCCTAACTATCTTTTACCGGTTGATTAGTGTGTATTAATTGCGTGGATGACGGGTGTATTCCTTAATACCAATCGTGGGGTGGCGTACGTACTTCCCCAACTCTACAAGCTCCTACTTCACTCCTATGTCGAGCCGGCTAGGAAGCTCCTAACATGGGATCACTAGAATTCGCTCATGCATTAAATACAACCATAAAAACCTTAGTACGCATTGGTTCATGTTTCTTAAGATGTTCAAGCAAGTTACCGAATAGGAAGTTAGCCAGTTTTCTTAAGCCTAACATCGATGAACAATCATCCAATACAATTAATAACACACTAATAACCAATAATCAATAGCTAGGTTTCATTAGATCTAAGCAAACACAAGATAAATCTAGCCTAGCATGTTAATTAAAAGACAAGAAAAATATATAATCAAACAACACATAGACATATTGATTGATTAAACAATTACTTATATTCAATTAAACATGGGAGATCCAAGGGTATGAAAACCCTTAAAAATGTCAGAAATTCATCTTTAGGGTTTCTCCTCACAAAGTTGCACACAATGACAAAAAATTGCAAAACTATATATAGAGTTTAAGGGCTGACGGCGTCACGTTATAGGACTTGACCCGTCACCTCGTCGTGTCTAGGTTTCCCGGATAGGCCTTCTTGACGCCGTCCCTCTTTAGACCTCCAAAATCCGCTCTGGCTTATCAAAGCTTGACGCCGTCAGAATATGGCTTGACGCCGTCCCTCTTTAAGTTAAACCGTGATGGCCTTGATCACTTCAAAGGGAGACGCCGTCAGACTTTCCATTGTAAAATTCTCTGGCTTATCATGAGTAATTTTTATATCCACCTTTTTTGCCAAGCCATGACGCCGTCAAGGGCAATCCCTGACGCCGTCAAAGGTACTTTCCAGCATAATTTTGAGACTTTGTCGTTTTCTTCACTTTTATGCTCCAAAAACGTCCAAAATGCTTCCTTTTCCAGATTTCTTCTCCAAAGTACCTAAAATGACAAAAGGAACGATTTAGGGCAATATTTGATCAAATAAATACGATTTAGGGCTTAAATGACCCCCTAAAAGCGGTACACTTTTCGCTTCATCATTTATATAATATCTTTGATTTGATTGGTCAAGTTGTTGAAAAGATATAAGGAATATTTGCAATTTGCTAAAAAGTTGTCAGCAAGTGGTGAAAAGGTGTAAGATATCATGTTGGAAGGTACTCAAAAGTCAACAAAAGTGGGAAAAAGTTGAAAAATCTCGCAATTGGGCTGCTCTCTCGCAATTGCAATCTCTCTCGCAATTACTGCTGCTTCTCGCAATTACTACTGCTTGTCTCGCAATTCACCAGTTGTCTCGCAATTCCACTACTTTCGCAATTGGGGTCTCGCATTTGATACTTCTATCGCAATTGGGGTCTCGCAATTCAGCCTCTTTCGCAGTTGAGGTGCTGCTCTCGCAATTGGTGGTGTTCTATCGAAATTGGTCTCGCAATTCAACTATAGTCTCGCAATTGATGCAATTTTGAGAGTTGGCAACTTCAGTCCTTGTACTTTCAGCTGCCTTAAGAGATCTTTCGGATTTGACACTTCAGGCCCTCGCAATTGTGTTTAAAAGTCTTCAAAGTTAGATAACTTTTAAGGACTTGATTCGAACGTAATTTCGTCAACTCGAAAGTGAACTCGGTATTTTTACTCTTGTATAAGAGTGTAAAATACTTCGACAAACGGTTATCTACTTTCTTGTATAAGATTGTTAGATGTTATATAAATTACGAATTTATATAAATAAGATATATTTCTATCTAAATTGATATTTTGCCTTAATTTGGTCAAATTGAAATTTCTATAGAAAGTGTCGTGTTTATCTAAATTGTAATTTACATATCCTTTTGTCGAAACTGTAAACTTTTGACTTTGTCTTAATTATACTTGAATCAAGTTTCGTAACGTTATTTAATTTGTTACAACATCAACGATCATCAACAACAAACCAAAGCTTCACATCATCAACCAAGTTCAAGTTCAACCTTCAACGAAAACAACTTCTATTTTGTTGAAACGATCCTCAATCCACTTTATCATACAATACTGTAAAGATGACTACACAGCAAGACATTCATGCCGCAGGTTCAGAAAACCGACCTCCAATGTTAGAAAAGGGTGGTTATCTTCCATGGACGAGTCGTATGAAAAGATACATGAAAACCAAGCCTCTAGGACAAGGTAAACTCTTGATCAAATCCATAGAGGAAGGTCCATTCAAGCCTCGTCAGATTCAAGTCACAGCTGGGAATCCTGATGCAACACCTCGAATTGAAGCAACCTTCCGGACTCAAACGGAAGAGGAATAAACATTGGCAGATCAGAAGCAAATTGAAGCAGATGACATGGCAATGCATTTAATTCAACTCGGGTTGCCACAAGAAATATTCTGTGCTGTAGATAGTTGTGAAACTGCTCATGCAATGTGGGAACGAGTCAAAAGACTCTGCTATGGTGCAGACATTGGTAAACAAGACGTAGAAAACAAGCTTCTGACTGAATGGGAGAAGTTCACATCCACTCCAGTTGAGTAGATTGAATCTTACTACACACGGTTTTGTACTATAATGAATGAGTTGATCAGACACAATTTGGCACATAAACAAATTGTTCAGAACATCAAGTTCATCAACAACCTTCCAGAAGAATGGGGACGATATGTCACTATTGTCAACCAAACACAGAACCTTCACGAGGTGAACTATGATCAGCTCTATGACTTCCTAAAACAAAACCAAGCAGAGGCGAATGAAGTCAGAAAAGAGAAACAAGCAAAACAACAAGATCCTCTTGCACTCATTGTCCAATCACTTACACCTGCAACAGTAAATGCACAACCTTCGTCATCATCTTCATCCCAACAATTCATACAACAACAATATAATTCTCAAACACCGTTCTACCCACAACAACAACATGTAATCCCACAACAACAATACCCGCAACACCAAGAACCCGATCTTAATGATCAAGACGAGTCAGCTGATGCTTTGACTCAAGCTTTTGCTTACCTAACGAAAGCATTCCAAGGACGCTACTCCACACCCACCAACAATAATCAACGAATCTCATCGAATACTCGCAACAAGCAGATTGCACAGCCGAGTTTCAACATGGGTCAGCAAGGACAGATGGTTGGGGGATATGGGAATCAGCAGGGATATGCTCCAAGATATCAGATGGGTAATCAGAATGCAGGGCAGTATGTTGGTAATCAGATGGGTCAGTTTGCAGGGAATCAGATGGGTACAGCTGTTGGTAATCAAAGGGTTCAGAATGCTGGGAATCAGTTTGGGAATGTTGCTCAGGGAGCTGGGAATAGAAATCAGGGTAATGTGATGAAGTGCTTCAACTGTCAGGGTATTGGTCATATGGCTAGAAACTGTCCAGACAAGCCGAATAAAAGGGATCCAGCGTATTTGCAGAAAGCATTAATGTTGGCAAACAAGGAAACGGCTGGGCTTCAGTTGAGTGCAGAAGAGAATGACTTCATGGCTATTATGGATAATTCTGAAGATCTTGAAGACATCGATGCAAACTGCATTTTTATGGCTAATCTTCAGGAGGCAAAGTACGACACAGACTCAGAAGCACCTCCTGCTTTTGACACTAATGCGGTTTCTGAGGTACAACCATATGCTAAATGTCACAATAATGAAATGTTTGATATGTCACCTCAAAATGAACAGCATCCTGAGACTCCTAATCTCATTTACGATACATATATGGACGAACCAAGTTGTAGTAATACTAATTTGGTAACTCCAGATATGGATCCTAAAGAAGAATTTGAGTCACAGCATACTGATAATGATGAGGAAACACGTGCTATGTTTGAATCATTATTGCAAAATTGTAGTATGGAAATTGAAAAGGTCAAAAAGATTAATCGCGATGTTAAGGCCGCGAATGTAATCTTGACCACTGAGCTTGAGAGTTATTAGGAAAATGCAAAAGCTTTTGATTTTCACAACAAACGTCAGTCAGATCTTGAGGTTAGCTTAAGAGATTCTGAGTTAAGAGAGAAACATTTGCAAATAAAATTTGACACTCTCGATGTTAATTTGAATTTGCAAATCAAATCTCTTAACAAAGAAATTTCTGAACTAACCAACCAGCTTTCAAAACAAAAATCAACTTATTCCAATCTTGAAAAAGAAAAGAAGGAGTTGAATGAAAGGTTTTCAAAACGTGAAAAAGATCTTCAAAAAGAGATCACTGACAAAAAGGAAACCATTGCAAAGTTGGAAGATTTACTTGTAAAAACGGGTCATTCTGCACAAACAGTTAACTTGTTAATAAACGATCCAAACCCGATTTTACATACATTAAAAAAGGTGGCTATCGGTTATGAAAACCCTTATATTCTCAAGAAAGCTCAAAAAGAACAGAATGTGCTTTTTAATGGTAATTTAATAAATGCTATCCATGACCCTCCTTCGGGTTATGATTCTAGCGAAACGATTGAGCTGTCAGAAGAGAGTAGAAAGAAAATGCGACAATTGAACAGAGAAATAAAACCCATTGACTATAATGAAGTTAACAAACTTGCTGGGGTTCATCTTGTTCAAAAGGAGTCACCTTTGTTTTTTTCAAAAACCAGTGGTTTTCACAAGACAAAAAGCTGTTTCAAAACATCTGCCTAACATCGAACAAATGGCATCTAAAAACACTTATGATTCAAGTGCAGCTAGACTATATTTGGTTGATCTTAAACAGAGAATTGAAACACTTCAAAGTATTGTGGCATCCAAAACAAACAATCAATCAAAAAATGGAATGGTTATCAAGTTTTCAAAATGACCTGAAAGAGATGTTCGAAAATGAAATCAATCCACATATTGCTGCAATCTATGCAGTTGTTCAAAATGTGGAACATAATCTTTTGAAAGAGTCAACAGAATTTGTTAAGGACCACAAATCCTTAGTGAAGGAAGCTAATGAATACTTGGAACACATAAAAGTTTTGGAAAAGCAAAATGACTCTCTCTCCTTCGAAGCTCTATCGACCGATATTATGTCTATTATTTTCCAAACATATTCTGTTGAGGATGATGAATGATGAGTGTCTAAATACTCATCATTTCTGTCACATTTTATCTGCAAAAACATTTAAAAACATGCAGATATGCTTCAAAATACAGAAAATATCATAAAATGTGTTTTTATATGATTCAGGAACAAAAAGATTGAAAACAAGTGAAAAACATACAAAGTTTGCATAATTGTCATTTTCAGTCCCTGAAGTTTCACAAATTGGCAGAATTAGTCCCTGAAGGTTTAAAATGAAAGAAAAGTCAACTTTAGTCCTTGGATATCAAACATGTTCACTTTTAGTCCCTGGATGAAAGTTTTCTAAAAATGGCAACTTTTACCCCTCAAGTTTCAAAATTGGCAAATTTAGTCCTCGGGTATTTAAAAAGTATAATTTATCAAATAAAACCCTTGTACTATTCACATGTTACAATTTAGGCCCTTTTGATAACTTTTGGATACTTACAACTCAGCCCTTTAAAATTCAGAAAATACAATTTTGGTCCTTGTGCTTATTTAAACAAACCAACCGGACCTTATTTAAATTAAAACAACCCAGCCCACTACACTACCCCAAAGCCCAAAACATAACCCAAGCCCAACCCTTTTATTAATAAAAACCCAACCCGGTATTTAATACCAGGTTTGACTTCGGTCAAACCCATCCCCTTCCTCACAACCCCGCCAAAACCAATACCACCCCATAGCCCATGGTTTCACTGACCCATCACCTCCCCCTCCTCTCTGCTACACTTCACCAACTGTACCAAGCATTTAATGCTTCTTCTCCCTTCCCATCACCAGACCAAGTGGTATTTTCCCACTACCACTTTTGGCGCCAAAATTAAAAAGAAGGGCTGAGATCACTTGAAGTTAATCCAAGGGTACAGAAAGACTCAGAGGAAGATAAGAGATGAATCCCACCTTAGTTTTGTATAAATAGCGTCTCTTTGTAAGCCTAAAAAGGCAGTAGTTAATTTTAGCTTAATCGTATTTCTTTATCAGTCTTTTAATTATTGTAATTCTCACTTCAGTTATCAATACAAGTTAATTCAAGTTTCATTGTTCTTATTTTGTTAGTATTGAGCTCAGTTTCAATAATAATTTAAGTATCAAGTTAAACTGTTAAAACTAATAAGCTCTAATCCTTTTTAATTACCATCAAAAGCTTCAAACAACCCTGCTATAAGCTTATGAAAGCTTTTCATAGCTTTGTGTAAGTTTATTTAGTGTAACTCAGTTCTTAATTTCAAAAGATGAAGAAAGTCAACAAAAGTCAACCTGGGGTGAAATAAGCTGTTTCTGGGGGTATAAGCTATTCAGGAAGGCTTAGTAGTGTTTTCTAGCTTGTGTGAACAAGCTAGGAGTGGTTCTGATCCTTAGTTCTTTTTCTCACAGTACACCTCAGTTGTAAGCAAATTTCCATATTTTACATTATTTCTCAAGATACTGTGCTACAGCTTATTTTTGAGCTTTTTGTCATTTTGTCTGCTTATCTGTTCTACTTAAAGTATTCATAAGCTAGTTTAATAGTCAGTATAAGTTAAATTCTCAGTTTCATCATTATACTTAAAAACAGTCACAATAGCTTAATCTATAAACTAACTAGTTCAGCACTTATTTTCACTTGTAATCTGCTTTATCCAACTTAAATAAGTTAGTCAAGCATTAATCATTCAGTATCTTAGATTAAATTAACAGTTTCTAGTGTTAAGTCCCAATTCAGTAACAATAAAGGGGTGTTTGGCTTTTTGAGTCAAACGGGTAAAATCCGTCTGTCACTGTTCATTTGCACTTCACTCAAACTTAATCTTGAATAACTCAGCAGTTAGGAGCTTTTAGTGTAAACTTTATACACAATTTTAAGGATTTAAAGGTTTTCAGTCTGCTAGTTCAGACATAGATCATGAACTGATCTAATAAGCTCTCAAGAGCTTTAAGCCCTTTTAAGCTTCTGTCTTTGGTATTTCTGGACTCCATTAGGTCACTTAAGATCACCTTTAGTCCCTTATTGAATCCCTCTAAGCCTAGCACAAGTCTACAAAAATTCTACTACATCAGACAACACATTTTAGTTTTTCAGGTTTTTGCTGATCTTGTATGATTTTTCATTAAGCCATAACAAGCCGTAATAAGCTGAATCTCTGGAATATTAAACTCACCCAGCTTGTCTTTAAGCTAGTAATTTTATTTTAATTTTTAGAACTTTTTAAAGCCTCTAAAAAAGCCCTCCAAAACAGGCAATTTTGCCCTGTGCACAAGCTTGTCTGCAAACTCAGTTATACCACCTGAACTTTTGCCAAATTGGACTTCAATTGGGGTGTTAGAGATGGGGCTTTTTGCATTTTAGTATACCCTGATATACTAGGTAGCTTTTGCCCCCAATAGGTTGCCTTCAAGCAGCTTATTGAGTGCTTAAATTAAGCCTGCTAGTTAGGGGTTTAAACCCCTTTTCTGTCTAAAAAAGCCAACTGCCAAGTGCTTAATTGGCCTTTCTATTGTTCTTATTTATGCTTATCCTGTTGTTTTAAGCTTCTTATAATATAATAAACCTGTCCTGAGCCTTTGGTAAAGTTTTGAGCTTATTAGATGCTTATTAGCTTATTTTTAGCTTATTTGCCCAACTGCTTATCTGCCCAACTGCTTATCAGGGTCTAGTGAACTTTTGATTTTTAATTTTCCTATATTAAGAATATTAATTTAGGACTTAACCTGAATTTTTCAGATTTTTCCTAAGTCATTTGATATTTTTAAATTTTTTAATTAGTTTATAATAGTAATTAAATCATAATAAATAGAATAATAATCAGAAAAATATAATTTTAATTTTCATAATTTTCTTTTATTAATTAGAATCTAGGAAAAATATAATAACCTCTGTAGACTTTAAGAAAAATAAAATATAAAATAAGTGATAGTTTCTATTTAATAGATTTTATCTTTTTAAATTTTTAATTAAGAACTTTTCATTTTTATAATTTTCTTAGCTTCTTTTTACCTCATAATATTTATAGAAAAAGTTTTAGATTTTTCTTTGTTCATTTAGTATTTATTATAAATTTAAATAATTTAAAAAGTAATTAAATAATAAATAATTAATAAAAATTAAATATAAAGTGTAAAAAAATATAATTTTAGTTTTAAAATAAGTTTTAAGTAATTTTACACTTTTAGGTTTTAATTTTATAGAATTCACTTTTTCGTCCCATTTTAGATTTCCCGTTACGCGTTTTTTATCGCGTTTAATTTTCTTTTGTTTATTTATTTCTCATTTGTTAATTAGATATAAAAAAGCAAAATCCAAAATATCTAATTCATCAGTCACTCTAATCCAAGCTTGAAGCAATTTGCCCATTCGCACCTCGTTGGGAAACGATCCGGGTAATCACTTACCTGGTTTCACACTACACACGAACGTGAGTTTTTGCAAGTATCCTTTTTCACAAAGGGGTGATTTGTATTTATTCACGTGTATCCGTCGTTGCATAATATTTATACGTACATTTTGAACGGATCAATGAACGACTTCGAGCTGAGACTTCTGAGATTGTTTCAAAATATGAAAAGACACTTTTTAAGATTGAAAAGCAAAATGTTACATATTTTAAACAACTTGATACGAAAAAGGAAGAATGCAAGTATGACAAACTGTCGTATGAGCGTTCTCACAAACAGTTGAAAGAACAAATTGTTCTTTTAAAGACTCAGCTTGAAAGTCAAAAAGGGAAGGGTGAGGAAACAAAGGGTATTGCACCATCAACCCCTTGCCTAATGAGAAACAAAAGGAGAAATCTGTTGTCAAGAACACTAATGTTATAGCACCTGGCCTTTATAGGATTAGTCCCACTACTGCGTCTGCCTCTACATCTAAAACATATAGGGCGATAGACAAAACTAAGAAAGATAATCCAAATGAGTCTAGGAATGCTACCACCACATCTAAGGACAACAACAAAAATTCTAATGAGCGTGCCTTACCTTCTACAGGAATAGAAAGCAACTCTAGGAGCAAAAAACAGTCTAGGAGCAATAACAAGAAACCTAGTGTCTCGCCTGTTTCTGAGAGTGTGTGCAAGAAAGTAGAAGAACACCCTAGGAATTTACCGCTTTCCAAGAAGAAACATGTATCATCTAGTTGTAATGATAAGACTCCTGTTTCTAATGCATGTAATGATTCTGATTGTTTAATGCAAAAGAAATCTTTGTCTAAAAATGCTTGTGATGATAATATTTCTAATGATGTGAAAAACAATGATATGCCTGAACAGAAAAAGAATTCTTCAGTAACTAAGGCTAAGTCTAGATACATTCGAAGACTTATTGCAAAAGCTAGGAACACCACTAGCAGCCTATTGCCAAAGGATCACATTAGGTTTTGTGAATGGAAACCAACGGGTAAAATGTTTGCACTTAAGAATGACACATTAGAAATAGTTCCCAATGCATCCAAGGAAACCAATTCTAAGTGTAATTCACCTGTTTCATCTTACCCACTGGAACCAAATGTTAAACGGTTTCCATATACAAAATCATCTGTTCTTTGCAGGTCATTGAAATTTGTCTTTGGATCGTCGACTCGGGTTGCTCCAAGCACATGACCGGGAATCTGAAGCTGCTGATCAATTTTGTGTGGCAGTTTATGGGGACTATACATTTTGGGAATGATCATGTTGCAGCTATTCTGGGTTATGGAGATCTTCGGTTTGGAAACTACTTAATCACTCGGGTTTACTATGTCGAAGGGTTGGCACACAATCTGTTCTCAGTTGGGCAGTTTTGTGATGCAGATTTAGAGGTTGCTTTTAGGAGAAACACTTGTTTTGTCAAGAATTTGGTGGGGAATGATCTCTTAATTGGGGGTCGTGGCACCAATCTCTATGCAATTGACATAAACCAAATGGCCTCTTCATCTCCGATTTATCTCATGACCAGGACAGGTGAAACAAAATCCTGGTTATGGCATAGACGTTTGTCCCATCTGAACTTTGACACGATCAACAAGCTTGCCAAAGACAACATCGTATCCGGTCTTCCTTAATTCAAATACACCAAAGAACACCTATGTCCATCATGTGAGCAAGGAAAGAGAAAAAGAGCAACATATAAACCTAAACCCGTACCAAGTTCGGTTGATAGGTTGCATCTGTTGCTTATGGACTTATGTGGCCCAATGAGAGTTCAAAGCATAAATGGGAAGAAGTATATTCTTGTAATTGTTGACGACTATTCAAGATATACATGGGTAAAGTTTTTGAGATCAAAAGATGAAGTAACAAGCACCATCGTCACCTTTCTGAAGCGGATTCAAGTTCTACTTCAAGCTCCAGTTAGGATAGTACGAACGGATAATGGCACGGAATTTGTCAATCAGGAGTTAAGAACATTCTTTGAAGAAACTGGTATTACTCACCAGACATCCGATGTTAGAACTCCACAGCAGAATGGGGTAGTTGAAAGAAGGAATCGAACCCTTATTGAAGCTGCTCGCACAATGCTGATTTATTCCAGTGCTCCGTTATTCTTATGGGCTGATGCTGTTTCTACTGCTTGTTTTACTCAAAACCGATCCCTAATCCATCCAAGATTCAATAAAACCCCATATGAACTTGTCAACAACCGAAAACCGGATATTTCTTATCTTCATGTATTTGGCGCTTTATGCTATCCAACAAATGACAGGGAAGATCTGTGAAAGTTGAAGGCTAAGGGTGATATTGGAATCTTCATTGGTTATTCTGAAAACTCGAGGGCATTCAGGGTGTATAACAGGAGAACGAAAAAGATCATGGAGAAGATGAATGTGAAGTTTGATGAAATTTCACAAATGGCTTCTGAGAGACTCGCTCTAGAACCCGCGCTTAACCCGATGACTTCCGGACATATCAGTTCGGGACTCGCACCTCAAGGAGCTCAATCAATTCATAACGAACAACCCACAACTCAAGAACTGGATAATTTCTTCGAGTTCATGTACGATGAATACTATGGTGGCGCTTCGAAAAATGCATCTAACCAACATTCCGCTGCATCCACTCAACATCAACAACCACCACCACCTCCACCAAATCCAGATGCATCCACAACATTCGAAGCTAGCGCACCAACTCCCTCAACATCAGCATCATCTACATTTACTCCAGCAACTCCATTCATTGAAATTGTTCTACCAAGAATTGATGAGCAAGAACAAAATAATGCTGTGTTAGACGAAGAAGTCTTTGAAAACCCGTTTGGAACGGAATCTGGTGAATCATCTTCCAGATTACATGAACCGTCTAACACGCAGTCATTCAGTCCAAGGTACCCTTCAACATTACAGTGGACAAAAGACCATCCAATTAAACAGGTTATTGATGAACCCTCAAGACCAATTCAGACGAGAAAACAACTTCATACCGATTGCGTCATGTGCATCTATGTCTGCTCAGTCAGTCTCATAGCACCTAAGAACATTCGGGAAGCAATGGCAGATAATACCTGGATTGAAGCGATGCAAGAAGAACTTCTTCAATTTCAAATCCATGACACCTGGGATTTAGTTCCATGACCAATTGACAAACTAGTCATTGATCTTAAGTGGTTATGGAAAAACAAAAAGGATGAAGAGATTACTGTAATTCGCAACAAAGCTCGTCTGGTGGCAAAGGGATACAGACAGGAAGAAGGGATAGATTTTGAAGAGTCATTCGCACCAGTTGCAAGGCTTGAAGCAGTCAGGATTTTCTTAGCTTATTCCGCTCACAAGAACATCACGGTTTATCAGATGGACATCAAGACAGCTTTCTTGAATGGAACTCTGAAAGAAGAAGTGTATGTGAGTCAACCAGACGGTTTCGTTGACAAAGATCATCCGGAATACGTCTACAAGCTAAAGAAGGCAATCTATGGTTTGAAACAAGCCCCACGGGCGTAGTATGACGAGTTATCATCTTTCTTGTTGTCAAATAATTTCACCAAAGGAACGATTGATCCAACCTTATTTACAAGAAAATACAAAAATGATATTTTGATTGTTCAGATTTATGTGGATGACATAATATTTGGGTCCACTAATCCGACACATTCAAAACATTTTGAAAATCTCATGAAAAGCAAATTCGAAATGTCCATGATGGGTGAACTAAAATTCTTTTTAGGCTTACAAATTCATCAATCCCCACGTGGTATTTTTCTTAATCAGGCTAAATACACAATTGAGATTTTGAAAAAACATGGAATGGACAATTGTGACTCTGTTGGTACTCCAATGGTCACTTCACCAAAAATTGGCGCTGACCTATATGGGAAACCCATGGATCCGAAGAAATATCGGAGCATGATTGGTTCTCTCATGTACCTAACTGCAAGCCGACCAGATATTCATTTTGCTGTTTGCTTACTTGCACGGTTTCAGGCAAGGCCTACCGAACTTCACCTCCAAGAGGTTAAACGGATATTTCGATACCTTCGAAGAACCATTTACATGGGACTTTGGTATCCGAAGGATTCGGAGTTTACACTAATAGCATTTTCAGATGCAGACCATGCCGGTTGCCAAGTTACAGCGAAAAGTACATCAGGCGGAGCGCAATTTCTGGGAGAAAAGCTAGTAGGCTGGTCCTCAAGGAAACAAGACTGCACTGCTTTATCAACAGCAGAAGCCGAGTATGTGTCTCTATCTGCGTGTTGTGCCCAAGTTCTATGGATGAGGACATAGCTCACAGATTATGGTTTCTCTTTCAACCGCATACCTTTGTATTGCGATTCAAAAAGTGCCATAGCCATCTCGTGCAACTCAGTGCAACACTCGAAGACCAAGCATATTAGAGTCCGCTATCACTTCATAAAAGAGCACGTTGAAGAGGGTACTGTTGAATTGTTTTTTGTTAAGACTGAATATCAACTCGCCGATCTATTTACTAAAGCCCTCCCAAAAGAGCGGTTTGAAAACTTAGTTCGTCGAATTGGAATGCGAAGCCTAACTCCCGAAGAGTTAGAAAGTCTTTTCGAATCTTCTTGATTTATATCAACAAGCTTCGCATGTAAATATTTTTTGTAAATATATACTTGTAAAAATCTATACTGTAAATATAGAAAAATTTCAAAAAGACATAAAAAATATAAAACTCAAAAACCAAAAATATTCTTCTCACGACATGTCTCTCGTCTAATCAATATTTTGTACGTACTTAGAAATGTCATTCAACAATGATACGGGCATGTACAGATGCTTGAGCGAGAGTTATTTTTTATGTTTTTCTAAAACATGTCGTTTCTTAAATTTTATTCATTACGGCTTTCGTGCATTTCAGTACGAAACCCGCGCTACATTGAATGACTTCTGACTATTTCCGATCAGAACTCACAATGTTAATGGCGAAAAGCTAAAACCCGTGAGCACTTAATCAAAATTGTTTCAAAAGCTTTTTCAAAGTCTTTTTATAAATTTTGTGCTCACAATGACTCCCTCAAAGACCACTAAATGCTTTTAAACTCAAAAGTTTAACCATTTGCTCTGATTAAGAGGGAGTAGAAAAAGAAAAATGTTCCAATTTCATGCTAAAATCAGTCCGTCTCTGCACAAAAAGTTTTATTTTAATCAACTGTTTTCAAAAATACCACTTCATGCTATTTTTGAGGGGGAGATTAGGTGTTTATTATAAATATGGGGGAGAGGACGTGATTAAAATGTGATCTAAAAGAAGTTTTATCGTTTGAATCTCAAAACGAGTTCTTTAAAAAGACTCAGCATGAACCCTCGAATTGACGAAACTAAATGTCCGTTCTCGAAAAGACATGTCCTGGACGGGTAATAATTTCAAGTTGGTTTACCAGTGATGCAAGCGTGTCTCGCAAAGGACTTGTCTGAGTAGAATGTACCAATTCGAGAGATGATCATTGAATATGACCGGGACGGGTAATAATTTCAAACTAGTCTAACTAGTGATGTAAGCGTGTCTCGCGAAAGTCGTGTTCATTGAAAATCGATCATTTCAAATGTGCGAACTCCACCCGACATGTGCAGTTTATTTAAAAATTGCATGAGCACATGTGAAGGGGGAGTGTTTCAAAAATGCAAAACTCTCGGTGTGTTAACAAAATGTGTTTTCTCATAAACACGTTGAGAGATTTTTACAAGGTTTAATGGCATGTGACAAATAATCTAGGATAATCATGGAGTAATAAGGTGATTATGATTAGGTTATGTCCAATGATCCGCCAGAACCGGAGGGATCTACCCAAGGACTATTCCAATAGCTTAGAATTAGAAGTCCCTAGGTATGATTGAAAAAAGGAGTATAATGAGAAAGGAGAAAGAAGGGGTTGAAGAATGAAAAAGAAAAGTTTTTGTAAGGGCGAAAAGAAATAGCCCTCCATGAAAACTTAGGTCAGAAACCGGGTCAATACATCTGCTATCGGTACACACTAAGGTGATACTGGTATTGAAGACAAGACGTCATGGACCCAGTGACGCATTTGCACCACCCCTCCTATCCACTCAGATATCTCTCAAAAGATATTTGTTTCATTTCTCACGGAGAACACTACGTAATCTATCGGCCTATCACTTCGAGATGTGCTGATATTGAAAAGGTGGCACTCTGCTCCATGCCTCCGACGACTAAAACCTAAACGCACATTATTGTGTCTAGAGACATGAGATTCATCAAAGATCTCTTAGGAACACTTCCTATGAAATACAATTGTGTTCACTCAAAAAGGATACAAGTTGTATGAGTCTTAATCAAATCTAAGGATCTTGCCTCACGACATGATGGCCGTTGGACGATTTATTGCTAACTGTTTTATGCAGGTACCGACGAAAGTCCATCCACCATCATCATCTACAACGACGACGCATTAGAACAGAAGATGTAGATCAAGGCAAGACGACTCTTTGAAGATCACAGTGCATGAAGGAACATTGAATGCAAAATATTATACAGTGACACACGAAGTTCAAGATGTCAAACGCAAAAGACCAATCTCGGGAGCATCATTGAAATGACCATCCCTTAGGGAGAGATTGTTAGCAATCATTTTATATTAAATATAAAGTGATGATCATTTGCTAACAATTTAATGTGTCATGTATAATATTTAGTTAGTTTAGTGGGTTTATGGCATTTGTACAATTTGTAACTTAAGCATAAGTGTATTACAAACACTAAGCCCACTCTATGTTTCACCAAAGCCCACCAAAGGCTCACTTTGGTTGGCTGTGTATTCGTATAAACACACACACACACATCTCATTTAGAAAGTGCCTCATTATTTACATAAGAAAAAAGAGTGTGTGTGTGTGTGTGAAAGCAACAAACCCTTAGTCTTTGTATTATTTTCATATATTGAATATAATCATTCGACTACAAATTATCCACATATCTCTTATTGTTCTTCATGTGTATGTTTGTGAGTGTCATCATCGTGTTTCTTTGTATGATAAAGAAGTGATTCGTGGTCTACACAACTAGACTAGCTCAGTTGGCCACAAAGGGTGACCTTAGGGAGGTTGGTACCACATGCGAAAGGTCTCAAGTTCGAGTCTCTCCTTGGGGGTTTTCCTTCAAGGTGAAATATGTGGGGTTCTGCCCCATACATGCGTCGATTCGAGGCTGGCAGAGACTACCTTCTGGTTATGTACTGTGGAATCAAATCACTAATTATTATTCGAGTGTAGAATCGAATAACTAACTTAATATTGTACTAACTTGCTGTTAAAAAAAAAAAGATAACAAGCATATACTACTTGGATGAGGTTTTTTTTAATGTATGTTAGTTGACGTGCATGTAAATGAGTAACGTTAATTACTTGCGCATGACTATTTTCAATTATGTTCAATCCTTGTTGTGTAAAATATTTGGTATGTGTTACAAGAGTACAAATTTGGGGACAAGTTACATGTATTTGTTAACGACATTTTCAAAACTAGCGATAAGTTGAATGAGAGAATTATAACGACTTAGAACAAGCGTATATTAGTTTAGTGATCAAGTGTAAACCAAATTCGTTTTATGTTCTTATTCTAATGAAAGATCCATAAGCGTCAAACAAGGGGACAAGTTATATGTCACTAGTTTCAATAGCATCCAACATTTTGCATTTACATAATTGATGCAACAACCTTGTACCTGTCCTAGCGGGATTGGGTATGTTGTTTTATAATTGATGCAACAAGGGTGTTTATAGTATGGTACTTTTATAGATCTTATATTATGTGCTTCAAGAGATTGCTATTTAAAATTAGGCCATATTCATTTTATATGTTAACTTACTCCATTAACTAGATAAACTAAATACCTACATTCAACATAAGGTCATCTCAAACCATACGCTTCATATTACATTTATTCTTTCAAATTTAAAGAATGAAGCAAAGAAAAACATGTCCAACTATTCTTTGTATTTCGAGATTTCATTTTGAGCATTGATCAATATCGTCCATGTGTAGAGGATCACTACTCATCTTCCATATTATTAATAATGCGATTATATATATATAAAGTGGTCAACAACACAAGTCATTGGTTGAAAGTATATTAATTCTTAATTTATAATAAAAGGTTTTGAAGATAGTGTTTGGTGTATGTGGTATGAGGACAATTTTTTAGCATAGTAATGTAAGTGAACTATACTCTTTTTTTATTGAAAGTTTTTCGAACTATTAGAGTAAAAATTCAGAATAGCTAAATTGTCTCTCTTTTTTTTTTTAAAGAAAAAATCATGCTTGCTTTTTCAAGCTGGTAATTGCTTGCTTTTTTTGTAAAAAAAAAAAGAGGTAAAACATGTATATGTGATATAATGAAGGGGTTCAATTGTAAAATTTTATAATTTTATAATTTTTTTTTTTTTTATAATTTTTTTTTTTTTTTTTTTTTTTAATTTTTTTATTTTACAAGAAAAAGCAGGCAATTGCATGGAAAAGTGGACATGATTTCCCATTTTTTTTTAAAAGTGTAAATAGTATAGAATAACTGAACATTCAAATGCTTCAAATGAGGAATAACTTTTCATCTAAAAAGAGATTTTGCTAATATGTGTGAAGTGACACATGTTAGAATGTATTCAATGAACCACTTGAACTACTTAGACTAAAGGGAGTGGCGCTACCCAACTAAGGGGCGACTCGCGATACGTGACGCTGAGTCAGCATGTTGGGTAGCCTAAAAAAAAAGGAGAGTGGGGTTACCCAGGAGAGTGGGGCGACTCCTGACACGTGGCACTTGTAATTATTGTTGTTTTTTTTTTCTTTTCAATATTAACTTATTAATAATATTAAAAATTAAAAATTGTTCTTAAACTAAAAATACATTTTATATAAATAATAACTAAAAATACATATTAAAAATTATTCCTAAACTAAAAATACATATTAAATACTAATAAAACGTAAATATTACATAATTGTTATACCTAATAATACTAAAAATTATTCTTCATCACTAACAAATCCGTCGACTTCTGGAGGCGCGTTTTCGTCTTCATTCGGGCCACGATTATCCCATACATGATCCACCAAATCCGCCTTAAGAATATTGTGTGTTTCGCGGCTTCTAACGAGATTTGAATTCTCAATCCGTTGCTCCATTGGAGTTTCTTGAGTCCAATACTCGGGGTTCAATGTTTTTTTTTTTTTTTTTTTTTTTAAAGGGCAATCCACCTGGTAAAATAAAAGGGGTTCAATGTCTGGTCGTGCTCGTTGAAATCTTGACAAAATGTCTTGTCCTCATCCTCCAAAATCATGTTATGGAGAATAATACAAGTATACATGACGGCATGCATTTTCTCCTTGCTCCAAAATCTTGACGGAAAACTAACAACTTTCCACCTTTTTTTCAAAACCCCGAACGCTCTCTCAATGTCCTTCCGTGCCGACTCTTGTTTCTTCTTAAAGTATTTTCTTTTTTCATCAATTGGGTCGGTGAAAGTCTTCACAAAGGTAGAGTATTCCGGGTATATGCCATCACTCAAATAATACCCGGCTCTGTAATAATTACCGTTTGCATAAAAAGCAGCTACAAATTGAAAATGAAAACATGTTAGTAAAACATAAAAAGTTATAAAATACATAATTCTAACTATTAAAAAAATATAATAACCTGTTGTCGCCAACCCAGATATAATTTCTTCAAGTATAGGTGAAGACTCAAACACGTTGATGTCGTTGTTTGATCCTTGCTGACCAAAATAAGCGTTCCAAATCCATAAATCGGTAGACGCAACCGCCTGAAGTATCAACGACGGTTTCCCAATATCCCCTCGTGTGTGTGTGCCCCGCCATGCGGTCGGACAATTCTCCCAGTGCCAATGCATGCAATCGATACTACCAATCATGCCCGGGAAACCATGAACCTACTCATGCACCTCATAAATACGTTGTAGATCCGTCCAAGTCGGTCTACGTAAATGTAACACCCCGAAAATCGTAATGAAGCAGCGGAAGTCTAATTTGGGGTATTACATCTTAGATCGTAGTCATAATTACAGAAAACGACTCGAAAGAGACGTTTTGTGAAAATTTGTTATCATTCATCTATTTAAAATCAGAGTTGTCAAGAACAGAATCATAATGTTTAAAAGTACAAAATGAAAAATGTTTAAGATGAATGAAAACATTTGTTTTTGGACATCGTCCAAAGGGGGCCCTGTTCCACTCCGTGCCATTAGCTTCGTTAGATACCTGAGATAAAACATGCTTAAAATGTCAACACAAAGGTTGAGTGAATCCATAGTGTTTAATTTGTAATAGTTTGAACACAAGTTAAATAGTAGTGGGAAAACAATGATAATGCGGGGTAATATATAAACAAATATTGCCCTAAGCCTCATGACACGCAAACCTTAACTTGTAAGGGTAATAATAATAAATGCCCTTGTCGCAGGAGTTTTGCCATACTCATAATTCGAATAAAGTGCATTTGTCTATCAATCCGGCTAACACAATGGCTATCTATCCAGCTAGTACAAATGGGTTGTCAGTTCTTAATAGATCTATTAACAAAATTCGCGTTCACTCGCAAGTGATTAATGGTTTATGATATAAGGGACTTTTCATTGGCAGGGTGGTAACTTAGGCAATATTAACTTAGCAATATCAATCAGGGAAGCAAACAGAAAAATACTTGTGTTCAGATTTATAGCATGTATCTCCCCACGGGATTTGAAAACATGGTAAAATGTGGGACTATGAACTCACCTTGGTAGTAGTAGAAATCTGTGATGCAATGGAATCAAATGGTGTGTAGTAACTTCAACGCGTGACCTAGATTAGTATGACATAATTTAGTTCGCATTTAAGATTTGGTGAACGTAAAAATAGTTTACATATATTTTCAAAATGATCATGTTGTTGTTGCACGTGTTAATTATTTATTTAACGGCGTAATTATTATTGACGGCGTATAACAATTTTTAGTGTCTCGGTTATTCATTTTCGTCACAATTCTAATAACTAATATTCGACGTGTTGTCATTTCGAGTTTTATCATGTGTTAACATATTTTAAAATACATGTGACATTTCCCTTTTTATATTTATAACCAAACGCACCCTACGTTTTCATATCTAAACTCAAATGGGCTGTGGCCCTATTACACGATCCAATCCCAATCCCTTGGGGCTTCGGCCTATTTTTATGATCAAACAAACTCACTCTTTATTTGACTACTGGGCTTCGGCCCAGTATTGAGTTTAAACCCAATTTTTACCTCAAAATCAATTGTGCAGGTTTGTGTTTTATGACTATGGTTTGCCTGGTACTTCTAGTTTGAAACAAAAACAACCATTTGTAGTATAACAAAAGACTATCTCAATGAAAACTTTGGCGAGGTTCGAGTACTACTAAGGTTAAAGCTGCGGTCTTGCCTGCTGGACGACTCTCGAGTACCACTCGAGCTCAAGTCGTTGGGTGTCTAGGGGGTTGATATGTGTCTAAAAACACATATGTATTACCCTGTTTAAACCCACATAAACGATCAAAAGCACACAAATAGCCATAAAATGTTATAAATATCATAAAAATGTGTTTTTTATATGTTTCAGATGCAAAATGATTTAAATCAAGTGAAAACGAACCAAGTTTGCATAAATGGCAAGTCTAGTCCCTCAAGTTTCAAAAGTTGTCAAAATTAGTCCCTGGGTATTATAAAACTTGAAATTTCACAAAATACCCTTGTACTATGCATGAACTTACAATTTGGAACTTTATTGATAGCTTTTGGGAATTTACAAAACAAGTCCCTCTAAAATCCAAATTTACATATTAGGTCCCTAAAGTTTATAAAATGCAAAAAAAATACAACTTTGGTCCTTGTGTAATTGTTTTATGGCAGGTTTAGTCCTTTGAAGATAGTTTGGAAGATGACAACTCAGACCCTCAACTATGCATAAATTACAAGATCGGTCCCTATGATTATCTAAAAAAAAATCCAGATCAAACTAATCCCTAAAATCCAAACCATTAACCCCAATAACCCATTTACCCAACCCAGCCTATTACCTAAACCCAATACCCAAATACCCAAGCCCAATGTTTACCCAAGCCCAACATTTAAACTGAGTTAAACACTCAGTCAAACCATGTTTGACCCGTCTTCCTTATACCACCAATCCCGCCAATACCACTCAGTCACCCCCCAGCTCACCAAAACCACTAACCACCTCATTCCCCCTCCTCCTACACGCTACCTAACATTGCCAAACGCAATTAATGCGTCCTCCCCACTCCCACTAGCTAAATCAGAGATAAACACCAATTTCCACGTTTCCCGCCAAAATTACAAGTGGACTGCTGAGATCAAATTGGAGCAATTGAATGGTGGGGATTTGTTCAGTAATGTCGTTCAAATTATGTATATATAGTATGTAATGTAGCTCAAAATAGAGTGTGTGGAAAAGTAGTGTAATCGTAATTTCCATTTCAGTAGTTTAAATTGTAATCCCAAGCTTCAATCAATCAATACAAAGTAACTTTAGTGTATTTGTTGTTGTTTCTTTGATTATTGTCAGTAGTTGATAATTATACCAATTTTCTGATCTTCAATTGGAACTGAGAATTAGAATCTTGATAAGTAGTATATAAAACAACTTCTCAGTTGTTTTTAATAACTTAAATAAGCTTCTTATAGCTTATTGTAAGTTTATTATAGTGTAAAATTGTGCTGAATTCAAGATTTAAAGAAAGTCAACCAAAGTCAACTGAAGAAGCTAATAAGCTGATTATGGGTTTAGAAACTAAGATGGATGGTTTTTCTGGTTTCTAGCTTATTGACAACAAGCTAGGAGTGGGTTCTAGTCCTTGGTCTCTTGTTCTATAAGCTTTTTCAATTGTAAGCTTTTTCTCATTTATTGCATAATTTCTCTAAGTACTGTACTAGTGCTTATTATCTGCTGATCATTGTTCTTATTTGCTATTTGTTAGTTTATAAGTAGATTTGATCAGTCTTGTCAGTAGTTTAATAGTTTTTCATTACTTTGCTTAAAAATAATATATAAGACCAAAAACAGTCATAAGTAGTATAGCTAATCATAGTGCTTATTTTTCTATTGAAAGTTGCTTATCTGTGTTCACATAAGTTAGTTGATAAGTTACATCAGGCCTTTTAGTTTAAAAATTTTGTTTTCCTTTGAAAATCCACCACAGACACCACTAGAAGGGGTGTTTGGTTTTTGTGCAGTCAAGGGGTCAACCCATTGTTACTGTTGATTTACCTTTTTACCAACTTTGTTTCAGCTTAAGTAGACCATAATAAGCTGTTTTGAGGTTGTGATAAGCCTTATAGATTAAAAATCCAATTTTTGTTTGCCTGTGGAAATTTCAGACCCTAGTGAGCTCAAACAAGCTCATACTAGCCACAAGCTAGCTTGGTCCTTGTTCTTGGCTTTTCTGAGTCTCTTGTGACTCTATTAGAAGTAATCAAGAGTTGGATAAGGTCCTTTGGTCTGTGCATTCTTCTGCACACAAAACACATCAGCAGCACTCAGTATATACTGAGTGCTTAGGTTGCTGATCTAGGCTTCAATTGGACCTCAATTGGTGTTATTGTGATTGGGCTTTTAGGTTTTCTAGATAGCTCATTAGCCTAGCTAAGTTTTTTCCCCCATAATATTGCATCTCAGTAGCTTATTTCCTAGCTTAATCTAGTCTGCAAGTTTGCCAATTTCCTGCTTTTTCTGTTTTGATTTTGCAAGCAGCCAAGTGCTTATCTTGCTCAATTCTTGTGCTTATTGGTATTTTTAAGTTATTTTGTGCTTATATAAGTGTATTGAACTTATCCTAAGCTTTTGGTAATTTTTCAAGTCTTTTAGCTTATTTTTGGCTTATTAGCCAACTGCTTATTAGCCCTAATCTGCTTATTTGGCTTATTCAACTTTTCATTTTATTTTTCATAGCTTTTTAATAATATTTTAGAATTATCTGTAAAATTTTATAATTTTCTGAATAGTTTTGATATTTTTAATCTTTTTAATTAGTTTAAAATAGTAAATAAATCATAATAAATAGAATATAAATCAGAAAAATATAAATCCAATTTTCATAATTTTCTTTTGTCAATTTTAAATCTAGGAAAAATATAATCACATTTTTAGACTTTAAGAAAATCAAAAATAGAAATAAAGTGATAAGCTTCTATTTAATAGAATTTATCTTTTTAAATTTTAATTAAGTAATTTTCATTTTTATAATTTTCTTAGCTTTTTCTCATCTTATAATATTTTTAGAAAAAGTTTTAGAATTTTCTTAGTTCATTTGGTTTTTTTTATAAATTTAAAATAGTTTAATAAGTAATTAAATAATAAATAATTAATAATAATTAAATAAAAAGTATAAAAAAATATAATTTAAGTTTTTAAATAAGTTTTAAGTAATTTTACATTTTTAGGTTTTAAATTTTATAAATTTCAGTTTTTGTCCCATTTTAGCTTTTCCGTTACGCGTTTTAGTTTATTTATTCGCGTTTAATTTTATTGTGTATATTTGTTTTAATTTGTTATTTAGAACTGTTAAAAATCAAAATCAAATATCTGATTCATCAATCACTCTAATCCAAAGCTTTTCACAGTTTTCCATTCACACCTCGTTGGGAAACGATCCGGGTGATCACTTGCCTGGTTTCACACTACACACAACGCGTTCGTCCTGAGACCGTTTATATTTATATATACGTTTTGGGACGGATCAAATTTTGGCGCCGCTGCCGGGGAGGTTGTGCTGCGACAGTTGTGTAAGTTTTAGCGATTAGTGATTCGAGACCCTTCTCCCAGAAGTTCCTATTTTCCAAAAACAATATAAAATACCAAAAATATTTTCTTTTCTTTTCTATATATAGTATTATTATTATTATCATATAAAAAATAAAAACACCAAAAATAATTTCCGTTTTCTTTGTTAATAATAAATAACAATAAAAAAATTACCATCGAGAACCAAGACAGAGTACTACCTAACTGGGGGTACGGCCATAATAAGTTCCCAAACATCAGATTTAAAACTTGCCTTTGTATCACTTGCGAATATCGGCTCACCTTTGATTGATAAACAAACTCTAACGGAGGTTTAA
This sequence comes from Artemisia tridentata subsp. tridentata, assembly GCA_021014915.2. Lineage (NCBI taxonomy): Eukaryota > Viridiplantae > Streptophyta > Magnoliopsida > Asterales > Asteraceae > Artemisia > Artemisia tridentata. Next base: position 324,038,839 of record CP139503.1, read on the forward strand.
GGATAGTCTGACATTAAATTGTCGGACTGAAAGAAGCGGGTTTTTAAGGAGCTTAATTGCCCACCTTTGCTTCTCCGCCACTCTGTGCGTTTATCTTTTAGAGAGCTACCGTACGCTTGTTGATTATTGGTTTAAGTTCACTTGTGTTTTGCTTCTGTCTTGTTTTAATTGGAATATTTTACTTAGTGCATGCGCACTCGTTCTTCCACGTCATCAAGCCCTTTACGTGAACTCGTAAATATTTCGAGAAGACGTAATCGTAGACGTGCTGCCCAAATAGTCGAACCCGAGATTCGTACTGTTCCCACTGATAATATGGCAGACAATCGCACAATGGCGGAAATGCTCCGTGCACCCACCGAGGGTTACGGAGATGCCATCGTTTTACCAGCCATCGATTCTGATCATTTTGAACTGAAAACACATTTGATTCAGCTCGTTTCTACCAACCAATTCCACGGGTTTGAACGAGAGGATCCTTATGCACACATTCGTTGGTTCAACAAACTGACCTCTACAATCAATTACAAAAATGTGCCGCAAACAGTGATCAAATTGATGCTATTTCCATTCTCACTTGAGGGGGCAGCCCGAATCTGGCTGGATAAAGAACCCCCTCGATCCATTGAAACTTGGGAAGATCTAGTGCAGAAGTTTGTCAATTACTTCTTCCCTCCATCAAAGACGACTAATTAAAAAAATGAAATTGCTGGTTTTCGTCAAAGTTTCAATGAAAATTTCAGAGAGGCATGGGAGAGATTTAAAGATCTCCTAAGAAAATGCCCACATCACGATTTTACGGAATTACAACAGATAAATACGTTTTATAATGGGTTAACCCAAAACGATCAAGATGCACTTAACGCAGCCGCTGGTGGCAATATCTTGAATCGTCGACCTAGAGAGGTGGTTGAAATTTGTGAAAATAAATCAAAAGTTCCTATTTCTCGAAACAAAGTGAATGTTCCTGTCACTCCTGCCTCGTCATCCGGTAACTCCTCAGAGTTAGCCTTTTTAACGGACTCAATGCGTTGTATGATGAAGGAAATGAAAGAACTGAAGAGTGAAATTCACAAACCAGAACAAATTAAAGCAATAAACAAAGTGTGTGAAACTTGTGGTGGCCCACATGCGTATTATGATTGTCAAGCAACCGATGCTTCTCTTTACCCAGCTCCCGTAGCTGCAGTAAACCAAAATCAATACCGTCCGCATGCTGAGACTCAGTACCGAGCACCGAATGCTATGGTCCCACCTGGTTTTCCACCCGTGCCAAATCAGAATAATCAAAACCGCTTTGTTCAAAATCAGGGACAAAATTTCCACAATTCCCAAAATTTCAATCAAAACCGAGGTCAAAATCAGGGTAATTTTAACCAAAACCGTGGTCCAAATTTTAATCAAAACCAAGGTTCAAACCGAAATCAGACGTCCTCAGATGAGTTGCTTATGCAATTCATGAAAACCCAAGAGGAAACAAATAAGACACAACGTGAGACAAACCAGTTATTGGTTGCCCAATTAAACCAGATCAAAAAGTCTTTAACTGATATACCTTCTACCTCGGGAGGTCTCCCAAGTAACACTGTTGTCAACCCTAGGGGTGAACTCAAAGCTGTCAGTACACGTAGTGGTAAATCTCATGTTGGATTCAAGGTGATAAAGGACCCGGTACTTCCCACTAACAATGGAAGTGCTAAATACGTCCAACCTTCGGTCATCCAACCCTCGGTCATCCAAAAATCTACACCCACAATTACTCCTCAACCGTCTAGAATCGATCCTACTCTTTCACGATTTACGGTTAAAAGTTTGTCAACCAAACTTAGTGAGCAAAGATCAGCCAGATATTATTCCGAAATGCTCAATGCTGTTCCTGTGAGTGTACTTGATGACAGTGATGATGATGAAGATACCACTTTCGTCAAAGCTATCACCACTCGGAGTGGTGCTGCTTATGAGGGGCCCGCTGGCCCTATTCCTCCTCCGTTGTTTGAAATGGAAAAAGAGACGGAGGATACAACAGACAAAGTGCCAATTCCAAGCCCACAAAGTACAGCACATGTCCATCCTCCGGTAGTCCCGAAAAAATCCAAACCAGGAGTTGTCTTTGAATCTGTTAAGACTCCTGAAGTCATTGCTCCTAAATCCAAACCTTACATTCCTTACCCATCGCGCTTAAATGAGCAAAAGCTCCGTGAGAAGGCTAGTCAACAAATGGACAAATTCTTTCAAATCTTTAAAGAATTACATTTTGACATAAGTTTTGCGGATGCTATCATCATGATGCCCAAATTTGCATCAACAATCAAACACTTGTTAAGCAACAAGGAAAAACTGATTGAAATGGCTAAAACTCCAGTAAACGAGAACTGCTCAGCGGTTATCTTGAAAAAGCTTCCGGAGAAGCTTGGAGATCCTGGAAAGTTTCTACTACCTTGTGTATTTCCAGGAATGGTTGAATGCTATGCCTTAGCAGATCTAGGTGCAAGTATCAACCTGATGCCTCATTCAGTATGGAAGAAACTTTCTCTTCCGGCTCTTACTCCTACCTGCATGACTCTTGAGCTTGCAGATCGAACCATATCTCATCCTCGCGGCATTGCCGAAGATGTATTTGTGAAAATAGGAAAGTTCCATTTTCCAGCTGACTTTGTGGTTGTTGACTTCGACGCAGATCAAAAGGTTCCTCTCATTCTTGGAAGAGGATTCCTAAAAACGGGCCATGCTCTTATTGATGTATTTAAGCATGAAATCACCTTGCGTGTGGATAAGGAAGCTGTTACCTTTAATCATGATCAAACTTCAAAGTACTCCTCTAATTATAATTCTGCATCGGTTAACCGAATAGATGTCATTGACATTGCTTCAGAGGAGTACTCTCAAGAGAGTGTTGATTATTTTCATAATTCTGTGAGTGGTGATCCCACTCCATCTTCTCGACCTATCATTTCCGACTCTTCCCCTTCTCTCCCTCCGTTTGAGGGAAGTGATTCCAATTTGGAAGAGATCGAGGCTTTTCTCAAGTGTGATTCATTTCTTGAAGGAATTGATAACGCTGAGATTGATCTGGAGGGAGATATTCTTTCTCTTGAGAAATTGTTAAATCAGGGCAATTCTCCTCCTCTCCCTCCCGTTAAAC